>JAUJEN010000231.1:600000-1076786 GCA_030448925.1 Citrus cavaleriei
TATGTTTTCTCTGTCACTTTTCAAAATTACTGCGTGTGCATGAGATGATTGCTTGCTACTGTAGTACTGTGTAAGGTGAAACATTTGAAGAAGAATCCTTCTAAACTGGTAGTGTTGATCGTTGTTGTCCTGCCGAGGAAGTGTCATTAGATTGAAACCTACTGCAAATATTGATACAAAATGGCTTCAAGGTTTCGTTATAGAGCTGACTGCAAAATGGCTTCAAGGTTTCGTTGTAGAGCTGACGACAAGCTTCTGTAAACAGCGCCCCATATTGATGCACAACAATGGTAATGGACGAGCAAAGCCACGCAGTGTACAATATGATATGACCAATATCAGAGCGAGGAACAAATGTGGAGATCAAGGAGACTGCAGAAACAGATCCAGAGACAACTGCTACAAGGGCCCAAGATTGGGAAGAATTCTCTTGATGAGCTAAATATGCATAACAATAAATGGCCGTGGTTATGAGAAAAGACCATATATTTGTTGCGTGTGTTTCAAGCAAGCGCTCAGTTGTGCCGTGCATATTTGCTCCCACGATGCCGATGAGAGCTGGAATGAGATATCCAAACACGTTATGGTATGCGTTTGACATCGCGGACAAATAAATTTTGTTCCTGCGGAACCATTAAAATACTATATTAAGGAAAGTATTAGATCCATTCCTTTAGAAAAACAAGAATTTTAGAGATCATTATGTATTTAGTCCCATTTAATATTAGTTTAATTTTTTCAAGTTATTGTGAAAAAAAAAATTATCAAATACTTTTATCGATCCATTCCTTTAGAAATATATATATATATATATTTTCAGTGCACACACAACATTTCTTTACTGTTTCAAACAATCTGGTTCTAACTATTATATTGTATCAAACTCTTCTTGAGTTCGACTTTCTTTCAAACCCAAATATTATATTTGACTTTGGCTTTTCTCTTATTTTCAAAATGCAATGGGTTTCTATCAGCTTTCCAAGCCTTATAAAATCCTGACAAAGACTTGAAGAAGAAAACAAATTATTTTCAGTGCATATTGATTGGTAAGAATTTAAAAAGGAAATTTGGGATTTTTTTTTTGTTTTCTTTTGAACATTGTCTGTATATATATAGGGTAAAGTTTTATTTTTAAATACACGTTGTGGCTCAGTTCAGAGAGAGAAGGGAGACGGTGAAGATTGATGGGTTGACTTTCTTTTCCCGTCAGCCATTTTGTATAGATTGATCAGAGCAATCATTACCTGCAAAACTCAACACATCACCAAATTAACAACCAACATTTCAATTTCAAACCCAACCTTAAATTGAAACAAATCTTCTTGAAAAATAAAGGAAAAAGCAACTCCAAATCAAAATCGAAATGAAACCTTAACAGAGAGACAGCCGCAAGTATGAGGAGACAAGCACGATCCTAAAAGATCTGAAGTCCTGTTGGTATATGAGAGATGAACTGACCTCAATTTATATAGGATGGATTCCCTTTGCTCATTGGCTGCTGCAGCTCTGGACCGTTGAGGGGGGACACGTGGAGGGATCGTGGGGCGGGATGGAAGTAACTGTGGTTGACTAGAGTTATGTGAGGGGTGGAAGTACCTTTGAAAGGTTGATTAACATACCTTTTTCAAAGGTATGTTAATGAAAAGTCCAACCTTAACTCAACCACAGTTACTTCCATCCCGCCCCACGATCCCTCCACGTGTCCCCTCAAGCCAATCCGAGGTCCCTTTGCTCATTCGCTGCTGCAGCTCTCCTCTTCTTCTTTTTTCCTCTCTTATCTCTTCTACTCTTCGATTGCTCTGGTCGACACGGCCTTTGATAGCTCTGTCAATCTCTTCTCCCACGTAATTTGTAACTTCCTGGATAGATTAATTAAGAATCAGAGCTCATTTTCAAAAGCAAATAATTGTAAAATTGAGTGGAAATTAAGCTAGTAATCATTGTTTAAAAAATGACAGTAATAAAAGTATTTGATAACTTTTTTTTTTTTTACAATAACTGTGGCTTAAAAAAATTACATTAATATTAAACAGGGCAAAAAACATAATCTTCTAAATTTCTCCCCCCCCCCCCCCCCAACAAAAGGAATGGATCTGTAAAAGTATTTGATAATTTTTTTTGTTTCACAATAACTATGGCTTAGAAAAATTAAACTAATATTAAACGGGGCTAAATACATAATCATCTTTTAAGTTTCTGTTTTTCTAAAGGAATGGATCTGATGGGATGCACGTAAGTTGATTAATTATATTTTTTTTATCATTAAAGGGCTGTAAGAGAAAAAATGTAGCCAGTAAATATCGTTAGTCGATATTTTATAGGAATAGATTGAAAACAATGTAAACCCAAAGAGAAGGAAAAACTGTACAAAACCAGGAAATCATTTTCGATAGATATACTTTTGGTCAATCATCTTGGGAGGAGTGCTTGGATTTTGAATGAGTAAAATGCTCATTGATAGGAGGATTTGGATTGGAGATTAACTCATAACACACATGCTACTTCCACGTACACTCTGCGGAACCCATATTGCCAAGCGATAGATAGTCCATGAAATAATCCCCAGAGCTCAGCTGAAGTCACCGAGCCAACACCTAAATTTGCACTGTAGCCTACTTGCCAAACACCTCTGAAGTCACGGATTAGTCCGCCAGCTCCTGCAATCCCCGAAGATTTCCTGGCACCATCTGTATTTAATTTAACCCAAGGCCAAACAGGCGTAGTCCAACGAATCCATCTTTCGATACGGGTTATAAAAGTATTTGATAATTTTTTTGTTTCACAATAACTATGGCTTAAAAAAAATTAAACTAATATTAAACAGGGCATAAAACATAATCATCTTTTAAGTTTTTGTTTTTCTAAGGGAATGGATATGATGGAATGCATGTAAGTTGATTAATTATTTTAATGGTTCTGCAGTATTAGAAAAGCTGTTGATGTGTTTGGTAGATAAGAAAACGATAGAGAGAGAAAGAAAATAATAGAGAATATACTGATATCAATGAGTCTTTATTCAATCAAGTTAATGAAAAAGATTACAAGTGTTGGTTTATATAGTAGCTTAAAATGAATCTTTCTAACTAATTAATGAAGCTACTAGAATCTGTTATCAACAACTGAAATCAGTTTGTTACACGTTAAGCAACATGTATAACGAATATTGACACGTCAGCTCTTGAGCTGGAATCCCCTGCTCTGTTACTCACATATGCTAACATCCCCCCTCAAGCTGAACTGTGTAGGAAATATGTTCAGCTTGCTTCTAAGATAACTGAATTGTCCATAGGTCAAAGCTTTTGTGAATATGTCTGCAGCTTGATCTTCACTAGGCACATAGTTAACTTCAATTTGATTAGCTTGGACCTTTTCTCGAATGAAGTGTATATCTAGCTCAATGTGTTTTGTTTTGGCATGATACACTGGATTCATAGCCAAAGATATTGCTCCCTGATTGTCACACCACATAATGGGTGTGTGATCAATTCTAATCTTCAGCTCAGTAAGTAACCCTTTTACCCACATAACTTCAGTTGTTGCCAGAGCTAAGGCTCTGTATTCTGACTCTGTGCTTGACTTGGAGACTACATGTTGCTTCTTTGAAGACCATGAAACAAGGTTAGGTCCAAGAAACACAACATACCCTGCTACTGATTTTCGATCATCTCTGTCACAAGCCCAATCAGAGTCACTGAAACAATTTATTTGCATATGCTGACTTCCAGTTGAATGAAGTTGTAAGCCATAGTGAATTGTTCCCTTCAAATATCTGAGTATCCTCTTACATGCTTGCCAATGGTCTTCTGTTGGAGCTGAAAGAAATTGACTCAATTTATTAACTGAAAAAGCTAATTCTGGCCTGGTCAAAGTCACATACTGCAGAGCCCCCACAACACTCCTGTACTGAGAAGCATTTGGAATGATAGCTCCTGAGTTCTTAACAAGTGAATGAGAAGTGACCATGGGAGTTGGTACTAGACTGCAAGTGACCATTTCATGCCTGTTCAGCAAATCAACTATGTATTTGCTCTGAGATAATTGAAGGCCTGTCGAATTTTTAGTAACCTCTATACCAAGAAAATAGCTAAGCTCTCCTAAATCTTTAAGAGCAAAAGTAGCTTGCATATCAGAGATTACTTTCAACACACTATTTTGATTAGAGCCTGTAATGATAATATCATCGACATATACTAAGACCAGTAGAATAGCACCTGCATCCCATCTGTAAAATAATGAGGAATCTGACTTTGAATGTTCAAAATGCCACTGAGATGTCATAGCTCTTCTGAACCTGTCAAACCATGCCCTTGGAGCTTGCTTGAGTCCATATAGAGCCTTCTTTAATTTGCACACATGATGAGGCTTTTCTGGATCCACAAAGCCTTCTGGTTGAGCCATGTATACATCTTCAACAAGAATGCCATTAAGAAAGGCATTATTAACATCAACCTGTCTTATTATCCAGTTGTTCATCACAGATAAACTCAATATCACTCTTCTTTTAAAAACTGAAAGTTTCACATGTCGATCCCATACGTTTGATGAAACCCCTTTGCAACAAGTCTTGCCTTATATCTTGAGATTGATCCATCTGAGTTGTATTTAATTCTGAAAATCCATTTGTTTCCTACTACTTTGACAGCAGCTGTAGGAATAACTAAATCCCAAGTTTGATTGGCTTGAAGAGCTTTAAACTCCTCCTGCATAGCATTAAACCATTTTGGATCTTGCAGTGCTTGATTTACTGAGTTGGGTTCAGATGGTTGAGCTAAAAGTGCAGTGATGTATGTTTTTGGTTTAAAAATTCCAGCTTTGGACCTGGTGATCATCCTATGACCAGGTGGCTGAAAATTGGGTAGCTGATGGGCAGGAACAAAAGGAACTGAAATGTTTGAATGTAAATAATCTGGTGAATTGTGATTTGAGGAATAAGAAGGTAAAGAATGCTGTGATAAAGGTGAGTTGAAATTACCAGAAACTTCTTGTGATGAATGTGGAGATTGAGTAGGAACCTCTGTTGTTAAGGAAGGTGCTGAGAGAACTTGTATAGAAGAAGTGGACTCTGGATTGTTTGTACTTGAACAAGACATTGACACAGAGGAAAAATCAACACCAGGCTGATATGGGAAAGAATTCTCATTAAACACTACATGATTAGATATATATACTCTTCCTGATGAGTGTAAACACTGATAGCCCTTATGGTTTGGACTGTATCCAATGAAGATGCATCTACCAGTCCTAAACTCTAGCTTATGTTTGTTATAGGGTCTAAGATAAGGGTAACAAGCACAGCCAAAAACTCTTAGGAATGAGTAATCTGGAGTTTGATGAAAGAGTTTGAAGTAGGGTGAGACATTATTCAACACTGGAGTTGGTAATCTGTTTATGAGAAAAACAGCAGTTTGGAAGGCATTCCACCAAAAGGTAAGTGGCAAATTTGATTGAGCTAGTAAGGTGAGACCAATGTCAACAATGTGCCTATGTTTTCTCTCTATTTTACCATTTTGATGGTGAATGTGAGGACAAGGGTGTCTGAAATGGATACCAGAGGCTGTTAATAATGAAGAAAATGATCTGAATTCCCCTCCCCAGTCTGTTTGGACAGTCTTAATTCTTCTCTCAAGATGTTTTTCAATAAAGGTTTTGAAATCAGTGAAAACTTGTAATGAATCAGACTTGGCTTTTAAAGGGAAAATCCAAGTGAACATACTGTAATCATCTAATATTGACAAGTAATAGATGTAGCCTTGAGTGGAAGTTGTATGTGAAGGACCCCAAAGATCGGCATATAATAATTGAAGAGGTGCTGTTGTTTTGGTAATGACAGAATCAAAATGTTTAAGATGATTTTTGCCAAACTGACATGCATCACAGAAGGCAATTTTTGGAGTTTTATTAATTTCAGCAAACAAATTACAAGTCTTAATAACAGTTTGAAGTGTGTGTGAGGCTTAGGGATGGCAAAATAACCCGGACCGACGAACCGGATAATCCCAAAGCCGCATCGGAATGTAAAAAAATCCGGGTCCGGAATAAATTTTAATAACCCGGATATATCCGGGTCCGAGTTTAGGTTAACCCGGATATCCGGAACCCGGACCCAGATATCTAATTTTAATATTATTTTTTAATTAATTTTATTGATTAATTTAGATATATTATTGCTTGAAAATGTATTAATTTTTTATTTTTAGAATTTTAAAAATTAATATTGATTTATTGATCCGGGTTCAAAAAAAAAACCCAGATTTTAAGGTTGAACTTGGGACCGGACGGTGAAAAAATCGAGTTAAAATCCGGGTCCGGGAAAAGAAAATGGTATCCGGGTCCGGATCCGGAAAGGCTAAACCCGGACCCGGACCCGGATTTTGCCATCCCTAGTGAGGCTGGATGTCCAAGTCTCTTGTGAAGTAAATCAACACCAACTGATGACACAGACATTGTTAAAGCTGCTGGATTACATGACTCGAAAGGAGAGGGACTGAAATTGACTGAACTAGAGAGAGTAGCAAACATTGATACAGGTTTATTTATTTGACTACGACACCAAGAAACTTGAGAATCTTCACTTGACAAATCTTCTATTTGATACAAGCCTCCAGTAGCTACTCCCTTAAGTAACAGAGTTCCTGTTTTCCTGGCCTTAATGAAACAAAGAATTCCAACAAATTCAACAACAACATTATTGTCAGCTAAAAGTTGTGAAACACTTAATAAATTCTTGGTGATATTTGGAACATGTAAAACATTTGTAGGAGTAAAGGTTCAGTTGTCAGTGTATCAAGTACTGCAGATCCAATATGTTTAATTTCTAATGCATTTCCATTTCCAACCAGAAGTGATTCTGTACCACAATAAGGCTGCATGTTAAAGAGTTTACCTGAGTCAGCTGTGATGTGAGTAGAGGCTCCACTGTCTATGTACCAGGACGGATCTTCCACAATTTCAGGAGAAGAATCAGTATGAAAGCTTGTTGATGACTGAAACTGAGAAGCATTAGTTGTTCCATTGAAACAGTTAAAAGCTGCTGGATGATCAGAACCAGAGTTGTGAGAGTTATATGAGGAAGATTGAGAGTTAGCACCAGCAACATTAGAATTTGGATAAGTGACATGGCCTTGAAAACCACTTTGAAAACCATAACCCCTTGGTGATCCAGCATATTGACCATTATTATTTCTTCCAAAACCATTAAAAGGTCTTGTAGGAAAATTATTTGGAGTGAAGCCTCTGCCATAGTTTCCAAAACCAGGTCTGAAGTTACCTCTGCCGAAATTCCTCTGTGGTACAAATGCAGGATTAAATCTGTTTCTGCATTTTGTAGCACCATGACCTGGAATGAAACAAATTTGGCACACTATATTTGACTCATGATTGACATTATTTCCTCCTTGATTAGCATTGCTAAACCCTCCATTTCCTCTTGGAAAACCAAAATTACCAGATCCACCTCTTGGAAGATTTTGATTCTTTTGTGCAATGTTAGCAGAGAGATTATGAATTACATCAGCACTGATCTTCCCTTTCTTTTGCTCAATCCTCATTTCATGACTCAATAACAAGGAATATAATTCATCTAGACTCAGATTATCACTTCTAGCAAGCAGAATAGTAACCAGTGACTCATAATCCTGAGAGTCTAATCCAGTTAGAATGTATGAGATCATATCATTGTGTTCAACAGGCTTTCCAGCAATAGCTAAACTATCAGCAAGATGTTTCATCTTAGAAAAATAAGCATTCATTGACATAGACCCTTTCTTAGAAGTCTGTAACTGCATTTTTAGTGGCACAATTCTTGCCTGAGTTTGAGAGATGAACATGCGTGTAAGAGTTTCCCAAAGTTCTTGAGAAGAAACACATTGAATTACTGAGGTAAGTAGATTTTCTTGAATAGACGAGAACATCCAGCTTAACAGTAGCTGGTCAGTTCTAATCCACAAAGCAAATGCAGGGTTTTCAGTTCTAGATCTAGAATTACCTTGAGCTGAGCTTGATGCTTCACTTACTTGATCGAGGTACTGATCAGGACACGGATTAGTTCCATTGATGAAACCTTCCAGACCGTTTCCTTTGATTGAAGCCAGAACTTGATTCCTCCACACCATGAAGTTGTTGTGATCCAACTTGATCGGAGTGACAAAGTTATAGGAATGAGAATTTTGATTTGAGTTAGCCATTGGCTCTGATACCATATTAGAAAAGCTGTTGATGTGTTTGGTAGATAAGAAAACGATAGAGAGAGAAAGAAAATAACAGAGAATATACTGATATCAATGAGTCTTTATTCAATCAAGTTAATGAAAAAGATTACAAGTGTTGGTTTATATAGTAGCTTAAAATGAATCTTTCTAACTAATTAATGAAGCTACTAGAATCTGTTATCAACAACTGAAATCAGTTTGTTACACGTTAAGCAACATGTATAACGAATATTGACACGTCAGCTCTTGAGCTGGAATCCCCTGCTCTGTTACTCACATATGCTAACATGCAGGAACAAAATTTATTTGTCCGCGATGTCAAACGCATACCATAACGTGTTTGGATATCTCATTCCAGCTCTCATCGGCATTGTGGGAGCAAATATGCAAGGCACAAATGAGCGCTTGCTTGAAACACACACAACAAATATATGGTCTTTTCTTATAACCACAGCCATTTATCGTTATGCACATTTAGCTCATCAAGAGAATTCTTCCCAATCTTGGGCCCTTGTCGCACGAGTCTCCGGATCTGTTTCTGCAGTCTCCCTAGCCTCCACATTTGTTCCACACTCTGATATTGGTCATATCATATTGTACACTTCATGGCTTTGCTCGTCCATTATCATTGTTGTGCATCAATATACATTTGTCGTCACTTCTACAAACGAAGCCATTTTGCGGTCTATACTAAACCTTGAAGCCATTTTGTATCAATATTTGCAGTAGGTTTCAATCTAATGACACTTCCTCGGCAGGACAACAACGACCAACACTACCAGTTTAGAAGGGGGCTTCTTCAAATGTTTCACCTTATACAGTACAACAGTAGCAAGCAATCATCTCATGTACATGCAGTAATTTTGAAAAGTAACAGAGAAAATATATTAGCGTCCAGATTTCTTTGCTTGAAATAGTGCTAATTCCTAATTACTGTCGTCAAATTTCGTCTTATTCTTTTTATTCCCTCACATGCATTGTTTTATTGATATTATACAAGTAAATGCATTGTTCAATATTATGCCAAGATTTTTTTTTCTCAAATAATTTAAATTTTAAAGATTGCAATGAAAATTAATTTAAGGATTGCCCTTGAGCACTGTCAGCTGCGACTCCAGTTTCCTGCAACAATGAAAAATTCTGTACGAGGGAAAAAGTTTTTTTTTTTTTGGCAATATTAAGTCAATAATTTGAAAGGCAGATTGAACAATAGGTTGCCCTAATTTCAAAATTTAATCCATGTGATATAGAAAGAAGACTAGTTCAATGTATATGAATCCACCAAAAAGTTTTAAAAATTTAGGGTGAAACACTTGGAAACGGCAATTAGGTACTACCTCAAGAGATCTTACTGCTTCAACCGACCAAGGGGTATGTTTGTGATTGCTGTGACTAACTATAAAAAGATAGTTGGTCAGTGGTAAGAACCAGCCTACTGGCATCTTCAGGCACAAAGAACTCAAGAAAAAAGCCCACATGAGACACAAGACTCTATGCTCAGCATGCAGCAAGCTTGTCTAGATTCAGGTGCTTTAAGAATCAAATTCACATTACATGAAAAGTTCACTATTCAGAATGGCACTCTGTATGATAGCAAAGAGATAAGTGGAACAAAAAATCTGAAAATCAACATACCTTTTTCTTTGTGATTAGGTAGTCGAACCCCACTAACTCGCTTATTTCAAGCAGCCAGGTCAGCTTCAACACGGTCGTCTTGTATCCTTCAAGATGCACAACCCCTGTGAAATTTCCATCTTGGTTCCCACTAAGTTGCTCCAGAATGGCATTCCCAATCTATTTGGGTGAATCTTCATTTTGCAGAGATCAACTCAGCATTGGCAAGGTCCATCCATATTGTTTGTGTATGTTGTAGCTTTCACTCCTACACCTTCACACCTCTTATGCCCCAGTTTGATGCGAACAAAAGGTTTGTCAAGGCCATTGGTAAGAGTCAGTCAGTCGGCCAAAGTTATATCAGCCTTTCTTCAATCACAGCAGTGTGAATACAGAGGGTTAGTAATCTTCTTATTAATATAGTAGTTCAAAGTTTATCACATTCCAAATGGTTGAGACTGTTTGAAGCCGCTAGAAAAAGTAGAGATACAAAAGTTATTCTTCCACTTAAGTGATAGCAAATACTATATGAACTATGACAAATTACTTCAGCTACATTGTCTTAGCAGTTCAGGGATAAACTGCATCAGAGACTCAATTTTCAGTCCCCTATGAATAATTCTTTGAATGGCAAAAAAAAAAAAAAAAAGAGGATTATCTAATCCATTCTGTACAAACCACAAAAGTTTGCTAAGAGGCATGTTACAGCATTTTCAACCGGCTAAACTCAAAAATTTGAACCTTTATATCCCATATCCTCTTGAACCATATGGTATTGGGCATTACGAGCATTGTACTCACTAGATCTCAAACTAAAAGACATGAAAGTTAATCCATAAGTTAGGTATATCTTGTAATTTGACCTGATTTGATGGTGGGTCTGGGTTGCAGCGACTGGAAGGGATCTCAGACGAACTTGCTGGAATGTTGCATGTCAACTTCCTGCTACGACAACACTCCTAACAATTAACATCCCAATTTTGCTTATGAAAACACACGGAGATAATAGAATGATATCTCAAGGCTTCAAGCCATTCACAAACATTTTCCATGTAATTGGTTGCAATATCAGACGAGCTGAAGCCTGCCACCAATAATCTGCTTCACCTTGAAGCACGAATAAGGCAAAAACGCTATCCTTTGCTCATCATTCGGCCTCAACAGATCACTGGTGGAAGGTTAAAGCTCGTGTGATGAGTAGTTAAAGGGAAAATACCCTTTTTGATAAATATGCCAAGATGAAATCACCACAGTCAAAAGGCATAACTGTCCTAATACAAGTCTATATGGTCATTTCTGAAACCACGCAAAGACGTCGGTGTCGTTTCCCCACAACAATAAATAGAAATCACCATACTTCCACAATTATCCAAAGAGCGCGAACCCTGACACATCATAAAAACTATAATAAATCTATTTACAGAATTTCACCAAATCAAGAATAAACTTGACTGAACGTAGGCATCGTGTGATATTTGCATCCCCACAATTTCTTATCAGATTCAATTCATAACACAAATAGGAACACGTATAAAATTTAAATAAAATTCTTTCAAAATTATTTTTTTGTTTGGTGCGCGCGCGCCAAAAATTGAAATTTTGCAGATTAAATTACTACCAGATGATGAAGTACAAAACAAAAATCATCATATTCTGACAATAACACATAATAGAAAACAAAACAAAAAAATCGAGACTTACGTTGTCATTCAAGAAAACTATCGCTTAGGAATAACGCTTAAGGGTATCGTAGTCATTTTCTGGGTTTAGGCACCCATTTGAGACGAGAAGAAAACTATCGTCCTTATTCCGGAAATCATGCTGATTGACATAAGTATAAATAAATTCTCAACTTCCTCCCGTTTCCGCGGAAAATTTATTTTCAGTGCAGTGGAATTGAATTAATCTGAAGGTAAAAAAAATGGTTGGTATGTGGAAATTATACTTGAAACGTTGTCGTTTTTGGCATAATTGCTGTGATATATTTATTTGTTTGTGTTTTTATTTCTTTTGTCTGGCTTTTAGGGTCACAATCGGAGAGAGAAGACAAGGTCTCGTTGGAACTCTCTGAAGAAGTTCTTCAGAGTATGGAAGTGGGCATTTCTTTTAGAGATTATGTAAGAGAATCTTCTAATAAGTTTCTGTTTGAGGAACATACTTGATTTGCGTTTTAAATGTATCTGTTTGTTAATTCAGTGTCGTTTTGTATTGATTCGTGTTTTAACGGAATGGGAGAATTAGTTCCTTGGATTTTCATAAATCATCGAGTTATTTGGTGACGGCTAGTGGTGATGAATCTATACGACCGTACGATGTCTCTGCTGCCACGTAAGTTGATCCTCTGTTTCTTAGGATTTTATGTTGTCTCTTTGGAAGTGCTTTTAACTAAGAAATGGCTCTTGAATAAGTATAAGAAGCTGGTTTCATCTCCCAACTGTAACATATTGTACATATATACCCCTCTATACACTGGAATCTCTGTTAATGAGCTTCTGTTTACTCTTGTTTTTATTTATCCACTCATGATGCCAAGCCAGTTTCTCGCAATTCCACATTGGAGGCATCTTTCAGCCCGGTAGAGTTTCTCCTTTCAGTTCGTAGGGCACAGTGACTTGGATATTTTGTTAATGTTTGCTTTTGGCTGTTTTGATATTTTATATTAAAGTTCTTGCACTTGTGCTGTACATAATTCTCAAATTTGTTACCACCTTGTTGGCATATTGAAATACACGACTTGAAATGTTGGGCATCAAGCTTGTTTCCGCAGAATTCTTTGAAATAAATTCATTTTCTCTTCTTCATTGACTTGGTTTGAAACCCACTCCCATCCATGCAAATCCAAATGCGTACGTATTTTCATCTGGTTGTGCTTATTAATAAAAATAAATCAATGAAATGCTAAAATAGCAAGTGCACCCACACATGTGGAAGCAGCCTAGTGTGGCCAAGCACCTCTCATTCGTTTTATGTGATACAATTGGTTTGTTGCACTCTTTGTGCTAATTTTACTTTCTCGATTTTGGAAGGTTCTGATGATGGTAGCGGATATGCTTGGAGTGTACGGAGCGGGAAAGGGGTATGATAAGCAAAATTCCTTGATTCTCATGCCTTTTGAATGCTTAGAATTCAAAGGGATGTTATTTCCCTTACATTGACCCCAGTCATAGCATTCATTGTCTTCTAGCCAAACCAACAATGCTTTTGAATCTACATTTGAGCATTTACCTTAAGCACCAGTTTGCATAATGAGTTCTGTATCCAAATACTATATTCTTTTGACATTGGTATTGTTATTATATAAACATTGTTTGGTTTTGTTTATTTTTCTTGTCAGGGTTGCAAGTTGGATGAGTTTTCATAGTGAGCCTCCTGTCATAAAATGGGCCCCCGGAAGTCTCATGTTTGTTACGGGGTCATCTGAGCTATCATTTTGGAATCCTAATGTGTCTAAACTAGGAGCTTACGTTGGGAGGAAGTAAAGTTTCTAACACTCAGCACCCTTAAGTATCTGAATATTGATGTCTATCTATTGCCGGGAGGGGAACTTGTTTGTATAAGAAGTTGCACCAATTATGTAAGGAGATGTTCAATTTCCTATAGTAGTATGTAAATGCATCTGACTTACCTGCTAGTAACCTTTCCTAACAAGTTCTGAAGAAACAACAGTAGATCTGGTATCAATACTTTATTCAGAAGAGCATTTCTTCTTACATGCACAGCTAAGAGTACATGAATTGAGCTACTGAAGATGTTACACTCTATTGAAGCCCTTCCTGACCAACCTGGCTAAGGCTCCTTGCAGTTTGTCCTCTTCATGGTTCTTTGGCAGGCAACAGCGTAAGCATTTGCCTGGACTATGAGGCCTTTTGTAGCGGGGTGGGCACTGCCTAGGCAGTTTTTGAAAAAACTAGGAGCTTTATTTGTCATTGACATTTGTAGCACGATTAGTTATTACCTGGATTAAGTTGTATATATTACATCGTATACCTAATCTGACAAATAACAGGTTGCAATCCAAGTTTTGTTGATCATGAAGGGTTTGAGCATGATAGTCCATTTAGGTCATTAGGTCAGCCGAATGGAAGACCAATGGATTTGGAGGGTTTGTCTACAACGCAAACTAAGCTAATAATGCCTGTTCATTGTTTTATACTTGCCATGTATTTTTTTCCTGTAATTGTCAGATTGATGTACAAGTTAAAATGATTGTAAATAAATTATGTATTATAATTTTAAAAATATTATAAGCCCATTGGTTTCATATATATATATATATATATTCTCTAAAGAAATCTTCTGCTTACATATAGCCTTCGAAAGAATCGTATTCTTTACCTTCAACAATCTTCCCGTCTTTCAATCTTCCCTTCTGGAAAGATTTGCAAATTGTAAAGCAACAACCAAAGCAAAGCAAAGTGTATGTCTAGATCCTAGATCTAGTTTTATTTATAAAGCAATTTCAATTTATGTAATTTAATTTCAAAGTATTTTAATTTCTGCAATTTAATTTTAAAGCATTTTCTTTTACAAAGCATGTTTGCAGACTGATCTGTATCAGATCTGCCATATAAAATATACATTCTTCTGAGGCAAAGAGATCTCTCATCCTCAAAAACTTCTTCTCCTCCATTCCTTCAGAAGCACCATTTAACCGGATCTAAGATCGTATGTTTTGAGCCAACCTTAATGTATGTTTTATTTCAGAAAGTTCTGCTAAAATCAACCTAACTCGATCCCAGAAAGACACTTCTAAAATTGACAAATCGCGTTTCAAAGCAACGTAGATCTCCAGATCTACCAAAGAATCTAATTAATATTTGGTAAAGCACACTAATCCCAGATATCTACGAAACCGTAACGCATGGACTATCGATCTAAGTCGATCGGTCCAAAGGCATTGCAAGATGTAAACATGGAATGCTTTTAACAGTCTGCTTTATCAACCTGACAACTTTGGTATGTTCTTCTGTCCATGCAACAGGATTCTTTTTTAACCTATCATGCAACGGTTTTGAAATCCTATCAAATCAAGAACATAATTTAAACCAAAATCTTAGAGAATCTTTAGAGAGAAGGAGGAGAAGAGAGAGAATTGAAATCTCAAAATAAAAACCCGTGAGAAGACTAAGTCTTCCTCTTGGATTATATAAATTCGTTCATCTGTGAAATCTTTGGAAAGTGGCTTGAAAGTGTTTGAGAGCCCGAGCAAGAAAACAATAGCAGAGAGACCGAGCTGGATGCCGAGTCGGCCGAGCTGGATGTCGAGCAGGAAGTGCTGGAGCAGGAATGCCGAGCAGGAAAAACTGCATGGTGACTTTGAAGATTTTGTAAAACGCAAAGAGCATTACTCATTCGACCACCCAAAAGAAACAAAATATTTTTTTTTTTTTTTTTTTACATAAGCAATAATTATTTACAATGCTTTACAGGAGGGAAAATGCCGAAACAATCATCTTCATTTTGAACATGCATGCTAACTTATCTTTGAACATCAAACATGCATGCTAACTTATCCACGAATACACATTGATAAATATTTTTTAAAACTTATATTGACATTAGAGTCAATGGTTAACTATAAGTCTAAATTCATAAGATATTAATATAGTTTAGGGGTATGTCAAACCAACAGCATGGTTGGAGTGTTCAGTGAAAACAAAAAAAACATTTAACACCAAAACAAGTTAGATCTACCCCAAACTAGATGACGAATTGGAAGTTTTTCAATTACCAATTTTACTGATAAAATGATAATGATATGTTAGGATTTTAACACATTCTTTTATACTAAATCATAAAACATAAATTACCAAATTAGGCAACCCGAATTATGATGTCTTAATAAAAATATTAAGACATCTGACCCATATCGGTGAAACAGCCATGGTCCTGGGTCCCCATTGGGTCGTCCACGATGGATTGACCAGACTCCAAAATAATTGCCGAGTCTTGAGCACACAAGGGGCAGTTTTGCTTTTAAAAGAAAAAGTGAATATGAAGTGAATAACTTCAAACTCTCCCTCGAATTGCCACGTACACACTTCAATTCTCTCAACGAGCGTCACCGCAACGTCACACTCCACAATAATCTCAAATAATTTAAAAAAATTATATACTTCTGGCTGCTCTTATCTTCCTTCTCACCGGCTGGTTGCATTTTACTAACACTGCCGACTGAGAGATCATAATCCCTATACGTGTCTACCCAACTGACCACAACATTGTCATTTTTGATCTAGCGTTAGTAACGCCTTGTTAAATTGTCATAGCTTCGAAACCGCGTTATTTGTTTATACACTATATTTTTGGACTCAAGGCACAAAAAGGATAATAAACAATTTTAAAAGAAATCAAAGAAAGAAGTAAAAAGTAATAAAAACTGATATTACAAGTATTCTACTATTCTTCTTATTCTTCTTCTTCTTCTCATGAGTCGACTTTTTCCCCAAAAAAATAATAAAAAAACAAAAAAATAAAGTAAAAAGGAAAGAATAGTTAATGCACTTCTCTACGTAAACGGTGTACAATCAATCTGGAGTCCACAGCGCCTTCTTCAAGGGACCAATTTAACGAGTTTCAAATAACAAGTTTATTTATTTATTTGGATAAATAACAATTTTAATTAAATAATATGAATATAACTTATGTACATTTTTGCTTCTTGACCCTCTGTGTTGAATGAGAACGAAACTGATACAGATAAGGACAGTATGGCGTATCTCTTATTTATTACTTTGAATTCCCCTCTCTTTATTCTCTCTCAATAGCCCCATCTACAACCCTATTCCTTTTTATAATCTCTTATCATGCTACATAGTACATATATCGTATTCGTAGCGTACTAAAAAATTTAACAGTGGGATTACTTAGAAATTTGACAAGCACTCCGCTTCTCTCCCCCCCCCCCCCCCCAACAAAAACAGCGCACAAAAAATTATAGGTTAAGTGGATGTAAATTCTAATGATTAACATACCTTTTTCTTTGAGATATTAGTCAATTAGATAATCCAACTCCACCAAAGTGATTAACTAACTTGGTTGTTTCAGGTAGCGAGGTGAGCTTCAAACTAGTGGTCCTGTACCCTTCAAGATTTAAAAACCCTAATAATTTGCTCTCCCCTATGGCATTAAGGTGAATCTTGTTCATTGACAAAGAGATTAATTAACTCGGCATGATCTTCAAGGTCCATCCAAATTGTGTTTGTGTATATATATTTTAGCTTTCTTTCCTACACCCAGGCTTTATGCCTCTCGTGCCTCAGTTTGATGTGAAGAAATGGTCCATCAAGGCCATTGGTAATAGTCAGCAATAGCAATATTGCCTTTCTTCAATCACAGCAGTGTTTATTGGGTACGTAGGATCAATTATCTTCTTAGTAATTAACATAATAATATATTATGTTTGTAAATGTGTAAATAAATTTTATTTAATATTTATAATTTTACAGCAATTTAATAATAAGATTTACCAAACATATACAATTGTTTTTATAACTCACAACACTTTTAAAAATAAGTTTTTGTAAACATTTAATTAATTTTTTTACAATTGATTATTTCTATAGCACATCTAACATCAATTATTTTAAAATTTACAACATTACCAAATTGGCCCCTTACTCCTTTTGTCAAAATTATTATCTAAAAATTTAACTAACGCAATATCGCTACCAAATTTTATTTCACATCTATAATTTTTTTTCACAACAGGTATAACTTAAAAGTCGCATCATCTTAATACCATATAGGGCCATTAGTCCAGTATGAAGTTGGGTGAGTCGAGTATAAAATTAAGTACTTTTCTATATGATTTTAAATAAAGGGTATTTTAATATTTTTCTTTGTTTTTGGATATATTTCTATAATACCAGTAAACTATGTAATAAGCATATATTTGTTATTTTGCTGTGAATGGGACATATCTGGCACCATTTGCTCCCGTGACCGATCTTTATAACAGATCCAATTACCCTCGTTATAGTCTTGATCGAAAGCTAACATAGCACAATTCTGATATGTAATGTGATGGAGAGAATAAATTATCAGATAAATTTATTTTATCTAAATTAATTAGTATAAATTGATGGAAATATAAAATAATAAAAATATAAATCATGTAGACCAAGGTGTATTTAATATAACTAATAAAATTTTACTCGATCAGTTTATATAAGAATTTGTAATTTTATTATTACTCATAGTACTTGAACAGTGGCTGATTGGTCAGCTAGTGGTGTAAGTGGCAACGACCAAACTGTTGAGTCTCTACGTGGGTTTTCAAAATGAGTCAAGAGTCAAGAAATTAGCTATCAAGTTATGAAAAATATTTGTAAACATGTCTTTGAGATGATACATTGTCATAATCAACATCATATCCTAATTGACAAAGAAGGATTCCGAGGGACACTAAGCATGTGCCTTCATTTTCACTTGAAATAAAGCGTGAGGGAAAGATCTCATGTTATCACATGATGCCGTGTGATCACCTAGAAGCCCTTCCACGCATATTTCTTCTCAAATTGTCTTCTTTAATTTCTTGGGCCACCACGGAAAAAGTTTGTCAATTCAAGGATGAGCCAGTGTTGTTCAGCTCGCAGATTTTGGAGCCGGAGCTCAGCTTTCTGTCAAAAGCAGCCATCTAGATGGTTTGAAACAACCATCTAGATGGTCAGCATCCATGTTGTTCAAAGAAGAGGAATTTTGCAGCAAGTTGGAAAGGAAAAGGAGCACACGGGTTTGACATTTGAAAGAAGAAAAAAGAACGTAAAAATAATATAGAATTGCTGCATAGTGCCAAAAGCTTTCTATAAATAGAAGCGAAGAGAATGAGCAAAGGTATTCCATTTAGAAAGCAATTTAGGAGTTGAGAGAGAGTTCAAGAGCTCATTTATAAGCTCTTGTTACAGAGAGAGTTTGGGTGTAGACGTGGTAAAAATACTACAATACTAGAATCTCCTTTTCACTAAGTAAATATTTCCTTTTCGTGGAAAAATTAACCACGTAATTTCTGGTATCCTCTATAGTGCTTGTTTTTTTATTTTCTTCCAATTTTACTTTAGCTGCGTGTCTGCTTCACCCACCAATTTCCTAACAGTGGTATCGTATTTTTTGAGTCGAATTCACGTGAAGGGTACTTATTCACGATATCGGCACCGCATACGATACGATACTATTCACGATATCTTATGTATACGATTGTTCATATGGGCAACTATTCACGATACATCTATTCACGGTGGAAGCGATCCAAGAATTTTATGGCAAAGCAGAATAATGGTATTAGACATGTCTGAAAAGTTCTCATAAGAGCTTAAGGTTTTAAGTGGACCATTGTGACCCTCCATTTTCCCTGAAACTTTCTGCATTCTCACACATACTCACAATTATTCAAGGTGGTATACTAGATTTATCAACAAAATGGCTAAAGTATGAAATCGAGAAATTTAACGGAAATAATTTTTCGCTGGAAAATGAAGATGAAAGTCAGATTGAGGAAAATAATTGCTTATTGAGAAAAGGCCCACGGAGATAATGATGACAAGTGACGAACGCTTACTGATCTACACTGGCACTTGCAGATGAGTATCTAGTGTGGCGGTAGAAAAACACAATGAAATTTGGGATACTCTCACAAAATTATACGAAGTCACTACAACAAAATCTTCTTGAAGAGGAACTCTATACTCTTCGAATGACGGAATCTATGGTGACCACCACATCAACACATTGAAGACTTATTTTCACAACTCACAACGTTGGGTCATAATATGAGGAAAATGAACGTAGAATCCTACTTCAAAGTCTACCAGATTCGTATGATCAGCTCATCATCAACCTGACGAATAACAATCCAGTGGACAGTCTAGTTTTCAATGATGTTGCGGCCTCCGTATTAAATGAGTAGAGCAAAGCGGAAAAATAAGGAAAAGCAAGTTCAAGCGGAGGCTTATCGGTGATTTAGAGGAGATCAACGGAACGTGGGGAGTCAAAATCATGGTAGATCAAAATCCGTAAGAAGAATGTTAAATGCTACAACCGTGGCAAGAAAAGGGCACGCCAAGAAAGAGTGAAAGTAAGACAGAGACAAAGAACCCGAAATCAAATGCCAGGTTTGGAAGACTGATGAAATTTATACAAATGAAACAACTATTTCGTAAGAAAACGAATAGACTCGTGAGTTACCCCAAGACAAGAATTGCTCCACATATGAACCTATCTCGTGAGTGATCAGATATATGAACGATCACGCCGGAGATCACTGATATTTATCAAATAAAAATGTTTCGCACATAAAGGGCAAAGAGGATCCTCTGGCGTTCGTAGAGTTGGTCCTCAATGCGATTGATTTCTTCTCCAAGTTGAGCAAGTCTTTGTACCATAGCCATATAATTATTTACTTTGGACCGATGCAATTCTCTTTTAAAAATATCAGGGAGCATTTTTCATCTGCACCCAAATATTTCATCATAATTTTATTATATACACACTTGCTTCAACAGCTATCATGGCTCACTCTTTTTGTTAAATATTGTTGTTGCCATTAATTTTGACATCTTTGACGTTAAAAGACAACTTTGCCCTTATTTATATTTTTTAATACAAAATTACCAAAAAACCACAACACCAATTTCTAATTCCAATTGACTTGTGGGGATATTAAAATTTAATTTTGGCATCTTTGACATTAAAAGATAATTTTACCCTTATTTATATTTTTTAATGTAAAATTACCAGAAAAACCACAACACGAAGTTTCTAATTCTAATTCAATTGTGGATATTAAAATTTCTTAAAGGTTAGAAAAAAAAAATGTTTTGTTCAAAATATCTCCTCTGCCATCATCCATAAACGTCCATTCTTCATAACAATCTAGTAAACTTGGAAAAGCAAGATCCCAGTCAATCAACCAGCCAAAATTCTTCATAAAGTTTAGCTTTTCTTAAAAAAATTTAAATCTTGAGTTAAAATTTTAATTCTCGAGACCCTAAATTAACTGATATTGAAAGTCGATGTTTCTATAACAAAAATCTTCCAAAATAACACTACAATGAAAATCTTCAAGTAAATAAAAATCTATATTCATAATATTTATGAATAAATCAAATAATATAGAGGTTTAATTGAATATAGTAGTAGCTTTACAATTTTATAGTGTATTCACTAAATAGAATCAAATTATTTGGAAACATAATAAGTTAGAATCGAATACGTAGAATCTAAATAAGGAATTGTAATCTAATAATTTATTTACTTAAACCGTAGGAATCGTAATTAGAATTACGTGTTTACTTTGTAATCAAAATCGGAATGAGTTAAATTGTAACAAATTACTATAAAATCCTTAATTAATTTTTATCATAATTATTTTTTTGTATTTTAATTATTGTGATTATTATTATTAATAAAAAATTAATTATTAACAATAATTATTGTTAATTATTAACAATAATTATTGTTAATTATTAACAATAATTATTGTTAATTATTTTCAATTTCCAATCTTTTTGGAACTAGTTTGCGACTGTCCAAACACGCTGTGGCATGCGTTTGACATGGAGAAGGGGGGACAAATCAATTTTGTTTACTGCAAAACCCTAAAAATAATTAGTCAACTTACGTATACCCCTTTTGGACCCATTTTGTCAGGAAAAAGAAATAGTGGACCATTTGCACTCTAAATTTAACTTTAGATATTGGCATTTTAATAAATTTTTATATTATTAAATTAACTTTAATATAAGGGTCTAGTTACCGTGCACCTGTTGTATGGTATCTTTCATTTTGTTCTTATATGACTTTACCTTTAGATGTAACATAAAACCTGCTTCAATCGCATAGATGTATTCTCTTTAGTTATTAACATTGACATCCCTATTGTTTTTTAAAAAAACAAAATAGTCAAAGGTTTGACACATAATTTAAGATTATTTTTAAATTTTTTATTTTGATCAATTGATCTACTTTATTATTAAAATTAATGATAGTATAAGAGCAATAACTTGAAAAACTTTTTAATACATAAAATATTTTTATTTTTGAAAATAATAGAATATCAATTTAATCTATAGTAAATAATTTGAATATATAATAAAAAATATTAATTTATCAATAATAATATGACCAAATGACAATGTTAAAAATTTCATAATAATCAACTATGGTTTAATATTCAAATATAAATAATAAAATATACTCTTAAGTGGAAATAGTAGAAATATTTCAAAACTTTTATAATACTACAATAAAGCTAAAACTTAAATATAATTCTCAATACAATGATTAAGAACACAAAATATAAAAAATACTAATAACGCAAATACATACACAACGTATAAATCAATCACTAATATAAAAAAACTAATAGAGATTTACCGATTTAATTTTGACATTTCATGACAAAACCTTTTCCCTTTCATTTTTTTATTATTTTGTTTAATTATTTTTCAATTTTATAATATATTATACATTTTTAATATATATATATATATATATATATATATATATACATATATATATTTTATAATACATATATTTATTTCAGAAAGTTAATTAATTTTTTTTTCCAATTTTATAATATATTATACATTTATATATATATATATATTATTTATTATTTATTATAAACCTACTTTTCATTTGCTTGACTCGTTCTATATTATGGGCTTTTATTAACTTTCTTCTTACCCATAATTTCCCAGCTTAGTTCAAGCTTTTCTCACAACCCTAGTTGCAGCCCACGATTTCGGTCCCCTAATTCCCAATTTCACAAAACAAAATGAGCCCTAAGAGCCACATCATTTCTCATCCAGTCATTCCTCCCGAGCATTCGCCCCGGCCCCTTCTCCCGGGGAATTTGACCGGACCCGAGTCATGAATCTGAACTGGGGACCCGCTGCCAATTCGTCTGGTGGGTGATTGGTCGGATCTCCTGGTGGGGGATTGGTTGACGACCCGGTCTCTTCTGAAGCCGTTTCTCGGCGGCGGCTTTGCTGGAGATCTAGTAATCACTCTCGGTCGTTGCCTCACTTCTTGCTCGCCCTCTTCAATGTCTCTCATGTCAGTGACATTAGTCATCGTTGAGAGGTTTCGCTAACGCTGACGCTGCAAATCTCGGACACTTGAGACATGATTTCCTTCTCATTGCTGCTGCTCAAGTTCTGCTTATCTTGAGCATTCTTGGCAAAGGCTTCAACTTTGCGGGGGCTATCACTAATCTTGGCCTCTTTCTCTTGTTCTCGTTCTTGTTGTTGCTGCAACTCTTGTTTCATATGAGCAGCGAAAACTGGGTATGGGTTTGGCTTTGGTTTTGGTTTACGGGTTTCGGAGAGAACTTCTTTGACAGTTCCAATGTTTGGTGATGCTGAGTATTTGTTGAGTTGTTTACAGTTCCCCCACTTCCAAGTTTAAATATGAAGTAGTAAGTGGTCAGTTAATTTTGCTTCCTTCACTGCTCACCAGTTTCTTGTGGCTCCTTTTATTTTCTTTTTCCCTTAAACAAATAATAGTAACAAAACGAACGGCTTCCTTTCTTTGAATGGAAGTCATTTTCTAACTTTCTGCATCATATTCTTTTGATTAAAAGTCAACTTTACTGCTGTTTAAAGCCAAAACAATATTAATGAAGAATCATTTCTCTACCACCAAACCGTCCGTTTTATTTATTTTTAGATGCTCGATATATATATATAACTTTGTCTGTTTTATTTATTTTCAGGTTTTATTAAGGTTTTACAACTTTGTTCTTAACTCTTTCCCAACCGGCAGACAACAATTTGCCACCCAATCAAGGAATATTTAAAAAAAAAAAATTATTTTAATTAATTAATTAAAAAGAAAGTTACAAGACAATGAAACATTTTTCTGTAACCCTCCTGTGGCCTATGTGATTCCGCTGTTGGTGTTCCAGCTCCTATAATGGATGTGCTATCTTTGTTGAAGTTATAAAAGTGTTATTTTCCTTTTCAAAAAATGCACGCTCGCCCACGCTCGCTCACATCATTACACTGCCAAAATTTGCTGGGAAATTGTACCTGTCAGCCTTGAAAGGGTATTTTCGTCATCCTATTGGTCAATTAACGGTCAACTGACGGAAATACTAACTGCAGGGGAGGGATGTAAAAATACGGAGATACTTTCTATTAAACTGTTATTACGTGAAACCTCAGGGGAGATATGTAAAAATAACCCTGAATAGAAAACTACCGTCCTTATTTGAGAAATAATGCTATTTGACACAGAAGTATAAATAAATTCTCAACTTCCTCCCGTTTCCGTGAAAATTTTGTTTTCAGTGCAGTGGAATTGAATTAATCTGAAGGAAAAAAAAAAATTTGTTGGTTTGTGGAAATTTTACTTGAAACGTTGTCGTTTTTGGCATAATTGCTGTGATATACTTATTTGCTTTGTGTTTTTATTTCTGGGTTTTAGGGTCACAATCGGAGAGAGAAGACAAGGTCTCGTTGGAACTCTTTGAAGAAATTCTTCAGAGCATGGAAGTGGGCATTTCTTTTAGAGATTATGTAAGAGAATCTTCTAATAAGTTTCTATTCGAGGAACATACTCGATTTGCGTTTTAAATGTATCTGTTTGTTAATTCAGTGTCGTTTTGTATTGATTTGTGTTTCAACAGAATGGGAGAATTAGTTCCATGGATTTTCATAAATCGTCGAGTTATTTGGTGACGGCTAGTGATGATGAATATATAAGGACGTACGATGTATCTGATGCCACGTAAGTTGATCCTCTGTTTCTTAGGATTTTATGTTGTCTCTTTGGAAGTGCTTTTAACTAAGAAATGGCTTTTGAATAAGTATAAGAAGCTGGTTTCAATTTTGCAATGTTTGTTTGAAATTGCAGAAATAATAAAGTGTCTTTTGAAATCAAAGGAACCCTTGAATTGTTTTTTCTGGGGAAGTGCTTGATATCTGCTTTCATGGATAGAGCTTTTTGGATTACGAAACCACTTGTAGTGCTGATTGATACGTTCATTTATTCAGAATCTCTACGGTTTCTTTCCTTGCACGATATCAATATAATTAATGACAGTATAAGAGCAATAACTTGAAAAACTTTTTAATACAAAATATTTTTTTATTTTTTGAAAATAATAGAATATCAATTTAATCTATAGTAAATAATTTGAATATATAATAAAAAAATATTAATTTATCAATAATAATATGACCAAATGACAATGTTAAAAAATTTCATAATAATCAACTATGGTTTAATATTCAAATATAAAAAATAAAAATATACTCTTAAATGTGAATAGTAGAAATATATTAGACTTATATGCTAAAATTTCAAAACTTTTTATTTTTTTTATTTTTCAACAAATAAGAGGGACTGTAAAGTAATTTATCAAAAACCGGTGGTTCCTTGAACCCGGGGCACCATAGCTTTGTCCTTAATATAGTTTACTATTAAGAACAATTATAGTTTAATAAATTTTTATCATATAAACTTTTATCTACTGTAAACCACATTAACAATGAAATATTGAATCAATGTTCACATCAAGTTACATGTTCTATCTCTTATAACTGAAACAAAAGGAATTACATGGTCACCGTCTGGAACTGGAAATGTTTTGAGTTTACTTAGCCTAGAAGAATTAACCCTTATCATTTTGGTTCGCACCGCCCACGAAGCTTCATATTCCTACGATATGTCTTTTTTTTTTTTAAATAATTTATAATCTGACAGCTGGAACAAAGTTTCGACTTTCGAGTGGGCAAAACGCAAAAAATACCACGACTACTTCAACAACTTCGTTACATTTAGACATTTATCATTTAATCAGAGTTTGACGGGCAGCGTTGAAGGAAAGTTTATAGAAATGACCCTTACTTTTTTTCGATTATACGAATAGCAAATAAAATTTTCTTTTTTCAGTTAAACAGTTTAAAGTCTACTATCTACTGTTTAAAGGAAAAAAATTATGGTACAACGATAGTACCGTTCCGGACCCCTATTTAAAATATATAGCAAATGAAATTTTCCTTTTTTCAATTACACAATCAACATATAACTGTTTTGTATATATCTTTTTCTAGCGGCTTCAAAACGTTTCAACCTTATGGAATGGCACAATCTTTGTATATTATTATTTTAATTAATAACAAGATTACTGATCCTGTGTGCCCGGTAAACACTACTGTGATTGAGGAAAAAGCGGTATTGCTATTGCTGTCTCTTACCAAAGGCCTTGATAAATCAACCATTTCTTCACATCAAACTAAGGCACAAGAGGTATAAAAGCCTAGGTGTAGGAGAGAAAGCTACAACATATATGACACAAAATCAATTTGGATGGACCTTGCTAATCACGTCTGTGAATGAAGAAGATTCACCTCGATGCCATAGGAGAGCAAATTATTAGGGGGCAGGATGGACATGTCACATGGTTAAGGGGGTCTCTAAATCCCGAAGGGTACAAAAACCTATGCTTTGAAGATCACCTCACTATCTAAAATCAAATATGACATGAATGCGAAATTACGTGTGCGGTAAGTTCTTATTTGGGAAACTGTGTTGTGCGTCCCACAAACTCCAAATGGGAGCTTACATCAATCGCTTTATAGAATGTAATCGAGATCTTATTTACAAGATAATACACTTAAAATTTAGATATCAATATAAAATTTTACAACTATAATATTCATCGATAATAAATTTATTTATTATGATTGTTCTCGAAAACCCCTCAATGGAATTTTATGAGTCGAAAATAACGTATGATAGTTTAACTACCAATATAAGAAAAAAAATATTTTTCAATATACAAAACTAGGTTATTGCTTAATTTGCTTTTATAATCTTTTAATAATAACAAAAATATTCATATATTGCAACACATAGAGCAAACATGAATGCATTATAAAATTATAGATTTTAAAACTAGACAAAAGATTAATCAAAAAATGAAAAATTAGAATTATGTAGACTTACAACTTATGGGTCATTGTTGAAAGACCAAACAATTGATTTTGCTCGAATAGAAAACAAAAAAAATATTAAAGACTAGTCCATTAACCATTATACTAACATTTTTTATGATTGTTTTTTATTTTAATATTTGTTCTCGTGTCTTTAATTGAATTTCATGAAATGTTAATTGCTAATTAAATTATTTAGAATTAGACATTTAAACAAGGGGTAATATGAAATATTTTAAAATTACTAGAGTCACTTTTAAATTTTACAATGCAGCTGGGGCATTTTTCATAAATAACAAACAAAATACATTTTTTTCATATAATCATCAAAAAAAATTTAAACCAACGTAAAAGCCAGCCAGGGCATGTGCCTCAGCTGGTCCCATGCTGACTCCGCCCTGTACGTAAGACACACGCATATTATTTTACAAGGTACCACCAATTTTTGTCTTTTGTGATGTCAAATTTCATTTAACTCCTTATCTTTTTTGATTTACGGTTTATTTATAACATTATATCCTTTGACAGGTAACTTTTTAAAATGAATTTTATTTATAATTTATTTATAAGTTTATATACTTTGGCTGGTGATCTGCTCAAATGTAATTTTATTTTATTTAATATTATTTATCTTTCTAAAAGAATAAATATAACAATAAGCCTGTGACTAGATAATATTAAATAATATTTTGAATAAAATAAAAATATTAAAACTTTATTCTTTTAAATAAAATAAATAATATTAAAAAATAATATTTATTTTTTAGGACTCACAATTGCTTATTCTATTTTATTTAATATTATTTAATTTTTAAAAATAAATATAATAATAAGCTTGACTAAATAATATTAAATAATATAATATAAATATTATTAAAAATAATAGTAATTTTTTTAGACTCATTACTGATTAGTTCATTTTATTTAACATTATTTAGTTTCATGAAAGAATAAATATAATAATAAGCCTTTGACTATATAACGTTAAATAAAATCAAATAAATAATATTAAAAAAATATTTTTTTAATAAAATAAATAATATTAAAATTTTATTCTTTGAATAAATAAATATATTTTTAAGACTCACAACTGATTATTTATTTTATTTAATATTATTTAGTTTTTAAAGAATAAATATAATAATAAGTCTATAACTAAATAACATTAAATAAAAATTAAATACTATAAATAATATTAAATAAAAATTAATTAATATTAAAAATTATATTTATTTTTAATGCTCACTACTGATTATTTTATTTTATTTAAATATTTAGTTTTTTGAAAGATTAAATACAACAATAAGCCTGTAACTAAATAATATTAAATGAAATGAGAATAAATAATTTTAAATAATATTTGTTTAATAAATAAATGATATTAAAAATTAATTTTTTAAGACTCATTGATAATTAAACAACATAAAATTTTAAACAATTTGGACTTATGTGCTAAAAGTTTTAATTCTTTAGCTCTTTTGCATTTTTGATAAATAGCAGGGAGCATAATGTTAATATTTAAATAAACGATTCACTACCCTTAAATCTATCTTTTCATTGAATCCAATGATTAAAAATTAAAACCAATGATCAATAATTGAAACTACAAAAAATAAAATCATATGGTATCTTACAACTGTTGTAAGGTAATTGAGTCTTTAATTACATGTGTTATTTGAACTTGTTAAATTGGTCCCTTGTGGGTCCTCGTGAACTCCAAATTAGCTGTACGCCTTTTAAATAGAAATAAGTGCACTACAATTTTTTCTATTTTACTTTATTTTGAAATTTTTTGGAAAAGCGATGACTCATGATAATAGAAGAAGAAGAATAGTAGGATACATGTAATATCGGTTTATACTTTATATCACTTTTTACTTCTTCTTTGATTTTTTTAATTTTTATTATCCTTTTGTGTCTTTGAGGTCCAAATATATTGTGTATAAATAAATAACGCGGCTTATGAGTTGATGCAATTTACCAAGCGTTAATAATGCTTGATGAAAATGTTGCAACCAGGTAGGGCAGACACATATAGAGATTATGATCTCTTAGTCAGCAGTGTTCGTGAAATGTAGCCAACTGCTAATTCGGTCGGAGAGGAGGGATATCTAGAGCAACCAGAAGTTCATAATTGTTTTAAATTATTTGAGATTATTGCGGAGTGCAACGTGTCGTTTGTTAAGAGAATTAAAATGAGTCAAAAGGTTTAAGAAATAAGCTTTGGCTGCTTGGAATAACCGCTTTCGAGCCTCCACAAAGTATTGTAGGGCTTAAATTCTTTTCAATTATGAATAATAATTAAATGAACACAGTTTTCTCCCTAATAATTGTCTAATTATAAATATATCAGTAATAATTTCATTTAATACGAATTGTAATATCAGAAAAGAAAAAAAAAAAAGCTATTCACTTATGATAATATTCTTATTTGTAAACGTGTCCTCAGAATTGAGATGATACATGATCGTCAATGTCATATACTAATTGAAAGAGTAGGTTTGCGAGGGCCTGCCGTGCTAAGCATGGGTTTTCATTTCCCTTAACCACTTGAAATGAAGCATGAGGGAAAGATCTTATTCCACCTATGTTTTATTATTAATATATAATTTTTTTTATCTATTAATCAATAATTATCGGAGCGAGTTTTACTCAAGAGAACTTCAATAATAAAAAATGTTTGATCTCACTGAAATGACAAGTTATTTAAGGTTATTGAAAATCTAAGCAAAAATTGCTTTTAGGAAAATGCTAAACGAAGAGAATGGCGCGAGAACGCAACGTGATAATATTAAATGTATATTAAATGTCAACTTTTAGCATTTTCTCTTTCTCACCACGAGTAGCTTTTGCACGACAGAAAAACAAAATAGCGCTCATCACAAAGCTAATTTTTCTCTCACCCAACGTGAAAATCACTTAGGCTCATTTATTCACCACCGACCACCGAGTAGATCTAGAGTAGTAGCAAGTGAGGGAGAGGAGCAGTAGATCTGGAGTAGTAGCGAGTGAGAGAGAGGAGGAAGAGGAAGAGGAGTAGCGACTAAGGGAGAGGAGTAAATCTCAGCATTTTTTTTCCTTTCATACTAGCCTTTTAAGGTTATAAAATTCTTTTGTTTTTATTAACAAGAATGCTTGAAAGCTGCTACTGAAAGAAACGACATTACTGTATGTCATTTCTCTCAGCATTCTTGCTAATTAATTTACATTTGTACCACTCTATTAATTTACAACTTTGTTATTCATATAAATAAATTTAAAAAAATAAAAAAAGGTAAAATCTTAGGTCCAACCTAAATGAGCTCACATTTAGCACTACTCTTACTTTTATACCATCGCATGATATCGTGTAGGGACGGTAAAATACAGGTTTGGTCTGAGCTTGGAAGGCCAAGCCCATTTCACAAGAGGCACAACAGGCAAGCCTGGTTGAGCCCAATGTGAGCCCATTCAGGCTCAAGCTGGACCTAAGATTTTACTCTTTTTTTTTTTAATTTATTTATATGAATGGCAACGTTATAAATTAACAGAGTGGTACAAATGTAAATAAAATAGTTGATTTTTTGTAAACTTTGCATAATGGCAATTTTGTAAAATTTGGACAGGCAGTAGCTCGTCTCAGTCCACACATAGCCTCACAACTGGGTATAAACATGGAGAACAATTTATAAATCCACCAAGCTTAATTAAAGTCAAACACTTGACATTAAGAAATTTCTAATAATCTTAGAAATAAGCTAGTCGATAATCACTTGAGATCATTTCCTCACCCCATAATCCATCAACTAACTGAGAAATGACAACTCACCAATTAGTTTTTCATCAGAACTCATAACACAGCACTTACCCATTCACATAATAAAAGTATTGACATTAATGAGAGCGTAACTGAATCAAATAATAATCCATTAATAAAATGAAAATTAACAACTTGTACCTTCATAGATGATTCTTGTGCACTTGACTTTCTAAGCAACAAGCGTCACTATTCTTTTCAAGAAGGCAGCCACCACAAATCATAGAAGCTTCTTCATATAATAGTACAACAATCAAAACCTGAAACATACGCATTAGTATTAATTTATTACAATTTAGCAGCAGTAAATATTTTTTTTAAAAAGTTATCTGCAGTAAATATAAGAATAACAAAGAATAAAATCTTAGATCAACAACAGAGAACCTAAACTCGTACAACTTGCTTGAACTACTATCAACATCATACCACATAATCAAATAGACAAAATAGTGTAATAAATAATTTGTATTGACCTACATACTATCATGTAAAAAATATTGTAATAAAAACAAATTATAAATTGTTTAGTGATCACAATGGATCCTGGAAATGACAACAACTACATTATTATAATGAGTTTGACATGTCATTGTACATGGATTCGTTATGATGAATCATGAAACACCGTTGAGTAGTTAATTCAGCCACTTTTCACCTATAAATTTGATGGCATACTTTGAATACACAACATGGTTATAAATATAAATTTAGAGAATTTTTGTGGGAAAGAATAATTTTATTGACAAAAGTTATTTTAAGTACAAAAATTATAACATCTCCATTTTTAATATAGCTGACATAAGTTATTTGAGTTAAAAAAAAAAAAAAAAGAGGGAACTTAGATACGCCATATTAAATAGGGCAGTAATAAAAAAAAAATCTAATTGACATAAATTATTTGAGCATATGACAAATATTCGCTAAGAAACTCTTTTTCATTTTTTCCCAAATAATAATCAATGTTTTTTTCCACTACGCATTGAACGAGCGCGCATCGACATCAATCATGAACCAGTCGTGGCCTAGCTATATTGCCTGCATTATGAATACCACCTATGACCTTTAGAGCCTAACTGTTTATCTCAGTCTATTTTAATATTCAGTCACAGGTCCAGACCATTCAAGTTCAGGACATGACCCTACTGGTCCCATTATATATCTATTTAAATTTCTTTTTTTTAGAATGTCTATTTAGATTTCTTAAATTTAAAAAGCAAATCAACATCTAGCCCTTAAAAAAAAAAATCTAAAATCAACAAAGCTATTATTTTGAAGATATTTTGAATTCCAATTCCCAATTAAAATCATGAATATATCAGCTATATCATAGCTTCAGCATAACTAGTAAGTGGTGACATCAAATTTTCAAATATTTGGAACTGGAAGCAAATATCTAGTTAATGATTAAAGTAGCTGACGAATAAAACCTCTCGATATCATAGAGGCTACCCAATAGCTTGCAATAACTATGGATGGTGCAGTGAAGTTTCAGGATAGATGAATAAACTAAAAAGCAAAAGAGAAATATTGCAGCAAGAACTACGCATCTCCACCTTGATTATTATTCAAATATTAACACCAAATGTCACTGAACAGCACAAGAGCAGCATCATCCATATTTTAAATGTATCTGAATAGCATAAATATGAAAATCATTGCAGAAAGTTAAAAAATAAAAAATAAAAAAGTAAAGAGAAATTTATCTCACAGCATTCCTATTATTAAAAAATATCAAATAAATGTGCTCCGAGATATAACTTCATGCACATTCAGAAGTTCTCAGGCCAAAGAACATTATAGCAACTACAAAAACTCATGAGCCAGCAGGTCTTGTCCTGGTACAAGGTGAAGCAACTAAAATTATGCTTTAAGAACTTTATATATATATATATATCAAGAACGCAGGAAGAAAATTATTTCTATATCAAAATCAAGATCACCCAACCAAACAATGGTACCTTCCAATATACCTAGTGTATGTATATAGGCATCCATTGATTGATACTTTGAATTTAATTAATAAATCAACTTCAGGTGTCATGTTTCCACATTAAAGAGAGATAATAACAATTAACTAGATATGACAGGATTGGATAAAAATTTGCTCAAAATATTCTACAAAGATCAAATTTTATTACTTTTCACCTGCTGTCATGTCTCTCCAACGTCAGATCATGACCTCGAGCAACTCTTTCAGCTTTCTCCGCCCATTTTTCTTCTTTTTACTGCTTGAAGCTAATACGAAGCCAAATGAAAAAGTAGATTAGTCATTTCAAATTCAATTTAATTGTCAATTGAAAAGTTCAATTGTTACCTTCATCAACTGTAGAATCAATAGTTAATGAAATATACAATAAGAAGAGTAAATATTAAGAACGCACTAATATTACAAATCAATAGCTAAGGATCAAGGGAAATTTCACCTGCAAATTAGGACAGCGGAGGAAGCATCCATAAACATAAGAGTGATTGTATCACTCTGAAATTTCATAAGAGTAAATTAGGACAGCGGAGAAAGAAATAAACAAAGCAATTTGCAAAGGACGCAGGCATAAACATAATAGTAAGTAAAAAATATCAAACTGTAAGAAACAAGTAAAGAATTCAAGAGAAGCGAGAAAACAAATGAAAAACAGACTGAGAAGCAGGAAGAGTTGTGATGGCAAATCTTCATCTAAAGCAGTTGAAGAAAACGAATAAGGATCGACCAATGAAATAATTGCAAACTCATTGGAAATACAATGCAAACCTTAAAAATCAACAGTGAAGGAAAACATAACCTAACCCTAGGTTAATTTGAACCTATCCCTAAATTAATTTGAAAAAACAAAGAAATCTGCTAAAATTATTACCGCTGAGTGAGAACGAGCAATGGATACTGGTCCTTCTTCGTGCGATCGAGAAGTGAGGCAGAGTTGAGATCGTGAGAACAACGGAGACTGATTCTTCATCTCCGTAATTTTCCCCCTTTTTTAGCATTTTTGCTTCCTTTGTTTTTTAGTAATTAGGTAAGAAAAAAAGATCGGGCCCTATTTCAAAAGAAAAATAAAAGAAGGGGCCCTCAAAGTAATTTTTCCTAGCCTACGCATTCGATAAAAATATTTCATTATCTCCGTGGACAGATTGCCCTAGAAAAGTCCGACGGCTCGTCGAAGTCTTTGTGAAAAGCACATGTTTTCGAACGTAAATAACGGGTCCAGCTACGGTACAACCGTGATACCGTTTCACATTTTTTATCTATATTCGGACAAGCCGTTGGATGAAATGTGAGTCCATCTAACGGTTCAAAATAGATATCGAATAAGTGAGGTAACCACTGGCAACCGTTGAAGGCAGTAAACTTGCATTGGGTAAACAACGGTTGTATTTTAGATTTTCGAAAACAAATTAGGGTTCGATTGATTTGTGTTGATGTCGAAATCAATCGAAGGAGATAGGTATTTGTTGGGGAGAAAACATTTGATGAATCGTATATGAACATGGGTTGTGAAACATTGTAATTCGATCGTTAATTTGTTTCTGAATGGAACGCGTGTTGAGTTTATACCTAGTGTGCAGAGAACGAAATTGAAAGGTGAAAATCGCAATTTCAGTTGCAAAGGGAGGAGGGGAAGTCCTGGATGAATGTGACCGTTGCGAAATGGTGCCTGAGCGTTGCGAAATCGAGGGTGAATTTGTGACGGTAGCAGGAGCTGCGACCCATAGGGAGCGGTAGTGAAAGCTTACGAAACAGGCATATCTGCAGACAGAGTTAATATAAATTTATTGTTGTGCCATTCAAAGCAGACCTAGCAGGTAATTGGTGTAAATAAACTTGTAATTTGTTGTGAGAGAGTTGATAATGGAAATTGGCTTCCGGGAGCAAAAAGGTTTACAGCAAATGATTGAGTGAATGCGAGATTCGTAATAACAAATTAATTCCTGCAAATACAAATCACAACTCACTATCAAATCCCCTGACAGTTCTTCCGGGAAATCTCTTCCTCTAGGCATGCTCCCTTATCCACGTGAGGTTCCACATTCTAGGACAAGCCAGCGACATTATGGCTTACCATGTGCTTATCCCATTGCTCAAACCCCTTTGATCATTTCAAGTCCAACTTTTCTTCGCCACCATTTTCCCCCTCCCAACCAAATCTTTTTTACCAGTAATCCATGACGCAATATCCACTTTACAGTCAATCATAAATCTATAACCTACATCACCAGACCAACCAAATGCTTTTCTCAGATTTCGTCCACATTTACAAACTTCGCATAAAATTACAATATCGTTGCAACGCCTACAAACAACCCACTTGTATACTACAAACAAAACCAACTTCAGTGATCCACAATCATATGAAATAACAACAATCCTTCCATTCACACAAACCCCAATTTCATATTATTCCGTCAATCGTCAAAATAAAACAAATTACCTCATCTTCACCCAAAAATCCTTATATCTCCTGTACACTATACGTAATCCATATCCCACCTTTTCCCAGAACACAAATCTTCCTTTTTCATAATCTTTTGTTTCCTGTAGGATCGATAACTGGAACCCCTTTAAGCCAAATAAAATTATTTCCTATTTTTTCACTGAATTTTGTCCTTTCCCCGACGTCCGTTACTTAACGATTATTTTACCTTTTCTTAACCGACATCCGCGGTTTCACTAAACACAAATATTGGCTAATTTCAACCGTTAGATGCACTAACTTTTCATCCAACGGCTTGTCCGAATACAGACAAAAACCGTGACACGGTATCACGGTTGCACGATAGGCGAGTCCGTAAATAACACTCTACAAAGAGCGAATTGCGTGGGATATACCTGGTTTCCCTCAAAATACCCAAAATATACCCCCATATATTAAAATTGCTAGCTTTACACGTATATACTTAAAAAGATCAGGGAAAATACAAAAATAACCTTAATAAAGCCAACAAAAGCAGATCGATTCCCACCCAAATCACAAAGTCGAGTAAACAAAATAAGAGAGAAACCCAAGAACAAGCGCTTGTACCCATTCTCAAGACTTCTATCACCATCGCCAAATTGTGTCACCCACCTTGTCTTGCCTCCATCATTGGTTACTAGGTAAATAATTTCGTTTTCTTCTTTCTCCCACAAATATTCAAAGAAAAAATTTTAGGGTTTTGCTTGAACATAGTAAGTGATTTAGTGAATTGGGTATAATTTACGGGATTGAAAATGGAAAGAATTAGAAGTATAACATGAACAATGTAATACAATATATCATGAAAAGACATAAAAAACAAATGTTAGATAAAGATATTTTATTTTAAGAACTTCAAATTTATTTTATTTCCTCTATGGATTTTGTATTCTATTTTTTTAGTGCAACAATTAAGATTTGGCAACAATGCGGTTAAAAAAGTTGATTAAAGAATCATGTGGGTTAGTTTTCCCAATTTTTGCTTTGGAGAAAGAATGTGTTTGGTTTTGAAACATTATGATTCAATTTTAAAGGTTATTTGATTGTTTTCATTGATATGCCTTTATTTATTATTGTTTTGAATTTTGTTATAAACATATTGTTCTCAGAATTTATGAAATTAAGGATTGTAGTGTAAGAATCTATATGTGTTGTGTTCTAAAATCGTGGTTAGAGTTGAATTATGAAAAATAGTTGTTGCATGTTATTAGCCTAATAACATTTGAATTGTTTACTATCAAGCTTCATATGATTAGTTTGTAACTCATTTAACCTCTAGATAAAACTTTTACTTGATCCTATAGGTTCGGACTATATACAAAAAACCATGCCATCCGATGATAATTTAGATAACTATTTATCGGGCTTTTAGTAAAAGTGTTCAATATGTCATCACTAAAGGCACTTTCACTTATAAAGCAACGCTCACAAGAGCAACAATATGAAGTGTTTAAGGAAGCATGCTTTTGGTCATTTTGTGCACCTTCAAGATCTAAAATTCCAAATTGTTCATGCATTATTATTACGGTATGTGAGATCAACGATAAGGCAATGTACTTCAAAATAGGACAAAAAGAGATTTTCTATGCTTGAGTTTGCCTTAATTACGGGATTGAAATGCCATAAAGAACATGATCTTCTAGTACATGAGAAAGACAATACTGATAGTATATGTGATGTGTTCATGGGGGGCAATCATGAATTTACTCAAAAACAATTACAGAAAGCTTTTTCAACACCCAATGATGATGATGATACCTTGATGGTCAAGTTCATGCTATATTTCTTAGAGTCAGTGTTGCTAGGAAAGGAGCCCAAGAATAAGATTGATGACCTCCATGTTCGTCTATTAGACAACTTTAAAGAATTTAATAATTATCCATGGGGTCGCTTGTCATTCGAGGCAACAATGTTAAGCTTAAAGAACACAGTTACAAGGAGAAGCAAAAGAATTGGTTCATTAGATCCAAACACAGAAGAGAAATACAGCCTTTATGGTTTTCCATTTGCGTTTCAGGTGAGAATGCTTATTTATTTATCTTTATAATAAATACATGAATTTTATATGATATTGATGTAGTGTTGTAATATTGCAGGTGTGGACATACGAGGTTATTTCTGAATTCGGCCAAAAATTTGCAACCGAAAAGGGTGATTTAAAGGTTCCAAGAATTCTTAAGTGGTTCTGTAAGAACAAGATTATGTGATGTAATTAATAAAGCCTTGAAAGAGGAAGACACCGTAAGTGTTTCATTCTTATTTAAGTGTGAACCATTAACATGAATTATTTAGTTTAACTTGAGTTATTTAGTTAAAGTATTATTACCTTCTGGTATAATTTAATTAACATCTATATTATATAGTTGATCGTATGCGACAACATTGCATGCCACCGAAAGTGATGGAAGTAATGAGATTGCACAACATTACATGCAATGGTTCTTGGCTTCGAAATTGAGTGGAAGCAAGAGCTAACTCACATCGTGGTGGTGATGAGCCCAATAACAAAATTCGCACATTCAAATGTGCAAATGCAAAAGAAGTTGATGTTATGGATGATAGGCAACCATCATCGATGATATTTCACACACCATTCAATGCACCTCCCTAGGATTTTTTCCTTCGCCACGTAATGCACCTACTTTTCAGGAGGACAACACTGCTCCACGAAAAAAAAGCAAAATGTAAGTTAGTTGATTTGTTTAAAGACATTTTGAGATTTTTATTTATGAAATTAACTTAGCGATATCTTAAAATATGTTCAGGTCAATTCTCGCCTTGTCTCCAGATCATGTTGCTAACATTTCAGAAAATTTATGATTAAGCAAAATAGAGGGAAAAGGTAAAGATTGATGTGTTGAAGCAAAGCTTGACAACATTACAAAAGACTTATGGAGAACGAAATTACTCGAGGAGTTTCTAACATCTTTAACGCAAAAGATATCGGGTTTGCAACATTTTAAACACTTTTAAAAGCGATTTTATTTTTATATATTTTACATTTACTTCAATTTAGACAAAATTGAAATTAAATTCGTTGACAATAATTAAGAGCTAATTCTAAATTTTGTTATATTTATTCATAATACACCAAGACATGATCCTCCTACCCTGGCTTTCGATGTAGTCATGATAAAATGGATGTTCAGGTTTGTAATATTAAATATAGTTGAAGTTAAATTCAGTTATGATTATGTAAAGAATTCTAAATTATGTTGTATTTATCTGTAATACACCTGCATGATCCCTCATATCTCAATGGCTTCTCATGTAGACCATGATAAAATAGATGATCAGGTTGGTAATATTAAATTCAGTTTGTGTTAAATTTACTTGCCAAAGAATTATGTACAAAATTCTAAATTTGATTGTATTTATCAGAATACCACTTGCACATGATCATCAAACCGTAGGATATATAAAATTGATGTTGAGGTTGGTAAATTTAAATTTAATTCGTGTTGAATTTAGTTATTAGCAATTATGTACAAAATTCTAAATTTGATTGTATTTATCGGTAATATAGCCATCAAGCATGATCATCAAACCGTAGCATTGTAGATGCTAATAAAATTGATGTTGAGGTTGGTAAATTTAAATTTAGTTTGTGTTGAAATTAGTGATAGCAATTATATACAAAATTCTAAATTTTGTTTTATTTACTCATACCAATTGCATATGGTGTAATTAACATTAATGATGAAATTTCTAGCAAATCTCAATATAAAAAAGATGCAAAGAACAAGATTGTGTTCCATTGGAACAACATTATCTCGAGAAAAAGAGAAAAATCAGTATATGTTAGCACACCTTACACGAATTCTTATAGAAGTCACGAAGGATGCAAAGAATCAATCAAAAGGTCCAATAAACTTTGATGATTGGATGCGTGAGGGCAATGGAGCCGTAAGTTTCTTTTATTCTTTTTTTAATTTTAGGGTTAATCATATTTATTTCTTCTTTATTCTTGTTTTAGGTTAATTATATTTATTCAAGTTGCTATGTAATAATATTTCTTATTTTTATGGTAGTTTGACAATAAGTGCTTTAATCACGCAGATAAAGACTTCTTCCGCCTATTATGCAAACCAAGATCATGGATATCTAGCGCAAAGAATAATTTTTGTTAAGTACTTTAATGAATATATTAAACAATGCATATAATAACTATTGTCTATTATCTACAAAGACTTGACTTTTTTTTTTATGTCAGACATTTGGTCAACTCCCCATCTTGTAGTATGCAATGATGTGCCATAATGGACACTATATATCAAGTAAGTTTGTTATTACACTTATAAAACATATAGGAAAATATAAAATATATAAGACACTTACACTTTTGTTTTCTCGTAATGACAAAGTTAGAGCATCGTATTCGCTTTACGTGATCAACCCCGAAAAAGTATGGACAAATAATGCTACTAATTATGTCATGATTATGCCAAGGGGTGAAAAACTTAAATGTGCTGTTCATTGGAAAGATGTTTCCAAAGTAAGTTGCTTATATTTATTTGACATGTTGATTATAGTTTTTTTTCTCTATTTAGTGGTTTACATGGTTTTTTCTGTAGGTATATATTCCGCTTCATCCTAAGCAAGATCATTGGGCACTCAGCACGCTTGACCTTCAAAAGGAGATAATTTTGTGTATGACTCCATGTTAGATTATATGAATGACAACATTTGAGAAGGAATTGTTGCTTTGTAGTTATGATGCCATTGATTCTAGATAGGATATCATGGTATACTTCACATTCTCGATAATAATTTCAACTCGTAGAAAAGAGTTTATCCCACAACAAAAAAACAAGTAAGAAATATTGTTGCCTCTCTTATATTATCCCTTGAGTTATGTAATATCAAATAACTATCACTTTCTATTTATCTCTTGCAGCAATGATTGTGGGGTTTTTGTTATGTTTTATTTGGAGGCACTTGTATATGGTCTAGACATTCCATATGACGTTCATACACAAGCAGGCATTAACTCATACCGAAAACAAGTGGCAACAAGGTTGTTTTCTGACAAGAAGTTAATAGAGGAGTGCGATTGATGATGACAAGAAGTTCATTGTTTTGGATAATCAAGAATACTCGACTTCGTATTAGTTTGTAGTTTAACTTTTGGGATAATGTTAATCAAAACCTTATAAACCGACTTGTATTGTTGTAAATGTGTGAATAAGTTAAATATTTTGGTTTTTGTTATTATTTAGTCAGCATTAAGTCTCCTAAGAAATTTTATATTTTTTACGAGGTCAAAAGAAATCAGTATACTCAACTAATTTTATCAAAGTCTAGTATTTTGATTCCTTAACATTGAACAAAATTTCTCTTCATCGAAGTCGACTTAAAAAGTCGAGAAAATTCGACTTAAAAAGTCGAGAAAACTCGACTAAAAAAGTCGAGAAAATTCGACTTAAAAAGTCGAGAAAACTCGACTAAAAAAGTCGAGAAAACTCGACTTTTGGTGTAATATTGCCTAACATTAAACAAATTTCTCCTCATTGAAGTCGAGTCAACAGTCGGGAAAACTTGACTTGTAATGTAATATTTGAAATACTAACTATGTCGGATCGCCGTTAACTGATGTCGGATCGCCGTTAGTGTCCAGAGACTAATCTTCAATTGCTCAAGTCAGCCGTTAACTAAATGTCGATCGCCGTCTGTGAAGACATCTTTCAATTCTTGTTGTCATGAAGCGAGCTTATCAATATGTCGGCGAGCCGTTTATCAAGATGTCGGCGAGCCGTTTTCTACAGTAACTGCTACAGTGTACTGTTGTTGCAAAATTACAGTTTGACCCTAAAACTTTATAAAACTATATTATGGCCCAAAACATTATGAAACTTTGCAAATAGGTCCAATTTCAGAATTTCTAAATAATACTTACTATTTCCAAAACTTTCTGAAATTATGATATAGCCCAAAATACAATGACACTTTTCAAATAAGTCCTTCTCCAAAATTTCAAGCAATACTTGTTTATATCAAAGTTTTCAAAATTCTTTCAATTAAACCATAAACTTTGAAAAACAACCAATTTCATAAAATCATTTTTCCATTAAGTATGAAACATTTATAATGTGAAAATAATGATTTATTTAAAAAGAATAAAAACAATTAATTTCATAAAATCATTTTTTCATTAAATATAAAACATTTATAATGTGAAAATAATGATTTATTTAAAAGAATAAAAAACAATTTGAGCTTAAAAGATTAATCATTCTTAATCTTGTTTGTTATCATCAAAATCAATATTATGGAAACATATATGTTAACAATATTGTCTAACATTAAATAAAATTTCTACATCGAAGTTAGTAAACAAATGAGAAAACTACTTATATTGCAATATTCCCTAACATTAAACGAAAATTTCAACCCATCTAAGTCGGGTATGAGAATACTCGGCTTTAATGTAATATCATTACACGATTAAACTAAAATTTCAACTCATCCAAGTCGGTATGAGGTCGAGAATACTCGCTTAATGTAACATTAGTCATACTAAATGAAAATTCTCAACTCATCCAAGTTTGGGGTCGAGAATACTCGACTTTGTGACCTTGCAAAATATTAAACAACAACTCATTTCCTCAAAGTTAAATGTAAATTATTTTCATCAAGCTTTAGTAAATAATGTGAAATACTAAACTTTTTCAAGCAAATGTCAATAACAGGAAACACTCGACTCTACAACAACTTTAAATTATCTAGGAAATATTAAATACAATTCTATTTCATCCTTATACAATTTCAACTAGTAAATAACAACTAGTAAATTGATCCTTATACAATGACTTAGCATAGTCCTTTAATTGCTCCAAGAACTCAAGCCATAACCCAAAAATCTACGATGCCACCATTTAAAGACAACATACAAGCTAAATCCTCCACAAGCCCCACATAATATTAAATTTAGTACATATTTAAATAGTATTAACAAAATAAATAAAACATAAATGAATACCAAGAATTGAGACACTTACATTGCATATAACTTTAAAACAAAGTATCACTCATGTAACGCATTATGCATTTGAGTCAGGTCCACGATCACCACACCGGATCGATTTGACGCAGGCACCTTTTCCTCACCCCTTGATGGTATTCTATTATTTTTTACCACTTGACCGCTTTTCTAGAGGAGGATGTACTTCACGGGCACATACATCACCAGAAACATCCCACCCCTCTTAAGGACCAACAGGATAAATAGTCTGCAAATATGCTAACACCCATGCATCACTTGAATAAGTAATAGAGCAGAATCATAGATTGAAAAATCTCGATGCCTACACACCGCCACAAAGATGTACACATGGTAATTGTTCGTTGGAATTCCAAGGTGCAAGTTTTTCTAACATATCTACGCCCATCAAGATCACCATCTTTGACAATAAATTCATAGATTTAAGTTGATCACTGAAAATTTTAGAGACAAATTGTCATTTCACCACCTTTATCCCGCCATTTTGTGGCTATTTGTAGCTGCATTCTTTCTTTCGACGCTTAAAACCACTGTAGTTTGTCAATTATCCCATCCATTAGTTTATGAATAGGTAAATAATCGACAGATTTTAAAATTCCATTCATGCATTCACCAATGTTGGTATTCATAATCAGTAACGCCGTCCGTCATGCGAACGTGCCCACTTATCAATCCCACCTCCTCAAGATATTTCTTTCAATCGCTTTCACCGACCTTGTATATTTCATTCATATAATATGTGAAGTGTGTTAGTCGATTTTAAAGCCGCTTCAAATATACCACCAACATCAACATCTTTAAAGTGAGCCCTAAGGTTTTGCTTTCAAGTGATATAAAACTCCATAGGTTGCATTCGGGAACACAGATAATTCAATACTTGATGGCGGTCAAATGAAAACTAAATTTCAACTTCCCAATTGATTCTCTCAACTTTGTGAAAAACCACAACCAAGATGCATCGCTCACTATCACCGACAATCGAATGGATAACTGATTGTTACCATCCTCAGACGTGGCAACGAACATAGTTCCTTTTATATTTTCCTTTGAGAAATGTACCATCAACTGCAATAACTCGGTCTAATAAGAAGAAAATCCCTTAAAGAACTACTCATTGCCATGAAGAAGTACTCATGATTGTGTCATCAACCTCAAGAAAAGTTCGAGTCCCAAGATTCTTTTCTCAAGCATTGCCATATATCATGGAAGCAATTTATAAGACTCTTCAGTGAATCGAACAATTTGGTATTGTACATTCCCTTGTTCCATGCTTTGTGATAACTTATATCGTGAACTATATTGTTGCAAAATCTGTCTAATTCTCTGCAACTGTATGATAAGATGAACCATCATACTTAAACCGAATATTTTGGGCAATTAGTTACGATGATCTTTCTTCGACATCACGAACAAGAATGTACATGGCAATACTTCCTAATTTCAACATACCACAATTATTGACCTTAACAAAGACGAAGACGCCTATTTACGCTTTTATCCACGCAAGTGACAATAAGTAGATTCTTACCGACTTTAAATGTTTAATATCAAAATTTCTTGTTATAGCATATAATTGAAGCTTGCAAGACCTCTTCGGAGGAAAATTGTTGTCTTCCATAAATCCATCGCTATCATCACCAACTTCATTTGATACCAAATTATCAACACTAAGGAACGAATCATTTGTGCTTATTGAATTACTACTAGCCAGCAAACCAAGTCTCAGAAATAGTTGTTACTACACCGCATGAATTATGGTCAACACCGTGGACTATCAGCCTTACTTCAATATTCTAGTGTCATGTCTTCGACATCAAGATGGACAACAGGCTTCAATAATATCCCATCATTCCGCCTTCGATATGAAGATGGACCTCGCTTGGATGAGGAATAAAACTATCATCTTCTATTCTAACTCTCGGTTAACTTCAGGTTGGGAAGTTGATAAATCAACGGTTTGATAATAGTGACTCTCCTCCCAAGAAAGGTGTCTTGCATGTGGACTATTCTCTACCCTTATATCGCCATTAGGCTAGATAATATTTACACTATGTTCATAAGTGATGCAGAGAGGATTTCAAACCACTATTAGCTTTCTTCCAAAAAAATTCTACATCACAATTATTCAAAATTTCCAGGTGGCAAAGGCTTCGACGATGTTTCGAACTTGAATTTCATGCTAATAACAAATTCGTAAAGGTCAATAGAAATTATCACCACTTTTTCGACAAGTTGCTCTAGTGTAGTTGAATGTGGCACTTTAATACCCCGTATCTGAGTACCGGTAAATCTATATTCACCATTTTCCTGAGTCCATTCACCATTATACAATATAGGAACACGACAGCCATTAACGGTTAAGACACGCCATCATTAGAAAAATTTTAGTAAAAAAAATATCGATTAAATGACTTACTCGATTTGTTCATAACTTGACATTTACTTCTTATTTTTAAAAATTACTCGACTTAATACTCGACTTAGTTAATATGCTTACTCGACTTCTTACCGGACCATATACTCGACTTAGTTAATATGCTTAGTCGACTCATTTAATATTCTTACTCGACTTCTTACCCGACCATTTACTCGACTTATTTAATATGCTTACTCGACTCATTTAATATTCTTACTCGACTTCTTACCCGACCATTTACTCGACTTATTTAATATACTTACTCGACTTATTTAATATTCATACTCGACTTCTTACCCTACCATATACTCGACTTATTTAATATACTTACTCGACTCATTTAATATTCTTACTCGACTCATTTAATATTCTTACTCGACTCATTTAATATTCTTACTCGACTTCTTATCGAACCATATACTCGACTTAGTTAATATGCATACTCGACTCATTTAATATTCTTACTCGACTTCTTACCGGACCATATACTCGACTTATTTAATATGCTTACTCGACTTATTTAATATTCATACTCGACTTATTTAATATTCATACTCGACTTCTTACCCGACCATATACTCGACTTATTTAATATTCTTACTCGACTTCTTACCAGACCATATACTCGACTTATTTAATTTGCTTACTCGACTTATTTAATATTCTTACTCGACTTCTTACCCGGCTATATACTTGACTTATTTAATATGTTTACTCGACTCATTTAATATTCTTACTCGACTTCTTACCTAACCATATACTCGACTTACTTATCTCCAATTCTTACTCGACTAAATTCTCGATTTACCCGACTTCGTACCCGACTTCTTCCTGCACTAATTTTTCAATCACTCATAACTTAAAATCTATTCTTAAATCCCTACATTCTATGAAATAGTGTGTGTGCAAGCACAAAAAATGAATAATGTACTACTAAAATTCATAAATCATTAGCAAGTACACTTATAATGAAATGAAATCAAAACCTAACAATATAAATAGAATGTATTTCAAACATACCTTGATAATGCACCTTCTTAACTGTTTATTTTTATCAAAAACCTTTGTATTGGAGCTAAAGTCAAGTAAGGAAACTGTCAAATAATGAAATGGAGAGATAGAAGGAAACTGCTAAAGAGGAAAATGGTGAGAAGAGAAGAAAATAAAGAGGGAAATGTTGAAAGAAAAGAAAAATAGAGAACGGGACAAACCCGAAAAAGAGAAGTCATAGGAAGAAATATGTAAATTTTAGTTTTTTAAGGTTATTTTTACTTTTCCTATCTTCATGAGGTATATGTATGTATAGATAAATTTGGCATTTAAGGGTAAATTGTGGATATTTAAATAAAAAACCCCTCTACAAATGTTTAATCAAGAATACAGTCGTTTGTTTCAGTGATATCTAATAATTATATATTGATTATTCAAAATAATTATACAATTATCATAATATTATTTATTTATTTTATAATTTATATAATACTTTAAAGACATTTACAACATTTTTTTGCTCTACATTGCTCGATCAAGGGTAGAGTTCAAATTATGTCACAAAAAGTCTTTAGACAATATTGAACAAAGCATATACTTGTATAACAAAAGAAAGTATATGAGGGGATAAAAGACTGAAGGTATGAGTTTGACTATTATCACAGTAATTATTTCTATTTCAAAGATTGAAATGGGAACATTAATATATTTTGTGGAATTTTCTCCATTACTTTTTAAAATTACTATGTGTACATGGATGATTGATTGCTACTGTGCAAGGTGAAACATTTAATTTGGAGAAAATTCCTTCTAAACTGGTAGCGTTGGTGGTAGCTGCCCTGTCGAAGAAGTGTTACTAGCTCGAAGCCTCTTGTAAATGTCAATGCAAATGGCTTCAAGGTTTCATTGTAGAGTTGACGACAAGCTTCTGAAAACAATGTGCCATATTGAAACACAACAACAATAATGGCAGTGCTAATCCATGCAGTGTACAAAATGAAATGGCCAGTATTGAACTTGGAATAAATGTGGAGACCAAAGATATTGCAGAAGTAGATCCTGAGACAATAGCAACAAGGCCCCATAACTGGGAAGAATTTTCTGGATGAAGTCGAGACTTGAGGTCAGCTTGAATGTGCATAACAATATATGGCTGTGGCTATGAGAAAAGACCATATATTTATTGAGTGTGTTTCAAGCAAGGGCTTAGTTTTGCCCTGCACATTTGCACCCACAATACCGATGAGAGCTGAATTAGATATCCAAATACGTTGGGATATGACATTGAGAAGAAGAGATTTCGCCCACTGCAAAATCATTAAAATGATTAAATCATCTTATGTATATCTCATTTCCTTTGAAAAAATAAAATAAAAAGATCTTATATTAATTTCCTCTCAATTTGTATGTTAATTATTTACTTTTTGACCGACAAAACTCTACTCTAAAAATTTGAGGGAGCACTTTTCATCTGCACCTAAATGTTTCATCAAAATTTTATTGTATACACTTGTTTCAACAGCTATCACAGCTCACCCTTTTCTATTAAATATTGTTTTTATCGTTAATTTTGATATCTTTGACACTAAAAGATAATTTTGCCCTTCCTTAAAATTTGTAAGTGTAAAATTACCAGAAAGCTATAACACTAGTTTCAAATTCTAATTGACTTGTGTGGATATTAAAATTTCTTAAAGGTTAGAAAAGAGTAAAATGTTTTGTTATGGGAATCAAAATATCCCCTATACCATCATCCACAATCATCTACTCATGATAAAAATTTAATAAACTTGAAAAAGCAAGAAATCGCTAGTTAATCAAACAACCAATTTTCTTCATACAGTTTAGCTTTCGCTTTTAAAAATTCTAGAGACCGACTGTAAATTGACCCATATTCAAAGTTACATGTTTCTTTAATGAAAATCTTCAATTTGCGCCTTTAAAATTTTGAAAACATTAATTTACTTTTATTTATCAATCAAAAGATTAAAATAAATGGAGACACGTTAATGACAAACTTTTTAACTTCTTAGTGGTATTTGATAAATATAAATAGGGTAATTTTTTACTTTTAAATGAATTGACATTTTACATCCCACGCCAGTAAAATTGACTCGCTACACGCCGCCTAATTCCGTTAGTTTTCTGATTATTTTAGCGGCCTGTCCGACTTTTGATTTAATGACAGAAATACCCCTTATTTGAATTCAAATAAGTTCAATTACTCAAAATGCCTCTTCTTCTCTGTTTCTTGTTCTTCTGTTTCTAACGATCTTACCTGCTGATTTTTTTTAAAAGTAGAGGATTTGATTTTAATTGCAACAAAAAACTTCTTTGATGTAGATTGTCACCGTCATTATTTTCCTCAAAAACCTTATCAACTTATAAAATACACAGCCACCCAAAAAAAAATTTTACAGTTATGCACAGAAAAATCTGGAGACAAAGAATAATAAATAAATAAATAAATTTTGAAAACCACAACACATTCAATGTAATTTGAATCACAATTAAATCCAGTCCCTTCCACAACCATTTTCATCACTACAAAATCCTTTTCCATCATCATACTCTTCAAACTCATCTGCAAATTAACCCATAAATCATTATTTGACGCATTTAATTTTGATTACTTCATTTAGGGTTTCAAAATACAAACCCCTTTAATCATAATTCAAAACAAACCCAAATAACTAATGAAACCCTGAACCCATAATACCAAACCTAAAAGGAACTAAGAGGTGGCGGTGAAAGAAAGTAGCTGACGCTTCAGAGTGGCGGGGTGGCAATCGCGTAGTTGATGTTCTTCTTTTGGTAATATGAAAATTAAGAAGAATCGGAGGTGAAGAAGAAGAAGAAAAGAAATTGAGAAGAAGAAGAGAAGTAATGAAGAAGAAACAGAGAAGAAGAAGAAAATAAATGGAGAAGAAGAAGAGAAAAGGGAGAATACGAAGAAGAAAAATAGAAAGAAAAAGGAAACAGAACAAAAGGGTAAAGACGAAATAAAAAAGAGACAAGTAAAGATAATTAGGGGCGCGGTCTAACAAGTGAATTTTATTAGTTGTGGGATGTAAAATGTCAATTCATTTAAGGTAGATAAAAAATTATCCATATAAATAAATTGAAAATTATTATTTTAAGTGGGGATAAGATAAAAATTTTACACTATATTTATTGTGCTTTGATAAGAAAAAGAAAGAAAACAGAAAACAAATCTGTTCTATTACAGGCTTAACAAAATTTTGAGCAGGGACTTAACCAATTTTTTCAGGGAAATTAAATTAGCAGAACAAAAACACTTTGAAGTGGACTGCATATATATATATATATACACTAAAAAATAAATATACAACTTGAGTCAATAATGGTAAAGAAAATGAACGTACACAGAAGGGTTTGGATTTGGATGATGAAGAATGCACTGACAGCTTTGCATTTGCTTATACATATATATATATCTCAGCAAACCCTGGATTGAGTTCTCGTTTTCAGGGTAAATAAGGTAGGGAAAAGCAAAACCGATCAATTTGAAAAAAAATAAAAAATAAAACTAAAACTCAGCTGGAAACTTGGAAGGGAAAAGGTGAAAAAGAAAAAAAAAAACTGTCCCTTTAAGAACATCTCAATTATCTCTGCTTAAAAGAATTATCTCGTGGCTGGGGTATTTATATTTTCAAGTGCGCTGATGCCGGAGTTGAAACTGAGGCCGCGAGTCCACGACTTGCTGGTAAGTGGTTTCAGAAAGTTAGCAGAGTCCTTTGTTGCAAGAGAGGACTCTGTTAACATTTTGGAACTTAGCAAAAAATCCAAACAACAAAAGAATTTTGGAACTTAGCAAAAAATCCAAACAACAAAACATTTTTGAAACTTAGCAAAAAATCCAAACAACGAAAGAATTTTGAACTTAGCAAAAACCAAACAACCAAAGAATTTTGGAACTTAGCAAAAAACCAAACAACAAAAGAATTTTTGGAACTTAGCAAAAAATCCAAACAACAAAAGATTTTTTGGAACTTAGCAAAAAAACCAAACAACAAAAGAATTTTGCTATTATTTCCCCCTTTGTTGTCGGAGTTTCTTTATTTATTTTTTTTTTTTTGAGCTCCCTGCCAAAAGCACGTTGAAAATGATTGATTAATAGGCTCCCCTCTGAATTTCGAGGCCGACAGGGCCATTGTGCCCCATGGGGGAAATTTAATAAAATCGGGGTCAAATTCATGTTGTACAATGTAACGACAAGACGTATATTTAGTAAGATTTATTTAATAATTATAAGTGTTTATTTAATTTTTTAAGTTCTTATTACAATTTTGTTATTATTTAATTATCTTTTTACTAGAAATTTCAAAGATTAAATAAGATATTTTATTTCTTTAAAAAAACTCAAATTTTAAGATTTTGAAAGTAAAGATTAATTTTTTAAAATAGTAAAATATTTAAAATAATATTAATTTATTTGATAATCTTATTTTATTTTTTATAATTAAAACTCTAATTGACAATCGAATAATTAAAATTTTTTAAGTAAAAATTTTATTTATATGAACTCTATCAATAAACACGCATGATAAAATTAATTGAATTAAATATCTCTTGTCCTACATAATTTATTTTTATTATTTTATATTTTTTATTCAACCAATTAATTAATACTACACCAATTTATATAAAAATTTATGACTATATCATCACTAATTTAAAATCCACATTATATCGGTAAAAGACGCAAGAGTGTTGAAAATAACTTTATAAACCCGTAAAGGCGCACCGATCAAGTTCAATGGGGAAAGTGCCCATTAGCTGAACTCGATCAAAATGTGACAAATTCGTCAAACGGCAAGATTTTTACAATGAGGACATTAGTTTTGTGTTTGTAACAAATAGGTCCCTAGCTTGGTGTAATGACCAAGAATTAACTAAAACAAAATATATTAATTCTGTATTTAATTTTTATTAAGAATTAACTGAAAATTATGATATTTTCTTAATTTTGCCACAATATTTTAATTAATTATAATTTAAAATTTTATTAGATTAAATACATAATTAAAAGTATTCATATTCCGAACATCAAACAATCACTAAGGGTAAAATAGTAAGATTATTAAAAGAAAAAATTGATACTCAAAAGGGTTTGGATGTGTTTTTAGAATTTCAAGGGAATTTTGATTAGTTTTGTCAAACAACAAGGTAGTTTTACTCTTTTTTTTCTCTTGTTCTCGTAGTTCATACTTCATAGTCAATCATGGATTTGAAATAGAAAATAATTGTAATATTTTTTTTTCATTCACTCACAAATTAAATCAATGGTGCTTAGCTAACTTTTGTGTCAGTTTATGAGTAGTTGGGTGATATCTTATGCCATGTTTTGTTTTGAGGTAGTGTAACTTAAAAGTTAGAAAAAAAAAATGTTGTAATTATAAAATAAAAACTAATAGTTTGCAATAAATATGACTTTTAATTAATAATTTCAACAAAAAAATAAAGATATTGTAGGTTTTTCATCATACACATTATAGACGTAGTTAATCTCAACAACTCAACTTTCAAATCACAGCAATTATTGTTTATCAAGTACTTGGTGCTGCAATTAACCTTAGTACCGAAAGGTGTCTTCACCTTCCACCATTGATGAGTTGAGGTCATATTGGTTGGAATGTATGATGAGGTAGATGATGGCAATTTTGCCTTATTCGTGCTTCCGAATGAAGCAGATTATTCGTGGCAGATTTTTAATTATTATTTATTTCCTTATGGTTTCATAAGCAAAATTGGAGTGTCACCAGTGTGGTTGTTGTCATAGCAGAGCAGCGACTCCTGTAGTCTTTTTGCAACCCAGTTCCCCAACCGTCATCTTGTTTGTTGTCCCGGTGGACAGAAGCCAGTGCGTGGTAGGCAAAGGTTCGACACTGACTTCTGACGAGAGCCGGAGAAAAACTAACTTGGGACGGTCAACAGTCACACTCTCGACTCGTATGACTGGCCAATTTGAACCGTGCGCTCTTCCCACCTCGATGCTTCTCAATCTGAGTTCGAAGGTATGTCAGAAGAGTGACTTCAAAATCCTTTGAATGATTAAACAGAATTTTATGCATGCAAAACCAACTAATCATATGTAAAATTTATTAACATACGATTATATGATCATATTCTTGAGGCAGCTTACAAGGATAACAATAATAATATAATGGTGCAACGAAGGTACAAGAGCTGATTCACTAAGGCTACATACAACAAGAGAATATGGCAAATAAAATGAAATTTCAATGCTATTATTAATTATTGGTCTTCTGTTTCAAGTCAATAGCTAGCAAAAGTATCTATCAAAATATCGTTCAAAGGTAAGATCACTTCAGCTGCCGGCTGGAATAACAATAAAAATTAATTAGGGAATGAGTTTCTCTTAACCCATTAAGTTACAAATTCGATACTCAAAAGGACTAATACACCAAAGAATCATGATCATTCAAAGACATGTTAGCTATAAAGAACACAAACAACAGAAGCAGATACCCGTCCTAGATGACAACAGTTGTGATCAAAACTAACTCAGGATTTCAACCAACTGTTCTTGAATCAAGTCTCTCCCCAAGGTTCTGAAGAACAAAACCAGTGAAGTTTATCAGGACAGCAATTCATCAGCTGCAGTAATCCAGTAGTTCAACGATGGTCCATTTCATCATTTTTATGTATAACAGATTATCTTCCGGTCTTGTCCCGTTTCATTCCAGCAGTGCTGAAGGGAGACATACTAGGACTCATCCTCGGACTCATGCTTGGGCTTTCTTCTCTTAAGAGTACCATTCAGCATCGCTAATTCCCGCAGTTGTTGCTTCTTGTAATGATCCAATGATTCATCCTGCATACAGAGATGAGTTTGAACAAGCGGGAATTAGGAGAGATGCTAAAGGAAAGAATATCGACAAAGGTCAGAGAAAAAAAAAAAGAGTTTGCTTGTTCATACCACGGGCTTCAAAAGGTTCTCTAGTATTGCTACAGCATGATCCAAGCAGGAATTTATTATTACCTCTGGAAATTCAGCCTCCGCAAACACGTGCAGTGGCTCATTAAGATGCTCATATCCAGGTTTATCTTTACGTTTTTCTTACTAAAGAGCCAAAGGGTAAAGAATTATCAAGAGAAACCAAGATGGTACAATAATGTCAGGCAACCCGATTATCAAGAACATGAAGAACATGAAATGAGCCTTGATTTCCACTTAATAGATAAACTAGTAATAATATAAATTCATATTTTAAATGTATCTGAATAGCATAAATATGAAAATCATTGCAAAAAGTAAAAAAAGAAAAAAGTAAAGAGAATTTTATCTCACAGCATTCCTATTATTAAAAAATATCAAATAAATGTGCTCTGAGATATAACCTCATGCACATTAGGATCAAGTGAAATTTCACCCGCAAATTAGGACAGCAGAGGAAGCACCCATAAGCGTATGAGTAATTATGTCACTCTTAAATTTCATAAGAGAGAATTAGGACAGTAGAGAAAGAAATAAACAAACCAATTTGCAAAGGACGCGGGCATAAGCGTAATAGTAAGAATAAAAATCAAACTGTAAGAAACAAGGAAAGAATTCAAGAAAAGCGAGAAAAACAAATAAAAAACAAACTGAGAAGCAGGAAGAGCTGTGATGGTAAATCTTCATCTAAAGCGAAGAAAAGGAATAAGGATCGACCAATGAAATAATTGCAAACTCATTGGAAATACAATGCAATCCTTAAAATCTGCTAAAATTATTACCGCTGAGTGAGAATTTTTGAGCAATGGATACCGGTCCTTCTTCGTGCTATCGAGAAATGAGTCAGAGTTGAGATCGAGAGAACAACGGAGACTGATTCTTCATCTACGTAATTTTCCCCTTTTTTTTTCTAAAATGCTATTTCGCATTTTTGCTTCCTTTGTTTTTTAGTTTCCGTTTTTCGATTTTGTTTTTATTTAGGTAAGAAAAAAAGATCGGGCCCTATTTCAAAAGAAAAAAAAAAAAAAAAGGTTCCCCTAAAGTAATTTTTCCTAGCCTATGCATTCGATAAAAATATTTCATTATCTCTGTGGACAGATTCCCCTAGAAAAAAAATATATTATATTTTGGGGAAACTTTAGGTATGCTACAGTTACACTCAGTCGTTAGATGCCAATAAATCTCACCAATTTAAGTGCATTCAACGACTAAGTACAAATGTTGCACCGTAGCCTGATCCTAATATTTTTTACATTAGTCCGACCGTTCGTCAATGGTTTTGTAAAAAGCACATATTTTCAAAGGTAAATAACACGCTCACAGATGTTTAATCAATAATACAGTTGTTTATTATAGTGATTACTACTAATTATATATTGATTCTTCAAAATAATTACACATTTATCATAATATCGTTTATTTATTTAAAAAAATTTCCATTTGACAATGCTCAATCAAGGGTAAAGTTTAAATTATGTCACAAAAAGTTTTTGAACAGTATTACACAAAGCATTTACTGTTTTAACAAAAGAATGCATATGAGGGGACAAAAAAAAGTAAAAGTATGAGTTTGACTATTATCACAGTAATTATTTCTATTTCAAAAGTTGAAATGTGAACCTTAACATATTTTGCGGAATTTTTTCAATTACTTTTTAAAATTACATGTACATGGATGATTGCTTACTATTGTGAAAGGCGATATATTTAATTTGAAGAAAATTCCTTCTAGACCGGTAGCGTTGGTCGTTGCTGTCGAAGAAGTGTTGTTAGCTCGAAACCTATTGCAAATGTCAATGCAAAATGGTTTCAATGTTTCGTTGTAGAGCTGACGACAAGCTTCTGAAAACAACGTGCCATATTGAAAAACAACAACAATAATGGCAGTGCCAATCCATGTTGTGTACAAAATGAAATGGCCAATATTGGAACGTGGAATAAATGTGGAGACCAATGATATTGCCGAATTCGATCCTGAGACAATAGCAACAAGGCCCCAGAATTGGGAAGAATTTTCTCGATGAAGTCGAGACTTGAGGTCTGCTGAATGTGCATAACAATATATGGCTGTGGCAATGAGAAAAGACAATATATTTATTGAGTGTGTTTCAAGCAAGGGCTTAGTTTTGCCTTGCACATTTGCACCCACAATGCCAATGAGAGCTGGAATCAGATATCCAAAAATGCTGGGATATGACATCGAGCAGAAGAGATTTCGCCCACTGCAAAATCATTAAAATGATTAAATCATCTTTTGTATATCCCATTTTTTGAAAAAAAAAAAGTTAAAATTGAAAAGCTCTTCTATTAATTTCCTCTCAGTTTGTCTATCAATTTTTTTTTCTTTTGACTGAAGCAATTCTCCTCTAAAAATTTGAGGAAACACTTTTCATCTGCACCCAAATGTTTCATCAAAATTTTATTGTATACACACTTGTTTCAATAGCTATCACGGCTCACCCATTTATGTTAAATATTTTTTTTTTTTTGCCGTTAATTTTGACATCTTTGACATTGAAAGACAGTTTTGCCCTTACTTAAAATTTTTAAGTGTAAAATCACCAAAAAAAACTACAACACTAGTTTCAAATTACAATTGACGTGTGTGAACATTAAAATTTCTTAAAAGTTAAAGAAAAAAAGTAAAAATATTTTGTTATGGGAATCAAAATATCCCCTGTACCATCATCCATAGTGGTCCATCCATGATAGCAATTTAATAAACTTGAAAAAGCTAGAAATCCAATCCCAGTGCATCAAACAGCCAATTTTCGTCATAAAGTTTAGCTTTTGCTTTTAAAAATTCTAACTCTTGAGACCCTAAATAAACTCATATTCAAAGTTACATGTTTCCATATAACGAAAATCTTCAATTTACCCCTTTAAAATTTTGAAAACATTAATTTACTTCTATTTATCAGTCAAAAGATTAAAATAAATGGAGACACGTTGAGGTTGAGGATAAACTTTTTTACTTCAAAGTGGTATTTGATAAATATAAATAAATTAAAAATTATCATTTTTAGTGGGAATAAGTTACTAAGAGAAAGAAAGAAAACAGAAAACAAATCTCTTCTATAGCAGTCTTAACAAAATTTTCAGCAGGGACTTAACCAATTTTTTCACGGAAATTTAATTAGCAGAACAAAAACGCTTTGAAGTGGACTGCACATATATATATATATACTCAAAAATAAATATACAACTGGAGTCAACAACGGTAAATAAAATGAACGTACACAGAAGGGTTTGGATTTGGATGATGAAGAATGCACTGACAGCTTTGCATTTGCATGCATATATATCTCAGAAAACCCTGGATTGAGTTCTTTTTCTCTCGGTAAATAAGGTAGGGAACAGCAAACCCGATCAATTTTCAAAAAAGAAAAAACAAAAACAAAAACTGAAATGTAAACTCAGCACGAAACTTGGGAGGGAAAGGGGAGGGGTGAAAAACGGTCACTTTGAGAACCGTCTCAATTATCTCTGCTTCAAAAAATCATCCCGTGGGTATTTATATTTTATTTTCAAGTCGTTGATGCCGCGAGTCCACGGCTGCATATGTACGGGGTTTCGAAGAAATAACGTGCGCGATTCTAAACATTGTTTAATTGCAATTCCAAAGTGTTGAAAATGACTGCGTTATCCCTGTCTTTTTCAATTCTTACCAAGTGTTGAAAATGACTTCGTTATCCCCTGTCTTTTTCAATTCTTACGAAGTGTTGAAAATGACTGCGTTATCCCCTGTCTTTTTCAATTCTTACCGAGTGCTGAAAATGACAGCGTTATCCCCTGTCTTTTTCAATTCCTACCGAAGTGTTGAAAATGACAGCGTTATCCCCTGTCTTTTTCAATTCAGTAGTGTGTGGCATCTCTGTAGCTCAATTCATGTACCCCTAGATGTACATGTAAGAAGAAATGCTCTTCCAAATAACATATTGATACCAGATCTACTGTTGTTTCTTCAGAACTTGTTAGGAAAGGTTACTAGCAGGTAAGTTAGATGCATATACATACTGCTATAGGAAATTGAACAGCTCCTTACACAATTGGTGTAACTTCTTATACAAACAAGATCCCTTCCCGGCAATAGATAGACATCAATATTCAGATACTCAAGAAATTATAAGGGTGTTGAATGTTAGAAACTTTACTTCCTCCCAACATAAGCTCCCAGTTTAGACAGATCAGGATTCCAAAATGATAGCTCAGATGATCCGATACAAACATGAGACTTCCAGGGGCCCATTTTATGACAGGAGGCTCTGTATGAAAACTCATCCAACTTGCAACCCTGACAAGAAAAATAAACAACAACAAACAATGTTTATATAATAACAATACCAACGTCAAAAGAGTATAGTATTTGGATATAGAACTCATTATGTAAACTGGTGCTCAAGGTACTTGCTCAAATGTAGAATCAAAAGCATTGTTGGTTTGCCCAGAAGACTGTGAATACTATGACTGGGTCAGTGTAGGGGAAATAACATCCCTTTGAATTCTAAGCATTCAAAAGGCACGAGAATCAAGGAATTTTGCTTATCAAACCTCTTTCCCGCTCCTTGCACTCCAAGCATATACACTACCATCACCAGAACCTTCCAAAACCCAAGAAAGTAAAATTAGCACAGAGAGTGCAACTAATGAGAGGTGCTTGGCCACACTAGGTAGGTTGCTTCCGCATGTGTGGGTGCACTCACTATGTCAGCATTTCATTGATTTATTTTCATTAACAAGCAAGTCAATGGAAAAAGAGAACATAAATTCATTGCAAAGAACTCTGTGGAAACAAGCTTGATGCCCAACATTTCAAGTCGTGTATTTCAAATACCAACAAGGTGGTAACAAAATTGAGAATTATATACAGCACAAGTGCAAGAACCTTAATAAGCAGCCAAAAGCAAATATTAATAAATTATCCAACTCACTGTGCCCTAAGAACTGAAAGGAGAAACCCTACCTGGCTGAAAGATGCCTCCAATGTGGAATTGCGAGAAACTGGCTTCGCATTATAAATGGATAAATAAAAACAACAGCAAACAGAAGCTCATTAACAGAGATTCCAATGTATAGAGGGATATATATGTACAATATGTTACATTTGGGAGATGAAGAAAGAAAAAGTAAACTCACAAGTGTGCCTTGGAATGAGTAGAGCACATGAATATGTCCGTCCATAGTGGTCAGAAGCATAAGTCTTCCATCATTGCTGACCTTTACCTCATTAGCATCTGATACATCTCCACCATCAGAGAAGATGTCGAAAGGACCCTAAGAGTATTCAAATTTAACCAAATTAGTGGATGATAAAAGGACTACGACATATAAACTTCCAAGATATTCTTAAATATTAATTTTAACCTCATACTTGCGAGCATCAAACAATCTTATGTATCCTCCAAAGGAAACTGCAAAGACACACCCTTGATCATTGTATGCTGTAGCAGGCCTTCCTTGAACATGCAAAAGACCCTGATTTGCCAACAGAGATCATAAATACAATTGAAAATGGGGGAAAAAACAGTTTGGATGTGACCATGCATGGCATGATATCCACCTGGCATTTCTCAGCCTGTTGATCCCAGAGCAGAACAGTTCGATCAAGAGAACCATAGATAAAGCAATCTTTGGAGGAGCACAGGCTAAGTGAAACAACCCTAGAAGCAGTAAAACATATATACAGATAATAATGATTACAAAACATTTACAAGAATCAGCAAATTACAAACCTGTCATGATGACCTTTGAAGCAATGCATGAACTTGTTATCGTGCAAGGAAAGAAGCCGTAGAGATTCTGAATAAATGAACATATCAAATAAGTGCCTAGTAAAGCAATCCACCAACATGCAAAACACAAATATTCCGATAAACATACCATCCCAACCATTCTTGAGGAATATATGAAATGTAAGTTAGGGATTGCCGAGAAAAAAACTTTGATCAATTTCCAGCTGAGAATATTTATGCCAACTCTTGCCGCAATCACATCTGGAATAGTTCCCACTGTTGGATGCACTGCCTTATAAACAGCAATTCTGACAGAAAAAAAACGGGGGTTAAAGTTATAAGTACAATCAATTAGGTGGTAGCCATGCAATATGAATGTGCTTGGTTTGCTGCCTAATAGCTAGGCATACATACATATATATATATATATATATATATATATATATAGGCATTCATTAATATCGAATTATTTTTAACATTCAAATAAGTTAGAAGAAACATAGAAAAACTTACCGGGCACATATCGCCATCCCACTGGCTAGCCCATAAAAGAAGCCATCGACGACCACCGGAACACCAGCGTTTCCAGCAGCAGTTGATGCTACATGGCTAATGTGTACACACACATGTTCATCTCTCAATATCAGTGTGTGCAATAAGTGAAAAGATATATAAATTAGATTGAAAGCACAAGTAAATAAACATGAATGAATACCTGCCATGCATGTCCAACAGCATGAAAGGGCGAAAGAAAGTCCACAGAAGTGTTAAGAATATATGAAATGTATATTCTTGAGGAAATTACAACAATTTCCTCTCAATTTCACAATTATTTGCGCTTGAATGACAGAATGAGCTTTGATCATTAATTTATCCATGCATGAAATTATAGTAGATATGAAATTACGTGGACAAAAAATTATTATTTTTTACCTTTTTTTACCAACACCGATATGCTCACACCATTTAGAACCACAGTTAGCCGTTTTGTGCTAACTATAAAAGAAGTTACTGTAGCTTCAAAACACACGCACTCGTCTTGCTCAGACGCAAGCGCAGCTTCTTCAAGAGAGAGCATAGAGCGATCGAAGACTGCGTATTCACGATCAGAGGCTGTGTTCAACAGAAGGATTGAATGCTGTGCTGTATAGAGAGATCGAGGAGTAGAGAGAAGATACCGGCGATGGCGCAAGAGCAAAGGCTCTGAATTTATAGGGGAGGGATTAGCGCAACTTGACGGCCGTTATGACCGTAAACACCTCTGTTAGATTTAACGGAGAAGTCACGGGGTTACCCGATGGTCATCAGCATCTGGGAATCTCATCAGTTTAATTAGTTAAAAAGAATTAACCTTTGCTTCAGATCAAACGATTCACAGTTAACCTTGAACATCAAACATGCAGGCTAAACTATCAACTCATACACATTGATTTTTTTTTTTTTTTCCGGTGACATTAACGTCAATGGTTAAATATATAAGTCTAAATTCATAAAATATTAATATAGTTTAGGGGTCTATCAAACCAACAGCATGGTTGATGTGTTTACTGAATAAACATTTAACACCAAAACAAGCTAGATCTACCCCAAACTATATGGCGGATTGAAAGTTTTTGAATTACCAGTTTTACTGATCAAAAAGATGATGATAAGTTAGGATTCTAAGGCTCTTTTATACTAAATCATAAAACATAAATTTACGGAATTAGGTAACCCGAATTATGATGTCTTAATAAAGTTGTAATTGCAAAACAAGCCAGAACTTAAATCCAAGTCTAAAGAAAAAAAACCAAAGATCTGAAAAGAATTTTAAAAATTAGAAATGAAAACTTCAAATAATGAAATGATACCCAGAGCAAATGAAATTGGAGATGATAACCATAGCGTTAGCAACGCGTCGTTAAATTGTCATAACTCGAAACCACATTATTCGTTCATACACGATACCTTTGGATTGAAGACCCAAAATAATAATTTTTTTTAAAAGTAATGAAAACCGAAATTACAAGTATTCTACTATTTTTTTTAATTTAAAGGGACCAATGAAAACCGAATAATCGAAACCGCGTTATTTGTTCATACACGATACCTTCAGGATTATAACTCATATTACATGAGACTATTTACTGATATATTTATAATCAGATAATTAATAGAACAATAGCCCATATTTTTTACGTTTTCAAATATTCGAAAAATGTCTACTCCACTCTCATTTCGAAAGCGAGAAAATTACTTTCACATAATTATTTTCATAATTGAAAAGAAAATTTTAGCTTCCACAAAATGGATGGAGGGCAGCAGCTCAAGGCAAGTATTCTACTATTGTTAAATTGTCATTAACTGGAAAGCGAGTTATTCGTTTATACGCGATACTTTTGGACTCAAGACCCAAAATGGATAATAAAAAATTGAAAAAAATTCAAAGAAAGAAGTAAAAAGTAATAAAACCGATATTACGGGTAGTCTACTATTCTTCTTGTCATGAGTCGACTTTTTCCAAAAAAAACCAACAGTAAAGTAAAAAAAAAGAAAAAATAGTTAATGGATATTTCTACGTAAATGGTGTCAAATAACAAGTTTATTTATTTATTTTTTGGGGATGAAATAACAAGTTTAATTAAATAATATGCAAATGTCTTATATACATTTTTGCTTCTTTACCCTCTGTGTTGAATGAGAATGAAATTGACCCGGACAAGGACAGTATGGCGTAACTCTTATTTACTACTTGAATTCCTCTCTCTTTATTCTTTCCCAATAACCCCATTTATAACACTATTTCTTTGATATTTTTATAATATTTTATCACAATATATATTTATTGCAGTGCACAATTAAGATTTAACAATAGGGTTATAAATTTGATAAGCATAATATTGTTAACTGTTAAGCATCCCACTTATATATATATATATATATATATTTGATAATTACAACACCTTTAAGTAGCATAGTTCTACTTACAAATTTAAATACAGTGTTAAGTTGAGCTGTGTTAATTGATAAATCTTGATTTAAAAAAAAATTAGAGAAGAAAAGAGTAAAGAAGGAACTAAGAAGAAATAACTTTAATATATTACAAATTATATAAACTTAAAAGGGGGCTTTTAGGACAATAAATGATATATACATTTTTTAACAAAAGAAATTTAAATTTATTTTTAAAGTCACCAGGAGCTTCAATTCTTAGTGGGCACCATATGGCATGTGGAATCATCCAAGGGTCTTATAGTAAGTAAATCGCTTTCCTTTTTATATGTGAATAGAGATAGTATGAATGAGCATATGACTTTTTTTTTGCAAATATTGAAAAAGAAATAAATATATTTTATATAAAAAAATAAAATAAATATGTCATTCCGAAATTTACATTAAAAACTGCGTACTTCAGATTTTAATTAAATCATGCTTATTTAAATTTCAAACAAAAATAAAAATAAACATCACCATTGACCTATAATTAAAAAGTGTAGGGGGTAATAGGGAAGACGGACTTTTTTATAATAGCGATCAAAACATGACCCTCTAACTCTAATTGTAAATATGTGTGGAGGGCTTCCAAGCACATGCTTGGGCGCGGCGGGCCCTCGCAAACCCATTTTAACACCGCGTTAGCCTTGTTTGGCTAAATAGACCCTGTAAGGCACCAATTTAATAACAAGTTTAATTAAATAATATGCATATGTCTTATGAACATCTTTACTTCTGACCCCATGCGTTGAATGAGAATGAAACTGACACAAAAAAAAAAAGACAGTATGGCTTATTTTTTATTTATGACTTTGAATTCCCCTTTCTTTATTCTCTCTTAATGACCCCATTAACAACGCTATTTCTTTGATATTTTTATAATCTAAATCACTTGGTTCACTTAGTGAGGTGAGCTTCAAAATATTGGTCTTGTACCCTTCAGGATTTAAAATCTCTGTTAACTATGTGACACGTCCATCTTGTTTCCTCCTAATTTGCTCCCCTATGGCATTAAGGTGAATCTTCTTCATTCACAGAGAGGTTAAGTAACTCAGCATTATCAGCAAGACCTATTCAAATTGTGTTTGTGTATGTATGTTGTAGCTTTCTCTCCTACGCCTGGGCTTTATGCCTCTTATGCCTCAGTTTGGCGTGAAGAAATAGTTTATCAAGGCCATTGGTAACAATCAGCAATAGCAATACTGCATTTCTTCAATCATAGCAGTGTTTATCGGGTACATAAGATCAATTATCTTCTTATTAATTAAAAAATAACAAAATAATATATATTTATAAATGTATAAATAAATTTTATTCGATATTTATATTCTTACAATAGTTTAACAGTAAGATTTACCGAACATATACGATTGCTTTTAAAACGCACAATACTTTTAAAAATAAATTTTAGTAAACGTTTAACTGATTCTCTTTACAATTGATTATTTCTATAGCATAGCTAACATCAATTATTTTTTAAGGTACAACAATATCAAATTGACCCTTATTCTTTTTGTCAAAATTATTATTTAAAAGTCCTAATAACAATACATTACCAACTTTTTTTTTCCACAGCAGCTATAGCGTAAAAGTCGTATCATCTTAATACCAAATAGGGCTATAGTAATTTAGTGCCCATTTTTTTCTTTTTTCTTTTTCTTTAGCAACTTAAAAAAAATCTAAAACAAAAAAGGAAAATTGAGTATGAAATCAAGCATTAGTCAAGTATGAAGTTGGGTAAGTCGAGTATAAAATTAGGTACTTTTTATATGATTTTAAATAAAGGGGATTTTAGTTTTTTTTCTTTGTGATTTTGGATATATTTCTATAATACCAGTAGAGTAAACTATGTAATAAGCATATATTTTTCATTTTGCTGTGAATGGGACATATCCAGCGCCATTTGCTCTCGTGACCGATCTTTATAACAAATCCAATCGCCCTCGTTATAGTCACTAGATATAAAGCTACCATAGTACAGTTTTGATATGTAATGTGAGTGATGGCAGTGTTACGAACTTTTGTATAAGTTTATTTTGTATAAATTAATTAGTATAAACTTATTGATTGTATGAAAATATAAAATAAAAAATATAAATAATGTAGACTAATGTGTATTTAATATAACTAATAAAATTTTACTACATCAGTTTATATAAGAATTTGTAGTTTTATTATTACTCATATTAAGTAAACAGTGCGTGATTGGTCAGATAGCGGCATAAGTGGCAATGACCAAATTGTTGAGTCGCTGACGTGGGTTCTCAAAATGAGTCGATAGTCAAGAAATAAGCTATCAAGTTATGACAATATATTGTAAACATGTCTTGAAGATGATACATTATCATCATCAATATCATATCCTAATTGAAAAAGGGTCCGCCGTGTCCGAGCATGTGCTTTCATTTTCACTTGAAATAAAGCGCGATGGAAAGATCTTATTTTATCACATGATGCCGTCCCTTCGACGCATATTTCCACCCCCATTACCCTTACATAAGAAAAGATTTCTGGTGCTTGGAACATTACTCCTTATCTTTTCAAGTCTATTCAAGTCTGTTAATAATTAAGCTAAACCTATGAGTCTCCAATATTGGGCGAATTTAATTTTGAAAGCAGGCCAACCTATTGTCAGATCTGCCTTTCAAATTATTGACTTAATTTTTGCCAAAGGTGAAACATTTGAAGAAGAATCCTTCTAAACAGGTAGTGTTGGTCGTTGTTGTCCTCCTGAGAAAGTGTCATTAGCTTGAAACCTATTGCAAATGTTGATCCAAAATGGCTTCAAGGTTTCGTTGTAGAGCTGACGACAAGCTTTTGTAAAGGACTTCCAATTTTGATGCACAACAATGATAATAGGAGCGCAAATCCATGTAGTGTACAAAATGATATGACGAATGTCCGAGCGTGGAACAAATGTGGAGACCAAAAAGATTGCAGAAATAGATCCGGAGACAACTGCTACAAGGGCCCAAGATTGGGAAGAATTTTCTGAATGAAGTCGAGACTTGAGGTCAGCTGAATGTGCATAACAATATATGGCTGTGGCTATTAAGAAAGACCATATGTTTATTGAGTGTGTTTCAAGCAAGGACTTTGTTTGGCCTTGAACATTCGCACCCACAATGCCTATGAGAGCCGCAGTAAGATACCCAAAAATGTGGGGATAGGACATTGAGGAGAAGTGATTTCGCCCGCTGCAACATTGTCAAAACGATTCATCAATCTTCTGTATATTCCATTTCCTTTGAAAAAAAATAAAATTAAAAAGACCATGTATTAATTTCCTCTCAATTTGTGTGTCAATGATTTGCTTTTGACCAAACCAATTCTCCTTTAAAAATTTGAGGGGGCATCTTTTCATTTGCACGAAAATTTCACCCAAATGTTTCATCAAAATTTTGGTGTATACACATTGTTTTAACAGCTTTCATGACTCACCCCCTTTTCTGTTAAATATTGTTTCATCAAAATTTTATTATATACATACTTTTTTGAATAGTTAAATATTGTTTTTGCCGTTATTTTTGACATCTTTGACATTAAAAGACAATTTTGCCCTTATTTAAAATTTTTAAGTGTAAAATTACTAGAAAACCACAACATTAGTCTCAAATTTCAGTTGACCTATGTGGATATTAAAATTTGTTAAAGGTTAAAAAAAAAAAAGTAAAAATGTTTGGTTATGGGAATCGAAATATCCCCTACACCATCATCCATAATCATCTATTCACGATAGCAATTTAATAAACTTGAAAAAGCAAGAAATCCAATCCCAGTCAATCAAACAGCCAATTTTCTTCATAGAGTTCAGCTTTCGCCTATAAAAACTCTAACCCTTGAGACCCTAAATAAACCCATATTCAAAGTTACATGTTTCTATAACGAAAACCTTCAATTTACCCCTTTAAAATTTTGAAAGCATTAATTTACTTCTATTTATCAGTCAAAAGATTAGAATACATGGAGACACGCTAATAACAAACTTTTTTACTCCTTAATGAAATTTGATAAATATAAATAAATTAAAGATTATAATTTTAAGTGGGGGTAAATTAAAGATCGTACTCTTTTTTTTATTGTGTCTTAATAAGAGAAAGAAAGAAAACAGAAAACAAATCACTTCTATAGGAGGCGTAACAAAATTTTCAGCTAGGACTTCACCAATTTTTTCACGGAAATTAAATTAGGAGGAAAAAAAAAACACTTTGAAGAGGACTGCATATATATATATATATATATAATAAATACAACTTGAGTCAATAATGGTAAAGAAAATGACCATACACTGAAGGGTTTGGATTTGGATGATGCAGAATGCAGTGGCAGCTTTGCATTTGCATATATGTATCTCAGCAAACCCTGGATTGAGTTTTCTTTTTCTCGGCAAATAAGGTAGGGAACAGCAAATGTGATCGATTTGAAAAAAAAAACAAAAACAAAAGCTTAGCTTGAAACTTGGAAGGAAAAAGGGGGGGAAAATCTCACTTTAAGAACATCTAAATTATCTCTGCTCAACTAAATTATCTCGTGGCTTGAGCTTTCATAGCTTATAATTTATAGATGTCAAATGTGTGGACTAAGGGAGGCCCATGCGCCATGCGGGGGTTTCCTAGAAAGCTAGAAAGTAAAGAGTGTTCCGAAGAAATATCTCTGCTTAACATGTTAAGTAATTAAATCAGAGCCTCTCACAAGGTTGTGCGCCCAAATAGAATCCACAACAGGCTGTGGCTTACGTGAATAGAGTGATGCAATTGTAAACCAGATAGTGGCATTTTTATAAAGGTTCGGTCAAAGGCGGTTAAATATAATAATAAAATATTATAAGATACATATTTTCTTTGTAATAAATTGAATAAACGTATGACCTTAAAACTAATTATTAATGCTTTATTGGAAAATTATATAGTTTATATGTAGATAATATATATTATACTTAATTGTTGGCGTTTGAAAAGGATTCGGGGGCATAAAGAGGGGCGAAGTCAGAAAACAAAATTTTGGGTGGGCTAAAATTTTTTCCCAGTCCATATGTGATCTCAATTAAAAATATAAATTTTAAAAGAAAGTTTCATTAACACATAAGAAAATACATCATATCCAAGAAGCAATCAAATTACAAGTAAACACTATTTAAGTTGTGCCTTACCATTCTTTAAAAATTAAAGTTATGTTTTATTATGCTTTAGAATTAAACTCATCCATTATCGGTTTTGAATTTATGGTGTCTACAAATTCTTTTTCAATGTAGATAATAAAGGCAATGCAACTGTCAATCCATCATTATGACACATTGATAATATTCAGAAGTCAGACAATAAGTTTAATTAACAAATTAACATTATACATAATATACTGGATCAAATCTATGATCTATCTCTATCGAAAATCAATTTAAAAATTTGAATGCTAGAATTCAATGGCTAAATTATCTTCATTTGATCTTTACAATGAAATTGGAACAAGAATTAAAGAGTATGATTTTTAGTCTTTATTACCCTATAATCAATAAATATATTGTAAATGAATGAATAAAAAATAAATCTATTATTTGTTCTTACCAAGAAGAAGGTGAAGAACTGAAGAAGTAACGAAAAAAAAAATCATGTTTGAAATCTCAAATGAAGTAAATGCTGCTCCCTTTTTAAATTTATTTATATGAATGACAAAGTCGTAGATTAACAGAGTGGTACAATTGTAAATAAGATAGTGGCGTCTTTGTAAACTTTGCATAATGGTAATTTTGTAAAATTTAGACAGGCGGTAGCCCGTCTCAATCCACGCGGAGCCTTGCCACCGAGTGTAAACATAGAGAATAATTTATAAATCCAATAAGCTTAGTTAAAGTAAAATACTTGACTTTAAGAAATTTCTAATAATCTTCTTCATCTTAACCAAATTTTTGAAGTGAAAAAGATTCATGGCACCTTGTGTTGTACTGCTTTAGTAAGAGAAAGAAGAAAAAAGAAAAAAGAAAACAAATCGGTTTCATAATCATAGGGGCTTTGACCAGTTTTTTCACAACGCAAAATTGACGGCCGTTATGACCGTAACTGCGTCTGTTAGATTTGACGGAGAAGTCACGGGATTACGCGATGATCATCAGCATCTGGAAATTTTATGAATTTAATTAGTCAAAAGGAATTAACCTCCGCTTCAGATCGAACGACTCACAAGTAACTTCGAAAATGTATATAAGACACATGCATATTATTTAATTGTTAAATTGTTCCCTTTGCAGGTGCTTGTGGACTCCAAATTAATTGTACGCCTTTTAAATAGAAATAAGTGCATTAAATATTTTTTGTAACGTGATTGGAATTTGTAACGTGATTGGAATTTTAATTATTATAAGAAATAAGTTCTGGATCGGATTTTAAAATACTTTATTTGAATACTCTAAAAAATGCAGTATGTTCACAAACTGTAATTGCCGATATAATTCCCCAGAACCCCAATTCCAGATTACTTAAATCACGGCGGGGGCTGCGGTATGTTCACAAGGTAAAAAAATGCAGTATGTTCACCATTCCAAGTATAACCCTTTTGACACAGTTCGCCTTCTATTTCAAAGTTCATACATTTTCAAAATTATTAAACTAAAATCAGCCAGAACCAATTTTTTTTTTCCTTTTCAACTTCTATTAAAATTTCACTATAATTTAAATAAAATAAATGAAAAATTAAAAATCCAGCCCAAAAAACGATTGCTGCAATACTGAGTGGCAAAACTTAATTGCTATCGTTACCGCAAAATTCAACACCCAACAACCAAAATTTCAATTTCAAATCTAACCTTAAATCCACCAACTGAAAACAAATCCACACGAAATGCGACATCAAATGAAAGGAACAACAAGTCAAAATCAAAACCGATGAAACCTTTATTAGAGAGAAGAAAGAAGGCTTCGTTGTATAAAGAGAATGCGCGCGATCGAAGGCTGTGCTTTATAGAAATAAAACAGCGATCGAAGAAAGCGTCTTCGATATCGTTGTATAGAGAGAACAGAGCGATCGAAGACTGTGTCTTCACGATCGGAGGCTGTGTTGAACAGAACGATCAAAGACAGTGTCTTCACGAGAGAGCATAGAGCGATCGAAGACAGTGTCTTCACGAGAGAGCATAGAGCGATCGAAGACTGTGTCTTCACGATCAGAGGCTGTGTTGAACAGAAGGATTGAATGCTGTGCTGTATAGAGAGATCGAGGAGTAGAGAGAAGATACCGGCGATGACGCAAGAGCAAAGGCTCTGAATTTATAGGGGAGGGATTAGCGCAACTTGACGGCCGTTATGACCGTAAACGCCTCTGTTAGATTTAACGGAGAAGTCACGGGGTTACCCGATGGTCATCAGCATCTGGGAATCTCATCAGTTTAATTAGTTAAAAAGAATTTAACCTTTGCTTCAGATCAAACGATTCACAGTTAACCTTGAACATCAAACATGCAGGCTAAACTATCAACTCATACACATTGATTTTTTTTTTTTCCGGTGACATTAACGTCAATGGTTAAATATATAAGTCTAAATTCATAAAATATTAATATAGTTTAGGGGTCTATCAAACCAACAGCATGGTTGATGTGTTTACTGAATAAACATTTAACACCAAAACAAGCTAGATCTACCCCAAACTATATGGCGGATTGGAAGTTTTTGAATTACCAGTTTTACTGATAAAAAAGATGATGATAAGTTAGGATTCTAACGCTCTTTTATACTAAATCATAAAACATAAATTTACCGAATTAGGTTAACCCGAATTATGATGTCTTAATAAAGTTGTAATTGCAAAACAAGCCAGAATATAAATCCAAGTCTAAAGAAAAAAAACCAAAGATCTGAAAAGAATTTTAAAAATTAGAAATGAAAACTTCAAATAATGAAATGATACCCAGAGCAAATGAAATTGGAGATGATAACCATAGCGTTAGCAACGCGTCGTTAAATTGTCATAACTCGAAACCACATTATTCGTTCATACACGATACCTTTGGATTGAAGACCCAAAATAATAATTTTTTTTAAAAGTAATGAAAACCGAAATTACAAGTATTCTACTATTTTTTTTAATTTAAAGGGACCAATGAAAACCGAATAATCGAAACCGCGTTATTTGTTCATACATATACCTTCGTGATTATAACTCATATTACGGTACTATTTATCGATATTTATAATCAGATAATTAATAGAACAATAGCCCATATTTTTTACGTTTTCAAATATTCGAAAAATGTCTACTCCACTCTCATTTCGAAAGCGAGAAAATTACTTTCACATAATTATTTTCATAATTGAGAAGAAAATTTTAGCTTCCACAAAATGGATGGAGGGCAGCAGCTCAAGGCAAGTATTCTACTATTGTTAAATTGTCATTAACTGGAAAGCGAGTTATTCGTTTATACGCGATACTTTTGGACTCAAGACCCAAAATGGATAATAAAAAATTGAAAAAAATTCAAAGAAAGAAGTAAAAAGTAATAAAACCGATATTACGGGTAGTCTACTATTCTTCTTGTCATGAGTCGACTTTTTCCAAAAAAACCAACAGTTAAGTAAAAAAAAAAGAAAAAATAGTTAATGGATATTTCTACGTAAATGGTGTCAAATAACAAGTTTATTTATTTATTTTTTTGGGATGAAATAACAAGTTTAATTAAATAATATGCATATTTCTTATATACATTTTTGCTTCTTTACCCTCTGTGTTGAATGAGAATGAAATTGACCCGGACAAGGACAGTATGGCGTAACTCTTATTTACTACTTGAATTCCTCTCTCTTTATTCTTTCCCAATAACCCCGTTTATAACCCTATTTCTTTGATATTTTTATAATCTTTTATCACAATATATTTTATTGCAGTGCACAATTAAGATTTAACAATAGGGTTATAAATTTGATAAGCATAATATTGTTAATTGTTAAGCATCCCACTTATATATATATATATATATATGATAATTACAACACCTTTAAGTAGCATAGTTCTACTTACAAATTTAAATACAGTGTTAAGTTGAGCTGTGTTAATTGATAAATCCTGATTTAAAAAAAAAAATTAGAGAAGAAAAGAGTAAAGAAGGAACTAAGAAGAAATAACTTTAATATATTACAAATTATATAAACTTAAAAGGGGGCTTTTAGGACAATAAATGATAGATACATTTTTTAACAAAAGAAATTTAAATTTATTTTTAAAGTCACCAGGAGCTTCAATTCTTAGTGGGCACCATATGGCATGTGGAATCATTCAAGGGTCTTATAGTAAGTAAATCGCTTTCCTTTTTATATGTGAATAGAGATAGTATGAATGAGCATATGATTTTTTTTTTCAAATATTGAAAAAGAAATAAATATATTTTATAAATAAAATAAAATAAATATGTCATTCCGAAATTTACATTAAAAACTGCATACTTAAGATTTTAATTAAATCATGTTTATTCAAATTTCAAACAAGAATAAAAATAAACATCACCATTGACCTTTAATTAAAAAGTGTAGGGGGTAATAGTGAAGACGAACTTTTTTATAATAGCGATCAAAACATGACCCTAACTCTAATTGTAGGGTCAAATTTATAAAAAGTAGTAACTTTTTTTAACGCAGGACGGACTGATTTTATTGTTGTAGGTAATCTCGTGTCATACGCAAAGTGAAAAAGAGTGTGAAACGACGATATTATTCCAAGCACATGCTTGGGCGCGGCGGGCCCTCGCAAACCCATTTTAACACCGCGTTAGCCTTGTTTGGCTAAATAATATGCATGTCTTATGAACGTCTTTACTTCTGACCCCATGCGTTGAATGAGAATGAAACTGACACAAAAAAAAGACAGTATGGCTTATCTTTTATTTATGACTTTGAATTCCCCTTTCTTTATTCTCTCTTAATGACCCCATTAACAACGCTATTTCTTTGATATTTTTATAATCTAACTCGCTTGGTTCACTTAGTGAGGTGAGCTTCAAAATATTGGTCTTGTACCCTTCAGGATTTAAAATCTCTGTTAACTATGTGACACGTCCATCTTGTTTCCTCCTAATTTGCTCCCCTATGGCATTAAGGTGAATCTTCTTCATTCACAGAGAGGTTAAGTAACTCAGCATTATCAGCAAGACCTATTCAAATTGTGTTTGTGTATGTATGTTGTAGCTTTCTCTCCTACGCCTAGGCTTTATGCCTCTTATGCCTCAGTTTGACGTGAAGAAATAGTTTATCAAGGCCATTGGTAACAATCAGCAATAGCAATACTGCATTTCTTCAATCATAGCAGTGTTTATCGGGTACATAAGATCAATTATCTTCTTATTAATTAAAAAAATAATAAAATAATATATATTTATAAATGTATAAATTAATTTTATTCGATATTTATATTCTTACAATAGTTTAACAGTAAGATTTACCGAACATATACGATTGCTTTTAAAACGCACAATACTTTTAAAAATAAATTTTAATAAACGTTTAACTGATTCTCTTTACAATTGATTATTTCTATAGCATAGCTAACATCAATTATTTTTTAAAAGTCCTAATAACAATTCATTACCAACTTTTTTTTTGCCACAACAGCTATAACTTAAAAGTCGTATCATCTTAATACCAAATAGGGCTATAGTAATTTAGTGCCCATTTTTTTTCTTTTTTCTTTTTCTTTAGCAACTTAAAAAAAATCTAAAACAAAAAAGGAAAATTGAGTATGAAATCAAGCATTAGTCAAGTATGAAGTTGAGTAAGTCGAGTATAAAATTAGGTACTTTTTATATGATTTTAAATAAAGGGGATTTTAGTTTTTTTTCTTTGTGATTTTGGATATATTTCTATAATACCAGTAGAGTAAACTATGTAATAAGCATATATTTTTCATTTTGCTGTGAATGGGACATATCCAGCGCCATTTGCTCCCGTGACCGATCTTTATAACAAATCCAATCGCCCTCGTTATAGTCACTAGATAGAAAGCTACCATAGTACAGTTCTTATATGTAATGTGAGTGATGGCAGTGTTACGAACCTTTGTATAAGTTTATTTTGTATAAATTAATTAGTATAAACTTATTGATTGTATGAAAATATAAAATAATAAATATAAATAATGTAGACTAATGTGTATTTAATATAACTAATAAAATTTTGCTACATTAGTTTATATAAGAATTTATAGTTTTATTATTACTCATATTAAGTAAACAGTGCGTGATTGGTCAGACGGCGGCATAAGTGGCAATGACCAAATTGTTGAGTCGCTGACGTGGGTTCTCAAAATGAGTCGATAGCAAGAAATAAGCTATCAAGTTATGACAATATATTGTAAACATGTCTTTAAGATGATACATTATCATCATCAATATCATATCCTAATTGAAAAAGGTTTGCAAGGGTCCGCCGTGTCCGAGCATGTGCTTTCATTTTCACTTGAAATAAAGCGCGATGGAAAGATCTTATTTTATCACATGATGCCGTCCATGTTGGGGAAAAATCAGGTTTTTAAATTTTTATAAAACCTTTTGAAGATCGCTCTCATATAATATATAAGAATACGTAATTTAGAAATCGTACCTTGAAAATCTGATTGGACTTTTTCTGTTGAAGTGATTTAGGCTCCTAGATCACGATCCGCCACCACCACTCCTGTTAGATCACGATCCGTCACCACCACGCTTGTTAGATCACGATCTTCCAGATTACTGTTCGATCTGACGCGAACGCTTTTATCACTACCAAAGAATTGAAGAAAATTTTTTCTCAACAATGTAGAAATTTTTTTTTCTTTGATCTGTATAAAGTGGCTTCTCCTTTTTCTTTTTAGAAAATAAGCCTTATATATCTCCCTTTAGTGAAAATCTTAGGCTCCAAATAATACCCCAAAATAAAACTCACGTTACTTTTTATTTTATAAGGGACCCACCATGTAAAATAACATAAGCGCCAATTAATTAAATGGAGCCCACTAAATGATATATTTAGAATTCAAATAGATAGTTATCTTGCTTATTAAGAATCGATTAAATGAAATCATTTTAACATACAATAGTGGCTACAATAATTAGGCCTATAATTAAACTAGCCCAATTATTTAATTCCAAATCTACTCCACTAAAAGATTGGATCGACTTCCATAATTGTATAATAATAATTCGTTGATTTTTTTCGCAAATCCTTTTCGTTAATTAAATTGATATCTCAACCGTCCAATCAATTTAATAACATCTTATTCTTTGATCCTTGGTTTTCTCTAATGATCATTTTCAACATACTAAATATGTTGACACACTCCTAGAATTACATGATCAGTCAAACCCATCAAGAGATGTGTTACAAATTCTATATTGTTAATCTATAATTCCAATACTCATAAATGCTCCCACCAAGATACCGGTAATCTAGACTACATGTATGGTAACTCAAATGGAATAACAATTACAATCATGAAATCATAATTAACTCAAGATTAAGATTACAAGAAAATCAATACCTATGAGATTTAATAAATATTACAAAATTAATTAAATCTCATATGTGATCCTCGCTCAACGTAGTACATCAATAAATTCATACATGATTAAACATGAATTTATTACCTATACCTAAATAAAGTCCCACTTTATTTATCAACTATGAACTAAATTTATTTAATCATAAGATAACTTTATTTATGTAATCCACATCACATAAATATAATATGATTAAATGGACTTTAATAAAAATATTAATGCAATTAAGATATTTGCATAAAATACCTCATTATTTTTATTAATCAGAAAAAATATTTATTACAATTAAATAAACACATATGCTTTTAAAGAGCATATTTTCCTAACAGTCCATTCGACGCATATTTCCACCCCCATTACCCTTACATAAGAAAAGATTTCTGGTGCTTGGAACATTACTCCATATCTTTTCAAGTCTATTCAAGTCTGTTAATAATTAAGCTAAACCTATGAGTCTCCAATATTGGGCGAATTTAATTTTGAAAGCAGGCCAACCTATTGTCAGATCTGCCTTTCAAATTATTGACTTAATTTTGCCAAAGGTGAAACATTTGAAGAAGAATCCTTCTAAACAGGTAGTGTTGGTCGTTGTTGTCCTTCTGAGAAAGTGTCATTAGCTTGAAACCTATTGCAAATGTTGATCCAAAATGGCTTCAAGGTTTCGTTGTAGAGCTGACGACAAGCTTTTGTAAAGGACTTCCAATTTTGATGCACAACAATGATAATAGGAGCGCAAATCCATGTAGTGTACAAAATGATATGACGAATGTCCGAGCGTGGAACAAATGTGGAGACCAAAAAGATTGCAGAAATAGATCCGGAGACAACTGCTACAAGGGCCCAAGATTGGGAAGAATTTTCTGAATGAAGTCGAGACTTGAGGTCAGCTGAATGTGCATAACAATATATGGCTGTGGCTATTAAGAAAGACCATATGTTTATTGAGTGTGTTTCAAGCAAGGACTTTGTTTGGCCTTGAACATTCGCACCCACAATGCCTATGAGAGCCGCAGTACGAGACCCCCAAAGGGGGGGAGAGGACATTGAGGAGAAGTGATTTCGCCCGCTGCAACATTGTCAAAACGATTCATCAATCTTCTGTATATTCCATTTCCTTTGAAAAAAAATAAAATTAAAAAGACCATGTATTAATTTCCTCTCAATTTGTGTGTCAATGATTTGCTTTTGACCAAACCAATTCTCCTTTAAAAATTTGAGGGGGCATCTTTTCATTTGCACGAAAATTTCACCCAAATGTTTCATCAAAATTTTGGTGTATACACATTGTTTTAACAGCTTTCATGACTCACCCCCTTTTCTGTTAAATATTGTTTCATCAAAATTTTATTATATACATACTTTTTTGAATAGTTAAATATTGTTTTTGCCGTTATTTTTGACATCTTTGACATTAAAAGACAATTTTGCCCTTATTTAAAATTTTTAAGTGTAAAATTACTAGAAAACCACAACATTAGTCTCAAATTTCAGTTGACCTATGTGGATATTAAAATTTGTTAAAGGTTAAAAAAAAAAAAGTAAAAATGTTTGGTTATGGGAATCGAAATATCCCCTACACCATCATCCATAATCATCTATTCACGATAGCAATTTAATAAACTTGAAAAAGCAAGAAATCCAATCCCAGTCAATCAAACAGCCAATTTTCTTCATAGAGTTCAGCTTTCGCCTATAAAACTCTAACCCTTGAGACCCTAAATAAACACATAGTCAAAGTTACATGTATAAATAACGAAAACCTTCAATTTACCCCTTTAAAATTTTGAAAGCATTAATTTACTTCTATTTATCAGTCAAAAGATTAGAATACATGGAGACACGCTAATAACAAACTTTTTTACTCCTTAATGAAATTTGATAAATATAAATAAATTAAAGATTATAATTTTAAGTGGGGGTAAATTAAAGATCGTACTCTTTTTTTTATTGTGTCTTAATAAGAGAAAGAAAGAAAACAGAAAACAAATCACTTCTATAGGAGGCGTAACAAAATTTTCAGCTAGGACTTCACCAATTTTTTCACGGAAATTAAATTAGGAGGAAAAAAAAAACACTTTGAAGAGGACTGCATATATATATATATATATATAATAAATACAACTTGAGTCAATAATGGTAAAGAAAATGACCATACACTGAAGGGTTTGGATTTGGATGATGCAGAATGCAGTGGCAGCTTTGCATTTGCATATATGTATCTCAGCAAACCCTGGATTGAGTTTTCTTTTTCTCGGCAAATAAGGTAGGGAACAGCAAATGTGATCGATTTGAAAAAAAAAACAAAAACAAAAGCTTAGCTTGAAACTTGGAAGGAAAAAGGGGGGGAAAATCTCACTTTAAGAACATCTAAATTATCTCTGCTCAACTAAATTATCTCGTGGCTTGAGCTTTCATAGCTTATAATTTATAGATGTCAAATGTGTGGACTAAGGGAGGCCCATGCGCCATGCGGGGGTTTCCTAGAAAGCTAGAAAGTAAAGAGTGTTCCGAAGAAATATCTCTGCTTAACATGTTAAGTAATTAAATCAGAGCCTCTCACAAGGTTGTGCGCCCAAATAGAATCCACAACAGGCTGTGGCTTACGTGAATAGAGTGATGCAATTGTAAACCAGATAGTGGCATTTTTATAAAGGTTCGGTCAAAGGCGGTTAAATATAATAATAAAATATTATAAGATACATATTTTCTTTGTAATAAATTGAATAAACGTATGACCTTAAAACTAATTATTAATGCTTTATTGGAAAATTATATAGTTTATATGTAGATAATATATATTATACTTAATTGTTGGCGTTTGAAAAGGATTCGGGGGCATAAAGAGGGGCGAAGTCAGAAAACAAAATTTTGGGTGGGCTAAAATTTTTTCCCAGTCCATATGTGATCTCAATTAAAAATATAAATTTTAAAAGAAAGTTTCATTAACACATAAGAAAATACATCATATCCAAGAAGCAATCAAATTACAAGTAAACACTATTTAAGTTGTGCCTTACCATTCTTTAAAAAATTAAAGTTATGTTTTATTATGCTTTCGAGAATTAAACTCATCCATTATCGGTTTTGAATTTATGGTGTCTACAAATTCTTTTTCAATGTAGATAATAAAGGCAATGCAACTGTCAATCCATCATTATGACACATTGATAATATTCAGAAGTCAGACAATAAGTTTAATTAACAAATTAACATTATACATAATATACTGGATCAAATCTATGATCTATCTCTATCGAAAATCAATTTAAAAATTTGAATGCTAGAATTCAATGGCTAAATTATCTTCATTTGATCTTTACAATGAAATTGGAACAAGAATTAAAGAGTATGATTTTTAGTCTTTATTACCCTATAATCAATAAATATATTGTAAATGAATGAATAAAAAATAAATCTATTATTTGTTCTTACCAAGAAGAAGGTGAAGAACTGAAGAAGTAACGAAAAAAAAAATCATGTTTGAAATCTCAAATGAAGTAAATGCTGCTCCCTTTTTAAATTTATTTATATGAATGACAAAAAGTAGATTAACAGTAAATAAGATAGTGTCTTTGTAAACTTTGCATAATGGTAATTTTGTAAAATTTAGACAGGCGGTAGCCTGTCTCAATCCACGCGGAGCCTTGCCACCGAGTGTAAACATAGAGAATAATTTATAAATCCAATAAGCTTAGTTAAAGTAAAATACTTGACTTTAAGAAATTTCTAATAATCTTCTTCATCTTAACCAAATTTTGAAGTGAAAAAGATTCATGGCACCTTGTGTTGTACTGCTTTAGTAAGAGAAAGAAGAAAAAGAAAAAAGAAAACAAATCGGTTTCATAATCATAGGGGCTTTGACCAGTTTTTCATTAACGCAAAATTGACGGCCGTTATGACCGTAACTGCGTCTGTTAGATTTGACGGAGAAGTCACGGGATTACGCGATGATCATCAGCATCTGGAAATTTTATGAATTTAATTAGTCAAAAGGAATTAACCTCCGCTTCAGATCGAACGACTCACAAGTAACTTCGAAAATGTATATAAGACACATGCATATTATTTAATTGTTAAATTGTTCCCTTTGCAGGTGCTTGTGGACTCCAAATTAATTGTACGCCTTTTAAATAGAAATAAGTGCATTAAATATTTTTTTCCTTTTTACTTTATTTTCGGAATTTTTGGGAAAAAGCGATGACTCATGAGAAGAAGAAGAAGGATAGTAGAATACATATAATATCGGTTTTTTTTTTTTGACTTTTTACTTCTTTCTTTGATTTTTTTTATTTTTTATTACCCCTTTTGTGTCATTGGAGTCCAAACATATTGTGTATAAATAAATAACGCGGCTTCTGAGTTTATGACAATTTACCATGCGTTAATAACGCTTGATGAAAATGTTGCAATCAGGTTGTGTAGAATCAATAATTAATGAAATATACAATAAGAAGAGTAAATATTAATAACGCACCAATATTACAAATCAATAGCTAAGGATCAAGTGAAATTTCACCTTCAAATTAGGACAGCCGAGGAAGCATCCATAAACATAAGAGTAATTATATCACTCTGAAATTTCATAAGAGTAAATTAGGACAGCAGAGAAAGAAATACACAAAGTAATTTGCAAAGGACACAGGCATAAACATAATAGTAATTATAAAAAAAGTAAAAATAAAAATATAGGGAAAATATCCACCCCACCGATTTTGTTTTTTTCAAAATACACAACTTATTTTTTAGTCGCACCAACTTATAATTTTTTTTTCACCTCCGAAGACGTTGACGCCATAAAAAAATGATAATTTCACTTGGGCTTAAAAAACGACATCATTTAAGATCTGTAATAAGCAAAAAAAAAAAAAAAGGAAAAGGAGGCATAGTGGTCCACCACAAAAAAAAAATCCATTTTTCCTATAGTTTCCATGCATTTTCATCAACTAACCACGCTTAAGTTTCAAATATTTTGTTAAATCAAGATTGAGGCATTGACGAAAGCGAAGTCATTTTGGTTTTTTAAGGGTTTGAAGCTACAATCAAGTAAGTTTTGTTTTATTTACTTATTTTCAGTTAATTTTTGACATGCAACAATGTTTTTAAAACAATGTATGGTGATTGTTGTTAACACATTCATTCGCTGTTACTGGAAACCCTAGAATATAGATTAGTTTGATTTGTAACATATTTGTTGGGGGTAATGATAAATTGGGGAGTAATATGGTGTTTTCGGCTGTTGAGATGCAAATTTATGAAAGATTATGCTACTATAGTTGAATGCATGTTTATCCCCTGCCTAGTTATGTATCTTTGTCTGTGGTTTACATATAAAATTTGGGGGTTTTGAAAATTTTTGGTTGGTGATGTATGGGTCATGGTTTTTTGAAATATTTTAACCCCTGGCTATATATGTATGCATATCCCTCAGCCCCTCGAGGAAGATTTGGTTGTTGCATGTAAAATTAGAATGTTTAAAAAGCTAGCTACATGTATCCATATCCAACTAGATGTTTGTTTACATGCTTTTTCTTTAAGTTTCTGACCTGCAATATTAATAATACATTAATAGGAAGATAGTAGAGTTATCAACAAAACTCAAGAACTGTAAACCAGTGCTGAATGTTTTTTTTTTAATTTTTTTTTGGGCATTCAGGATGCGACAAGTAGAGTTAGTGATATCCTTTCGAGGCATGAAAAAGAATTTAGGGTTGCTTCAACCTGATTGTACAATTGCGAAGATTAAGGATGTTGTTGTAAGCATTACGAGTCCATATGGGTTAGATTGTGCTTCAAAAATCATGTTATACGTTACAAATCCAGAGAATCAGGCTAGGATTGCACTGGATTCAGAATTTGGGCTATACGTTTTGCTTAAAATTCATCATGTTTTGGGTGCGAAGACTGTCACAGTTGAAGTTGCACCAGCACTGTACCCTCAGTTTCAAGATTCTGCCTTACTACAAGCATTATTGACTAACCTAGGAGTTGTGTTGCCTGATGAACTGATTAATCAGTTGAATGATTCTGTCGGCGAAAATGCCTCTGTTAGGGGACAAGCTACTGTTAGAAAGGATGATGTTGTTGAGGGACAAGCTACTGTTGGGGGTGGTGAATTTGACGAAGATGCATTACTATCTGACTCCTCGGACAGAAATGATTGCAGCGATGATGATGTTAATGCACAAGTCATGCAAGCTGAAGTTGATGGTGCTGCAGTGTAGGTACTCTTGTTGATGAAGACAGTGAAGGGACAATTGAAACTGACGTTGATTCTGATTCAGATGGTAGTTTATCTGGTGATAATAAGGAGGTAAAAGGGGTCGTTGATTCTTCTGATGATGATATTGAGCTTAGGACTGTCAAATTGATCAATCACATACAACAACATGAGTATAAAGTGGGTGCTGATGGGAAAAATAGGCTAAAATTAGGACATGTGTTTAGAGATGTTGCTCATTTTAGAGAGATTTTGCATGAAGTGATGATTAAGAAAGGGTTTGCCATTAAAACAGTTTACAGTGAGCCAAGAAGATTTGTGGGTACTTGTAAAGAGGCTGGTTGTCCATGGTATGTGGTTGGTGCAAAACTAAACGATGGAACTGGTCTTATATTGCGACAGTACAATAAGAAGCATGAGTGCAGACTTACCAACAAGACAGTGAAAGTGTCTTCTTCTTGGGTAGCCAGCAAAATAAAAAGTCAGGTTGCCATTGACCCGAATGTGAAAATTGATCTTTTGAAGAATTTTATGCAAGAGACGTATGGTTTGAAGATTGAAAATTTGACATTGTATCGGGCTAGAGCAAAGGCAAGAATGGAGGTTTTTGGGGATCATTCGAAGGGATATCAGAAACTGTTTGAGTATGCTGCAGCTATTCACAAAGTTAATCCGGGAGCAATATGTAAGGTGTTGTGTGATGGTGTTTCTATACCCGATAAGGTATTATTCCAAAGATTTTTTGTTTCATTTCCAGCACAAAGAAATGCATTTCTTAATGGCTGTAGGCCTTTTATCGGGGTAGATGGATGTCACTTAAAGGGTAAATATGGGGGGAGTACTGTTAGATGCTATTGGCATGGATGGTAATAATGGGATTGTCCCATTAGCAATATGTGTTTGTGAGATTGAGAATACAGAGACATGGGGATGGTTTATGGAGCACTTGCATAGTTATCTAGAGGGTGGGAGGCAGGTGACTTTTGTTAGTGACAAACAAAAAGGGTTGATTAATGCAATTTCAAACACATGGCCTACTGTTTATCATAGGGCATGTTCTAGGCATGTGTATGCTAATTTTTCTACGTCATTTGCTGGTGCACAGTTGAAACAATTGTTTTGGAAAGCTACTAAGAGCTGTAACAAGCATGACTTTGAGGAGGCAATGGCAGAGATAAAAGCTGTAAAAGAGGCTGCATTTGAATGGTTGGAAAGAGAGCTAACTGGTTATAGTTGGTCGATGCACACATATGATAGAAATTGCATGGTAGACCGAACTGACAACAATGCGTCAGAGTGCTTCAACAATGGATATTACGAGATGCATTGCTTGACAATGCTTGAAGAAATCAGATGTCGGCTTATGAAACGGTTTACAAAGAGGAGACACGAGGCAGCCACTTGGAAGGGACAGTTGACACCTAAAGTTGTAAGAGAGTTGGACAAAATAAGAAATCTTGCACAGAAAATGATTGTACAAGCTTCTGGTGAGCTGAATTTTCAAGTCATGGATGCAGCCTATAGTCCACCTAAAAGGTTTGTGGTGAAGTTGGAGTCTAGAACATGTGATTGCGGTTATTGGGAAATTGCCAGCCTCCCTTGTCAACATGCGATGGCTGCCATTGGATATGCAAGACATGCAATTGAGGAGTATGTTCCAGCATGGTTTGCTACACAGACTTACCTCAACACATATTCAGTGATGTTTGGCCCTCTTCCGGATCAATGTATGTGGGAGCGTACAGGAAGACCATTGATTGATCCACCAATTGTGCAGAAAAAGGTTGGAAGGCCTAAAAAATCCAGGAAAAGAGCAAAAAATGAGCCTAATAAAGAGAAAAGAAAATTCTTTGTTATTTGCTCATTCTGTGGTGGCTCCAACCATAATCTGAGGTCCTGTCCATTAAGACCATCTGTTGCAAGGGCAAATAGAGTTAAAAATCATAACTCTCAGGTACGGACAATATACTACTATTAATTTTTAATAAAACATTATTATACATCATATGTAGCTGTTATTATTTATTATATGTAGCCTATATATATTGTCATTAAATAACAAACATCATGTTTTGTAGGCATCAACTACCTCAATTCAGCCGTTAAATGCTTCACAACAAGCAACAAGAAGAAGAAAACAGGTGTTGACTTGTTTTATTTTATTTTTTGTGGCTGTCCAATTTGTTTTATGCGTAACATAAGATTCATTTATGCTTGAACATAGGCATCACAACAATGAAAAAGTCAATTGATTCTACATCACGTATCAAGAAAGGTGTTTTTTTTTCTGTTTAAGTTCTTTTTGTTTTTTTTTTCTTGTTTAACTTCTTAAACTAACGTACAATATATTTAGATACCAAGTGGTCTAGGACAAAGTTCCAATACTAGAGGGAGGAAAAGAAGGGCTCAAGTTGGCTCTGGAGATGCTGGAACAAGAGGTGAACAATCAAGTCAGGGACTGTCACAATCTGAAAATCCATCTCAAGCTTCAAATGTGACAGGTTCTTTGTAATGATGAATGCGAGAACAAACTAAAAATGTTTAAACTTGCTATATCTGTTGTTATTTTGGAATATCGCTGGTTATTTTGGAATATTGCTGGCTATTTTGGAATATTGCTGGTTATTTCGGAATATTGCTGGTTATGGAAGTTAACTGTTACTTGGGTTGTATTTTGATGACATGTTTAATTGTTATTTCTGCTATTTTTTGGATAATTAGATATGGTTGTATTTAAGCTCATTTTACTTGGGCTGTATTTTTTATTTATTATGGTTGAAGTTATATTATTTACAATGTATTTAAGTAGACTGGCTCTAAGACAAATAGAACATAATTAATCTCATTTTATTCATGCATATTTTGTAGGATATATTACATTTTAGTAAACACAATAGCACAGACAAATACTAGCATAATTATTATACATTTAAGCCTCCCTTCAATGACCTTTAGCCTTTTCTTTATCTTTGCTACATCATCAGCTCGAAAGTGGACTGCATCCAGCTCTAAATTTTGATTATCTGCTGTCTGGTCACTATTGTTATGGTATATGAGAGTTTCGGCTGTAAACCATTGCCAAAACTTGCATTTATTGAACCTGCATGACCAAAACATTGCATTACGATTCTGTGGTGTAGTGGAAACCATAGCACATGCTTGCACACCACACCAGCAGTGAATTGGAGTGCATTTAACTTTTCTATGTTGCTGTCCACTAGCTGCAGAACTTGAATTATAACTTGATGCCATTTTTAAATTGATTGTGTGGATGATGTGTTTGAAAGAATGGTTAAGCAAGTGATATTTGGCGATGGTTGAGCAGTTGTCTTTGACTGAATAAAATTTGAGTGGTTATGATGTTTAAATGTGTAGATAATGAGTTTTAATGAATGGGACAATTGTTGGCTTGAATGTGTAGATGATGGGTTGTGTATGAGCAGGTTTATTTGAACAAATGATTGTCAGTTGTGGCTGGTTTGTGAGCAGCTATATATTTGCTTGAATGTGTAGATGATGGGTTGTGTATGAGTGGGTTTATTTGAACAAATGATTGTCAACTGTGGCTGGTTTGTGAGCAGCTGTATATTTGCTTCAATGTGTAGATGATGAGTTGTGTATGAGTGGGTTTATTTGAACAAATGATTCTCAGTTGTGGCTGGTTTGTGAGCAGCTGTATATTTGCTTGAATGGTAGAGCTTTCATGCATTGCATATGTAACGGTTCATGGGTTTAAATACCCAAAATTGTAACCGTTGGGAGGCAACGGCTACAATACTCACAAAGCTAATATTTTGGTTTATTTAGGGTAAATATGTAATTTTCTATTTTCGGGGTTAAAAAGTAATTTAGACAAAATTCCGTTAGTTTTATTGACGGGTTGCAGACGGAGGTGGAAATGTGAAAAAAATTATAAGTTCAGGTGGAGCGCAGCTAAAAAAATTAGGATTTGTGTATTTTTGAAAAAAAGGACAAAATCAGGTGGACGGTGGATATTTTCCCAAAAATGTATAATATTTTTCACATTAGTCCGACTGTTCGTCAATGTCTTTGTAAAAAGCAAATATTTTCAAAGGTAAATAACACTCTCACAAATGTTTAATCAATAATACAGTTGTTTTTTGAAGTGATAACTACTGATTATTTATTGATTCTTCAAAATAATTACACATTTATCATAATATTATTTATTTATTTTATAATTGATATAGTACTTTAAAGATATTTTAAAAATTTTTAACTTGACAATGCTCAATAAAGTGTAAAGTTTAAACTATATTACAAAAAGTCTTCGAACAATATTGAGCAAAGCTTTTACTTGTATAACAAAAGAACGCATATGAGGGGATAAAAAGACTGAAGGTATGAGTTTGATTATTATCACAATAATATTTTCTATTTCAAAGATTGAAATCTGAACATTGTTATATTTTGTGGAATTTTCTCCGTTACTTTTCAAATTACTACATGTACATGGATGATTGTTTGTTACTGTAAAAGGTGAAACATTTAATTTGGAGAAAAATCCTTCTAGACTGGTAGGGTTGGTCGTAGGTTCCCTGTCGAGGAAGTGTTATTAGCTCGAAACCTATTGCAAATGTCAATCCAAAATGGCTTCAAGGTTTCGTTGTAGAGCTGACGACAAGCTTCTGAAAACAACGTGCCATATTGATATACAACAACAATAATGACAGTGCCAATCCACGCAGTGTACAAAATGAAATGGCCAGTATTGGAACTTGGAATAAATGTGGAGACCAAAGATATTGCAGAAGCAGATCCTGAGACAACAGCAATAAGGGCCCAGAATTGGGAAGAATTTTCTCGATGAAGTCGAGACTTGAGGTCTTCTGAATGTGCATAACAATATATGGCTGTGGCAATGAGAAAATACCATATATTTATTGAGTGTGTTTCAAGTAAGGGTTTAGTTTTACCTTGCACATTTGCACCCACAATACCTATGAGAGTCGGAATTAGATATCCAAAAATGTTGGGATATGACATTGAGAAGAAGAGATTCCGCCCACTGCAAAATTGTTAAAATGATTAATCATCTTATGTATATTCCATTTCCTTTGAAAAAAATTAAAATTAAAAAACCTTGTGTTAATTTCCTCTGAAATTTTCTATCAATTATTTGCTTTTGACCTACGCAATTTTCCTCTAGAAATTTGAGGGAGCACTTTCATTTGCACCCAAATGTTTCATTAAAATTTTATTATATACACAATCTTCAACAGTTACTATGGCTCAGGCTGCTCACCCTGTTTTGTTAAGTATTGTTTTTATTGTTAATTTTGACATCTTTGACATTAAAAGACAATTTTGACCCTCCTTGAAATTTTTAAGTGTAAAATTACTAGAAAACTACAACACTAATTTCAAATTCCAATTGACCTGTGTGGATATTAAAATTTCTTAAAGGTTAGAAAAACAGTAAAAACATCCCCTATACCATCATCCACGATCGTCTATTCATGATAACAATTTAATAAACTCGAAAAAGCAAGAAATCCAATACTTGTCAATGAAACAGCCAATTTTCTTCATAAAGTTTAGCTTTTGCTTTTAAAAATTCTAACTCTTGAGGCCCTAAATAAACCCATATTCAAAGTTACATGTTTCTATAACGAAAATCTTCAATTTACCCCTTTCAAATTTTGAAAACATTAATTTACTTCTATTTATCAGTCAAAAAATTAAAATAAATGGAGACACGTTGACGACAAACTTTTTAACTTCTTGGTGGTATTTGATAAATATAAATAAATTGAAAATTATCATTTTAAGTGGGGATAAGTTAATAATCTTACTGTATATTTATTGTGCTGTAACAAGAGAAAGAAAGAAAAAAGAAAACAAATCTCTTCTATAGCAGTCTTAACAAAATTTTCAGCAGGGACTTAACCAATTCTTTCACGGAAATTAAATTAGGAGAACAAAAACACTTTGAAGTGGACTGCATATACAAACTCAAAAATAACATACAACTTGAGTCAATAATGGTAAATAAAATGAACGTACACAGAAGGGTTTGGATTTGGATGATGAAGAATGCACTGAAAGCTTTGCATTTGCTTATACATATATATATATATATCTCAGCAAACCCTGGATTGAGTTCTCTTTTTCAGGGTAAATAAGGTAAGGAACAGCAAAGCCGATCAATTTGGAAAAAAAAAAACTAAAACTAAAACTAAAATGTAAACTCAGCTGGAAACTTGGGAGGGGAAAGGTGGGGAAATCCCTGTCGCTGTAAGAACATCTCCATTATCTCTGCTTAAAAAAAACTATCTCGTGGCTCGGGTATTTATATTTTCAAGTGCGCTGATGCTGGTAGAGGGTTTCGTAGAAAGCTAACACAGAAAGTTAACGGTCTCTTGGAAAATTATCGCCTTGTGGAAAATTTGCAATAGAGGTCTGTGTTAACTTTGCAAAAATCCGACGTGGGAAAATCCACTCATACGTTGTCCCTTTGTTGTGGTGTTGATGTAGTTTGACTCGCTTCTTTATTTTTGAGCTCCCAGACAAAAGAGGGTTGAAACCTGAAAATGATCGATTAATGGGTTCCCCTCTCAATCTCAAGGCCGAAAGGGCCACTGTCCCCCATGTGAAAATTTAATAAAATTGGAGTCAAATCCACGTCATATAATGGGATGATAAAGATGTATATTTAGTATGATTTATTTAATTATTATAAATATTTATTTAATATCATGAGATCTTATCAAAATTTTTGTTGTTATTTAGTTATTTTTTCAGAATTTTTGAAAATTAAATAAAATATTTTATCTGTATTAATAAAAAATCAAATTTTAAGATTCCGAAAGCGGAAGTAGGGGTTGGATTTTTTTTTTAAAACATTAAAATATTTAAAATATAGCTTACTTATTTGACAATTTTATTTTATTTTTTTATAACGTAACTTTAAAAAAATTATCTAATAAAGTAATTTTATAATTTTTAATAAAAATTTATAAAAATTTTATTTATAAAAATTTTATTAATAAAAATTTTATTAATAAAAATTTTATTTAAATAAATTTTATTTGAAAAGATATTAACATCCACATCATACCGGTATAAGACGCAAGAGTGTTGAAAATAACGTTAAAACCCGTCAAGGCGCACCGATCAAGTTCAAGGGGTACAGCGCCCAGTGGCTGAACTTAATGGGCCCGGTGGGGAACTTAGGTGGTATCGTCCCTATCACAATGTGAAAATTTTATCAAACAGCAAGATGTTTTCAATGAGGACATTAGTTTTGTGTTTGTCACAAATAGGTCCCTAACTTAGTGTAATGACTAAGAATTAACTGAAACAAAATATATTAATTCTGTATTTAATTTTTTTATTAAGAATTAATTGAAAATTTATGATATTTTCTTAATTTTTGACACAATTTTTTAATTAATTATAATTTAAAAATTTATTAGATTAAACACATAATTAAAAGTATTCATATTCTCAACATTAAACAATCACTAAAGGTAAAATGGTAAGGTTAATAAAAATAAAAATTGATACTCAAAGGGGTTTGGATGTGTTTTTAAAATACTAAGGAAGTTTCAATTAGTTTTGTCAAACAACAAGGGATTTTTGTTCTTTTTTTTCCTCCCTTGTTTTCGCGGTTCATATTCAATAATGGATTTGAAATAGAAAATAATTGTAATTTATTTTTTTTCATTCACTCACTAATTAATTCAATGGTGCTTAGCTGACTTATGGTTCAGCTTATGAGCAATTGGGTGATATCTTATACCATGTTATGTATTGAGGTGGTGTAAGTTAACAGTTACAAAAAAAATTGTAATTATAAAATAAAAGCTAATAGTTTGTAATCAATATGACTTTTAATTAATAATTTTGACAAAAATAAAGACATTATAGGCTTTTCATCATACAAGTGGTTAATTAAAACAATTTAACTTTTAAATCACGTCAGTTAGTGTTTACCAAATATTTGGTGCTGTAACTAACCTTAATATCAAAAGGTGCCATCGCCTTCCACCATTGATGTGTTGAGGTCATATTGGTTGGAATGTACGGGGAGGTAGATGATGGCATTTTTGCCTTATTCGTGCTTCAGAATGAAGCAGATTATTCATGGCAGACTTTTAATTAATATTTATTTCCTTGTGGTTTCATAAGCAAAATTGGAATGTTAACGGTGTGGTTGTTGTCATAGCAGAGCAGCAAGTCCTGTAGTCTTTTTTGCAACCCAGTTCTGCAATTGACACTTGTTTGCTGTCCCGAATGAGACAGAAGCCAAGGGCGTGGCGGGCAAAGGGCTTGACACTGACTTCTAAAGAGAGTCGGGAGAAAAACTTACTTGGGATGGTCAACAGTCACACTCCTCGACTCAATGACTGGCCAATTTGAACCGTGCGCTATTCCCACTTCAATGCTTCTCAATCTGAGTTGGAAGGTATGTCAGAAGAGTGACTTCAAAATCCTTTGAATGATTGATCATAATTTTTTATCCATGCCAAAACCAACTACTCAAATGTAAAATTTATTAACATACGATTGGATGATCATATTCTTGAGGCAGCTTACAGGGGTAACAAAAATAATAGAATGGTGCAACAAAAGTACAAGAGCTGATTCACAAAGGCTACATACAACAAGAGAATATGGTAAATAAACTGAAATTACAAAGCAATTATTAATTATTGGTCATCTGTTTCAAGTGAATAGCAGGCAAAAGTATCTAGCAAAGTACATTCAAAGGTCATATCACTTCAGCTGCAGGCTGGAATAGCAAATAAAAATTAATTAGGGAATGAGTTTCTTTTAATCCATTAAGTAACAAATTCGATACTCAAGAGGAATAATACACCAAAGAATCATGATTGCTGACAAACATGTTAGCTATATAGAACACAAACATGGGAAGCAGATACCCGTCTGAGATGCCAACAGTTGAGCGCAAAACTAACTCAGGATTTTGACCAACTGTTCTCGAATCAAGTCCCTCCCCAAGGTTCTGAAGAACAAAACCAATGAAGATTGTCAGGACAGCAATCCATCAGCTGCAGTGATCCAGTGGTTCATCGATGGTCCATTTCATCATTGATATGTATAACATGTTATCTTCCGGTCTTGGCGTTTCATTCCAGCATTGTTAAAGGGCGACATACTAGGACTCATACTCGGACTCATGCTTGGGCTTTCTTCTCTTAGAGTACCGTTCAGCATAGCTAATTCCCGCAGTTGTTGCTTCTTGTAATGATCCAAGGATTCATCCTGCATACAGAGATTAGTTTGAACACGCGGGAATTAGGAGAGATGCTAAAGGAAAGAATATCGACAAAGTTCAGAGAAAATACAAGAGTTTTTTTTGTTCATACCACGGGCTTCAAAAGGTTCTCTAGTATTGCTACAGCATGATCCAAGCGGAATTTATTATATCCTCTGGAAATTCGGCCTCCACTAACACGTGCAGTGGCTCATTAAGATGCTCATATCCAGGTTTATCTTTAAGTTTTTCTTCCTAAAGAACCAAAAAGTAAAGAATTATCAAGAGAAACCGAGATGGTATAATAATGTCAAGCAACATCGAATTTTAGTAAATACGAAAAAATAGTTTGCAAATGCAAGATGCACTTTCCCATTTGTAGAACATGAAATGAGTCTTGATTTGCAATTAACAGATAAACTAGTAACAATACAAATTCATTTCCAGTACATATGCCATCAACGGAAAAACAAAACTACTCAAAATATATATCTACTCCTACCACAATGAAGGAAAAGCACCATAATCATACCAGCTGTTTCCGTGAAAAGAATTATGAGAAAAAAAAGCTATAATTTATCTGGAAGTCATTCTTCCGAAGAAACATAATTTATATGCATGTAATTTCATGCTCAGCACATCTTTCTCAAGTTAAATCAATCAGCAAAATGTCAGGATCCTCCATTGAATATCATAGAACTACATCATGCATGATCATAAGCAAATCCAGTCATACCACGACCAATATCAGTACTAAACTAAAAATTAAAGCGTATGATGAATTGTTTACATAAAACCAGGATAATTTGAGTGCTAATTAAATATCTCGAATTGTAGCTTCCCTAATCAAACAAATAAAACAAAAAAATTAGAAATACATTTTTTTATTTTTTATTTAATCAGAGAAGCACATTGACACCAGATAAAAGTGAGCAAGAGCTAATGCTGTCAGACAAGTTAACATGGTCCTCCTTTAGCAAGGTTCAAATAGGAAGGACCATAGTAAAAATAAGATGAGGTAATTTATTTAACCTATAAAAGTGAGCAAGAGCAAATGCTGTCAGACAAGTTAACATGGTCCTCCTTTAGCGAGGTTCGAATAGGAAGGACCATAGTAAAAATAAGATGAGGTAATTTACTTAACCTATAAATCCTACAATTTAGTTGCAAGTAAAATAACTCCAATCTCAAACATCAAACGCATAAGATTCAAAAAGCAGCTTTTAGCTATTAAAATTTCACATTTTCATGCTTTGAGAGTTCAAGTCCACTTTGGCTTGATTAAATTGAATCAGCAACTTATTTCAAAATGCACAGCTCCACCATATTATGATAGATCATACCTTTATCGAATCCTTGACTGAACCCCGGCCTCTAATGAACACCCTACATTCTGTCATGGCTTCGACTCTTTTGAGCGAGTTCCCACGCGGTCCCAAAATCCGGCCGACAAAATTAAACTGCTGTGTGTTTAAGTTAGAAACTATTATTATAAGGAAACTAAATACATGAATATAACTAACTTTTAAATCGAAAAGCAAAGTCTGAACTTACATTTGGATATTTATCCACAGGAACATCAAGTCTAATAACTCTCTTTACAACAGGTGTGGTTGGAATTCCAGGAATACCTTGCCAGCCCATTGAAGGAGGAGTTTGAAAAGGGGCCATTCTTTGAAGGTGCCCATTTTCCTGAGTCAAGGCATCTAATGTTATAAGGATTCCTTTCTTTTATACTTGAAAAATTATCATCAAATCCAAGACAGCAAATGAAGCTCAAACTCAATGAAACAATCAAAAGCCCTCTAAAAAGTGATGTGCAAGATCCAAAAGCTCAGTCATTTAAACCACAGCATTCAGCTATGGGCAACGATAAGAACTTAATCTTAAACATGGATGTAACTCAAATTTATCTCCATCTGACTGCTAGACATATATGCGATCGATCGTATTGGTGGCAGGTTAACATAAGAGGCAAGTTCAAAGGACATTTCTCTTTTATTCCAGGGGGGAAAAAAATAGCTGAACTAGAGGATAATCTGGAGTTGCTTAGAGGATGAATATATCAATCCAGTGTGACAATTTATTCATATGATTCCAACTGTTATTACACTAAAAGAAGGTCATCCCATCATTAACAGAAACATAGCAATAGGCAAAAAATATACAATCAGAATTCCAAGAAATTACAATGCAAAATTTTGTGGCATCAAATTCACAAGTACAGAATGAAAATACATGAGAGGATAAAACCATGAACAGGCATTATTACCTCAGTTTGCATTGCAGACAAACCCTCCAAATCCATTGGTCTTCCATTTGGCTGACCTAATGACCTAAATGGGCTATCATGCTCAAACCTTTCATGATCAACAAAACTTGGATTGTAACCGTTATTAGTCTGATTTCTGCAGTGATACAAGAAGATTAATACAAGTTTGGATAAATTAAAAGAATCAGTATAAAAGACCAGCACCAGTGACCTGTAATACATATCACCATCACTGAGGAAAAACGGTTACGATTATCTGAGATCTTCTTTTATAAAGATATCCAGTATTATCAACCTAATATTTAATAGCAGATCAGTTATCACCCAATATTGCTAATAGTTACTAGATATCAGCCAATTAGTTTACAGCCTCATAGATGGTGATATTAGCTATAACACGTTCGGAAATTTTGGCAGTTCACAAAATTGTCATATGGAAAGCCAAAACAGCCACTTCAGGATACATAAGACAGTAACAAAAATGCAGATCACATATAAAACGGTTCATACATTAGCAAAATTCAGCTCTAAAACGTCCATTTTAGAATTGAAACCAACATCTAAATGATAGATCTAAGAACTAAAGATATGTATATGTTTTTGAAACCCTTTGTGTCCTTCCTATGTACAGCAGGAGAAGAAAGATTTAGCATTCACACCTTGACTGAGAAGCCTGCTGCATAGAGGCAAAACTTGGACAAATGGTCCTAACTTTTGCCTTTCTGCCAATAATTCAGCCAAATACCTGCAATCAATAAACCAGTCAGACACATTAGACAAACTTATTACACTAATTCCAGTCTCAAAACTGGTTTCACATCAGCATTTTTGCAGTAATTCCTCATAAACATACATTTTGAACAAAAGAAAAAAAATTTGCTGAATGTAGAGTGTTTGTCACTGAGTATTGGGTATTGTTTACGAAAACACTATAGGTTTCCTCCGATATATATTCCACTTGGTTCCTCAGCATAAAAGGAAAAATAAATGCATAAAATTATATGGCAGCTTTACACTTAATTATTTTGATCCCAAACATTAAAGTGCCAACTTAACTATGCGTTACACTACTATTTAGCCTAGATTTCCATAAAAGTCCATTCCGAAAGAAACTCAACAATTAAAATACAGCAAGAACTAAGCTTGATGTTTAAAAGTTCCCAAATGCATGACAATCTTCATTTCACTGCTGACCCCACAGTCAACAAGGCAAGCAGCCACATCAGAAAATCTGCCTCTTCCCTATTTTCAAGAAAGGGAAACTTCTCTTCCAACATGGAATTAGCACTCTTAAGGTCAATCCGAATTTTAGAAACATTACAATCTCTAGTGCTAAATCAAAGTCATTGTTATAATAAGATAGCAAGTATGTGAGCATGTCTAGAAAAGTGAACAATCTAATTATTAGTAGTATAATAACAGTAAGAGACAGTCCATATGCTTGCAAATCTCTTATAAACTACTCAGATCCTCTCATAAGTTCAGCATCTAAGAAACAGATAATCTAAAATAACGGTCTGTTTAATTTCCAATTATATGGTCTATAAAACTCTGATATCTGTTTAATTTCCAATTATATGGTCTATAAAACTCTGATATGGATACCAAATATGTTATATTTAGTCAATTTAACTTGCTAGTGGAGCAGAAATGAAAACGAATACAAAAATGTTTTAACTATGCCAACTGCCCCATTAGTACATCCTTCTATTACCAGACTGAATCGTAATATTATACTGAGTATAGCCGCCACACACACACACAACAAAGCAAAAAACCAAACATTAAAAAAAAATAGATAAACACATGCACACTCAGGGTATGTTCGAATCAAGAGTCCACAGTAGCTGTGTCAAATACAAGTGGGTATTTTAGCAGTTGCTAAGCTTCCAATTAAGCCCAGCAATCAATAAACCACGAATCAAAGTGAACACACAAGTGTTGATACATCAATTAATACAGTAATCAATACAAACCTCAACAAATACAAAAACAAAGCGCTACCCAGATACCCAAATGAGCAAATAAGCAAAAAGGAAACATTTACTAGATACAGTAAAACAAAAAGGGTAACCTTGAAGTAGAGGAAAAGAAAAAAAAAAACTAACCTTTCACGATCTAAAGGCAAAGAAGAAGACCTATGAGGAGAAGCGTGAACTCCTGAAGGAGGGTACTGGAAGTAACTTCCAGGGGTGAGTCTCTCTCCCATTCGATTACTGTACAAGTCAACACACAGCACCAACAACTATAAAAAAACAATACGAAAACTAACCACCCAGATAGGAAGAACCTGATCACATACACATCTGAACAAGATGAAGAAGAAAAAACACTCACTGATGATGGTGGTGGTCGGAATGGGAAGGAGAGAGAGGCGGTGGAGGTGGAGGTGGAGATGGAGATGGAGATGGGGGATGAAAGAGTAGTGTCGTGTTTTGAGTCCCTGTCTGTGCCTGGCTGTCTTTGTTTTTGGTCTCTTTTTTATTTGGGGAGTTGTGGAAGTGTGTATGGCGAGGGTGCGTGTGCGTGTGCGTGTGTGTGTTTGCGTTTGCTTGCTTGTTTTGTGAAGATGCACTAAGCCCTACTTTCATTTTTAGGTTTTCTTTATTGTTTTAATTTTTTAAAAACTAATTAATTTCCTTTTTTTTTTTCATGACAATGACTACAAGAGATCTTTTGAGACCCATCTAGATTAAATTTATGAGATTTTGTCGATATTCCATTTCAAGTTTAGTCTATTTCAACCGCGACTTAAGAGTGCGGGTACTAACTAATTTAGTTGATAAAATTTCAAATATGGAACTAGAGATGTAGAATGATTCAAATCCCGTCTCGCATATGTAAAGTGAAAATTAAGTTGTCATTAAATTTTAACTAAAAAAATAAAAACACCTATGAAGAAGAGTTAGTAGTGACTCATATGAAGTTGAATTAAAAAAATTACAATATTTATGGCATTTTTTATTGTAAAATTGATTCAAATTGAATTTATTTCATTAGTATAAAGATTTCTGGCGATCTTGTCTTGACTTTCTACTAGTCATCTAGGTTAAATTCATCTAGACTTCAACCTTGAGGTGAGAGTGAGATACACTTAACTTCAATTTAAAAATTGAAAAAAGTGAGATAAACTATGTATATATTTCCAATAGTGGTGTGATTGACAAAGATTTTGTGAATTAAAAACAAAAAATGTGTACCTCAAAAAAATGACTTTTGTTATGTTACATAATCATATAACATCGTGATTACGTGGCATCATTTATTCTATATTTACAATGTTGGATTTTTTATCGAGCGGTTTCTATGTCGTGTATATTATATGATTATGTAACATAACAATCTCTTAAAAAAATAAAAAAAATTATAACAACGATTATGAATATTTTATAATGATAAATGTGAAACTCGTCTTGCATGGATAAAAAATTTGTCATTTGAAATATAAATTTTGTAATCAATACGAAGTATTGCATAAATCTATAGTATGTCTTTAATACTTTGTTATGGATTCTAGTATATCAGCACATACCTGATTGTAGTCTATATTTTTAACCTAAAATCTCTTAAAGACATTGAAGAGAAAATTAACGTCAACAATGTTTACGAGACATCAAATTTAAAATAAATTTGATATACTTTTAAATTTTTGATTAAAAAATCAACCTTCACAAGAAGAATTTTTTGAGATGGAGAGCTTGTTGAGTCATCGTATGCACATATTCAACAATTTATAGATCGTCGCGACCAATAAATAGTTTGCTTGATTATTTCAACTTATAAACTATAGGGATTTTCTTTTCTCTTGTAAATAAAAATATAAAATGTTGGTTAAGTTGAATTGAAAAATTAGGTGCCATTATCTTCTGATTGGGGTTGCCTTAAATGGTGACACTGCCATAAATGCTTTCTCGGTTTGCCAGTTGCCACCAAGGACAATAGTCAATTAACTTCGTTTTCAACTTTTTTTTTAATAAAAGAAAATTATAACCTAAAAAGAAAATATTAAAAATTCATTGAATTTGTGGATTACAATTACATTGTGGAAAGTGGAATGTAGTTTAACTTTTTTTTTTTTAAACTTTTTTAACTTACATATTTGTAAGTAAAATCTAACAATAAAGAATTTTAATCGATATATGTGGGATTTGAGAATATCAACTGATGTTTAGATTCTTCAAAAGAAATGAAAAGTCTAGAAAAATATTAAAATAACAAGGAATCACAATACAATTAAATTGATGGAATATGCTCTATAGGTGGGAACATTCTTCTTATAAGTGAAAAGGACCTATTATGCGATTTTGAGAAAATACCATAGTCATATTAGTAATTAATTTAATTAAACCACCTAATTGTTTTTAACTTAAATTGACCTCATATAATTCAATTATGGATTAGTTTACATCATAAAATGCTATTATTGATTTTAAATATCTGCTATCCTATTACATAAGATTAGTAACTAAAAATTTATGTCGAAATTTTAAGTAAAAAACCTGAAATATTTAATATTATAATTAATTAATTCAATTGATAAAATCTTCTGAAGAAATAAATGATCAAATATTTTTCCTGCTAAAATTAGTGCGTATTTGGTTCAATATTTGTTCAAAAAATCGTTTGAAATATTTTTTTATTTTAAAATTAATTTTTTTATAGTATATATTATTCTAATGTGTTATATATAAATCTGTTATATATACACAAAAGGCTCTTTTGACTTTTAATTTTTTTATATTTTGAACTCCACGATTCAATTATTGATATTAACCCACAACGATAATGATTTTTTCTGCAAATATTGCATTATGATGGGAGTTTGATTAAGAAAGGTAATTAATAGAAAAATATAGAAAACTTAATTAATAAATCACTCAAAATTTAGCATAAAATTTATGGTCTTGAACAACTTATATGACATCTATTTGAATAAAAAATATTTAAAAAAAAATATGCCCTTATAATAAATTTTCTCTTGAATTATAACTTCATAATTCCACATATCACAAACGATTAATATTTTCTGAAATAAATAATATGACCACATTATTACGCTATAATCACTTAAAAAAATTAATAAAATGATTTTAATGTATCCTTTGAGTTTTTAAAATGAAAAGAAAATGAAAAAAATTATAAAAAAATGAATGTGGTGATAACATCTAGATCTCTAATATTTTATGTTTTCAAACAAGCACTTAATTTTTTTCCATTTTGAATTTAATAGGTCCTTGACTTTAACACGCTGGCCCTGACCCGTTTGCAATGACCAAATTAATCTTACTATTATTATTGACCAAATGTATGTATGTTTTTTCTTTCTTTCTTTTTATTATTATTGACTAAAAGTTTAGTATCTTTACTTTAATGCTACGTTTACTTGTCAGTATTTAAAATCAGCTTAAATCAAAATGAAATAGAATGTGAATAAGTTGGAATGAGAATAAGGAATGCAAATCAAATAAGTTGTTTATTTGAGTTACAAGAATACTAATGAGAATGGACTGAAATCTCATTGATGTGTTTATTTTATCTTAGATTCAGAATCGAAATAAGCTGAATTATTTCAAGTTACTAAAATACCCTTAGTTGTTAATAATAATAATAATATGAATTAATGATAATAATTATATTAGTAATTATTAAATAGTAAATTAATTAATTAATTATAATAATAATAGTATATTAATTATTGTGATTATCTATTCAAAAATTATAATTATTAATAACTACTGTTAATAATATATTAATATATATTAATTAATAGTAATGATATATTAATTATTGTGATTATTCATTCAAAACTATAATTAATAATAATAATAATTATTAATATATTAATTAATTATAAATGAGGACAAAGTGAGTATTTTTAATTTTAGGGAGGATAAAATGGTCAACCTAGGAATGAGAGATTCATTCCCCAGCCCCTAGGACTATGAGTTGGGTAATTGAGACCCTTTTGTGTTTTCTTTTATTTAAAGGCGATCGTGGTCGCTTGTTCGATCATCATTCTTAAGTGGTGGCATACATGATTACGATTCTACATTATGTAAGAAAATAACAAATTATATAAGTAATCATATATATTTTACTAATAAAATCTACTTAAACCTCGCTATTGTTAAAAAAATTAATGTTAAAAAGTACCTAGGTGGGATTTATTGATAGAATAAATAGATATTTTTCAAATTAGACCAAGGCTATATATATACAAATGAACAAAGAAGTTCTTATTTGAGATAATTTATAAATATGAGGATTAAAATGTTATTGTCTCAAAAGGTATATATATTGAATCAAACGCTCAATCCCTTTCATCGTATCACACACTCTCTATTTTAACTTCGATGCATGGCCCGATTCGTTTGCAAATTCAAAATTAGGGCACGAAATTTCACTCGATCGATGCGCTAACACTCGATTAAAGATGTAATCTCAGGCCGATTTTGCTTTTCAAACTCAATTATCAAAGCCAAAGGCATTAAACGCGCAAAAGTCTAGGGTTTTTTTTTTTTTTTTTTTTTAAGAAAGGGTTTTATTTTGGGAGGGTTTCTGAAAACGGCGTAGTGATAATGAAGGGGCCGTTGGATCGAACCAAGGTGGTGGTGCGAAACTTGCCGCCGGCAATTACGCAGCCGGCGTTTACGGAACAAATCGACGGTGCCTTCGGTGGGCGCTACAATTGGGTGTCCTTTCGTCAAGGAAAGACCAGGTTAGGGTCTTTTTTTTTTCCCTTTTTTTTAATAAAGATTTTGCTTTTCTGCCGATTTTTTTCATTAACGCGAAATTTTGGGTGGTTTTGTTCATATTAAGTTCTTGATGGCTGTTTGTTAGTGGGTTTCTAGTAATTTTATGTGTTGTTTGTTAATCACCAACTTGATTTTACTGCATTTTAGATGATTATGGGTTCATGGTGGTTACTTGCTGATGAGTTTGTTTTAGTTTATTTATTTATTTATTTTTTTTTTGGTATTTAATTTGCTGTCAGAATTTTGAAATTTTGGGAAAAATCATTTAGGATGAACTCATAGTTGTTATTGCTCGAAATGCATGGCATCATTGTCCTTTTTGTAAATGAAAGTATTCAGTTATCGGGGAAAAAAAAAGGTATGCATGGCATCATTGTATTATTTTTGTTATTTGCTTGAATACTAACAAGGTGCTCTTAGATGGCTTCTTTTTGGTTACATTTTATTTTTTATTTTTACTTTTACTCCTCAAATACTGAATTATCTTTTGACCTGGCTTCATCCTTTTTGTTAGTAATAGAGTAGAATGCTTAACATATTTTTTATTCTGTTTGTAGGGTGCTATAGGTGTTTGTCATGTGGGTATTTTCTTTTATTTTAGTTACTTCTGTTATCAAATTAGGATATATGTACAAAAGTTATAATTTAATACTCATGTCTGCAAATACTGTGGTCCGGATATTCTCTTATACTCATTTTTCCTAAAATTATCTTGCAGTCAGAAGCATCAGTCCTGTGCTAGAGCCTACCTTGACTTCAAGAAGCCAGAAGACGTTCTGGAATTCGCTGAATTCTTTAACGGACATGTCTTTGTTAACGAGAAGGGTAATTCTTGACAAAAGTTTTGAAGAGATTGATTATGCTCAACTGTGTCACCGTAAATATTGTGACTACCTTCTTATTTAACCTGCAATTTTAACTTCAGATGGTAGTGATTCTGTTTTTCACTTGATTATAATTTGCTGGCAATTTTGGAATACTAAATCAAGGGTTACTCATGTTTATTTTCGTTTTTAATCTTTTGTTTTTAATTTTTCATCTTCTTTGGACAAGGATCTTTATAGGAACATATGAGGTGTGGAATTTCTTGAAGTAATATTTCTTTCTTCTTCAGGTGTCCAGTTTAAAACTATTGTTGAGTACGCTCCCTCACAACGCGTTCCAAAGCAATGGTCTAAAAAGGACGGTCGTGAAGGGACCTTATTAAAGGGTACTTACTTATCCTTTTTAAGTAAAGCCTAATAGGTATATTGGTTGCCTGTGGACTTGTATATGCAACCCTTTTTCTGTTTGTATGAATACAAGTGTTTCTTGTTGCTCATCTAGATCCTGAGTATTTGGAGTTTCTTGAATTTATTTCAAAGCCGGTTGAGAATCTTCCTAGTGCAGAGATACAACTGGAGAGAAGAGAAGCAGAAAGAGCTGGTTAGTCAAAATGATCCTAGACATTTTTGGCTTAGAGAAGTTATTGTAGTGAAATGAAGAAAAAACCAGTTACATGGTTATAATGAGAAAGCAATTTAGTGTATGTTTTCAAGTGATATTTGTCTGTTTCACCTTTGTAGGTGCTGCTAAAGAAGCTCTTATAGTTACACCTTTAATGGATTTTGTACGACAGAAAAGGGCTGCAAAGGCCGGGCCTCGGGTATATATTTGCTATATTATTTGAGCAAGATTTAAGAAAAATGAACATGATTTGTATTTATACGTGATTTTGTCAAATGCCAGAGTTTTTTGTTTCAAGATTTAGATCATTGTTCCCTTGTTGGGTTTCTTTTTGGTTGTCTTCTAGCTCCTCTTAGGTACTCTAGTTGCTATCTTCAATTTTTTCAATTTTGATCACATCATTACTCATGTAACAAGAACTTTGGATATGTAATTTGTGTTTTGTGGATATGATTTTACTGATGAAATATTCCCTCTTTTCCCTTCACTTATGAGTTTGCAATGATTTTCGGTGGAAATTTGATTCAATTTTCAATGTTTGCTCCATATAACTTCGCTTTTGTTTAGTATGCAAAGAATTTCAATCCTTGTAGAGAGATACATTATTTATTTACAATCTTGTATGTTATTGTGCCTTGATTTGAATTCATAGGAAAGTAACAACATTTATAAGAATTGATTACTTTTTCCATATCTACTGATTTTACTTTTATGTTGATGACAGAGGTTATTGTCTAATGGGAAACTGAGTAGAAGAGCTAGTGGATCATCAAGCGGAAGTCCTGCTTCAGGCTCGTCCAAACGAGGTTCTGACAAGAAAAAGGCTTCCACCACAATGGTACTTATGTATAAAAGTATTACGTTTGAACTTTCTTTTTATCTTAAATGAGTATCGTTATGGGATTGCACCCACACAAAATTGTTATCTTGAATGGTCCTTTTATTTTTTTGGTGTTCTTTACTGTTTTGGGGAAGGGGGTTTCTTTGTCAAAGCATATAGAAATTGCCCGTTCTTGAACACCAGATCTTAGCTTGCTTGTCTTAGTAGGCCCTTTGTTTAAATTGGTACTAAGCTTGTACAATTTAGAAGTATAGAATGAAGAAAAACAGTTTTTCAAGCATGAGTTGATTTTAATATTCAAGCTTAGGTTTCATGGTCATTGTCAAGATCAGGCACTGGCTCTCAACGAACTTGATTTAGTCGCAAATTAAGCTCAAGCATTGAATTTAGGTTGTTGGGTCAAGCTTGAACAACGTCTTGTTTGGATGAAGTGGCTTGTTTGCCATGACAAAGAAAGTCCAAGCACAAGAATGACACCCCGGCGTTGTGGTTCTCCAGAAATTTATTATGTGCTGCTGTTTTGTCCATGTGATTGACATGCTTATCATGGAATAAATTCAAATCTAGTTTAGTGTTTTCTGTAGTTTGTAGTGTAAATCAGGTAATGTTAGCTTATTTGATTCCTTTTAATTTATTGACCCATGCGTATACTTTTTAAAATCAAACCAGTGGAAAGTAGAATATTTATTTTTTTCTGTCAAAGATTTTTGGAGTGTGGCCCATGTTTTGTAGATAGATTCTTTTGTTATTATTTAGTTTTTGGTTGTGCCTGACCATTTATAACAATTATTCATGATCCTCAGGCGAAATGTTGAGATTCTCTGGGTTATTAATATCTTTTTCTTGTGTGATGGGCAGTATGTTTTAAGGGACAATGCAAAAAACAGTAGTGGGAAAGACAAGTCTACTTATATTCTGGTTCCCAAGCGAGATGATCAGGATTTTGATAAGCCTGTTAGTTCATCATCAGCAACTGGAAGTGAAGTAGTTTTGGAGGAAAGTGGTATGACTAGGAGACTAAAGTTTAATAGTCTTTATAAATGGCATCGTTGTTTCTGCTAGCGACAACATTAGGACATATGAAAACATGTGCTTGAATTTTGGATTGCTTTGATACATGTATGGTCATACGCTAGTCTTTTATTTTTATTTTTATTTTTTAAATTAAGAGAGTTATTTGTGATTTCCTTTATATGCATGCTTAATGAAGTATATTTTAACATCACTTTAAAACTTTCTTAATTACTTTTTGGGGGCCCTCCACCTGTCGATAGCATATCTAAGTACTGTAATATATAGTATATCCAAGTCTAAGAATAGTTTGCGCAAACACTGGTAATGGTTCTCTTTGTGCTTAAATAAGAAAAAAAATTGAAGTTAGGTGATTGAGTATTTGATTGCCACCTCTTTTTTTTTTTAATTTAGTTTTTTATAAAAGGAGAGCCAGTTCTTTCTGGGATTTTTTTTTGGGGGGGGGGGGGGGTGCTGTAAACCGATATTTGTTTTAGAACTTTTTGCTGAGAGAGAAATAAGTTACCGCTTTCAAGAGGCCAAAATATCCTTAAAGCTGTTGCTCCTTTCTCAAGAGTTAATATTCAACTGTTCTGCGTTTATGTATTTGGACATCTGTGTTTGGAGTGGCTTAGTTAGTTTTTCTTTTCATATGTATATGTTCTTTGGTCGTCTTCCCATGACTAACTTATTTCTTGTGTATGTTGTTTTTAGTAGTAATTTGTGAGTTTCAGACTGCTGTTTCAGGAACTGTTTCCATCAATTGTCCATTCACACATACACATTTAACACAGTCTGTTAATTCATGTGAATCTTCCTGCGGATGAGTTGATTTATGCGTCATAATCTTTTGCAAGTCTTGTTTACCTTTTAATGGTTTTGTTTCAGGAGTTCCTGCTAATAGTGATGGTGGGAAAAAGAAAGTGCTGCTTCTTAAAGGGAAAGAACGAGAAATTTCTCAGGTAAGCTTTTTGTTACTTTCATCTTACAGGGCCTGATTACTTGGGTTACCTTTCCGGTATATATGGTGCTCAGGGCTTATTTTCTTTTTGCAATGGATGTGATTGGTTCATATTTTAGATGTACTGAAAAAGAAAAACAAAGGTACAGATAAGGGAAAGGGATGCAATTGAGTGATGGGAATTTTCCATTGGATATGGTGATTAGTATTAGTGAAGATTATTTTGTTTCTATTCTTAATTTCTTTTTCCTATTTACCTTGCTGATCCAATCATGCACTTGCAATGTTAGTTGGCAATGATGAATTGTATTTTCACTCTATCAGTTACTTTATTAGTACTAAGATTTTAGAATACCTAACTATTCATTGGACCAGCATGGTCTTGTGTATTACATATCCCCAATGCTCTTGTAATTGTTATTATCATTTTTTTCCACGTTTTCTGAGCATCTAGAAATTTTGTGAGTAGCAATGGCATAAATTTCTAAAATTATATCTATTAAAGGTTTATGTGTGAGATGAGGGGTTTGAGAAATCAATGAGGAAAATTAGAGAATTTTAACCTGAAATTTCTTATTTGTATTTGTTTGACAATTATAACCCTCAATTCGTTGATAGGACTTGGTCAAATTCCATGTCTGTCTTGGAATTGGAATCTTTAATGAACCTCTATGTGAATCTTCATGCTTGTGTTTTGTGAACTGCATAATATATCCATTGTATTTTAAATTTTCAAGTTGTAACTTTGTATCACTTAACCATTTTCCTTCTCCAGGTGTCTGGCAGTGTGTCACATCAGCAGGGTGCTTCAGTTAAAAACATAATCAGTTCACCTGCTCTGAAGCAGAACCAGCGACGTGAAAACAGCGGGAGAATAATTAGAGGCATACTTTTGAATAAGGACGCTCGTCAAAATCAGGCTTCTGGACTTCATTCTGAGCAGCAAATATCAAATCTAGAAAAGGACAAACGACCTCCTCGGCCATCGCATGTACAGTTGGTTATGAAGGACACAAATGGGGTTTCTGATGACAAGGTTATTTTGAATGACTTGCACAGTGAGAAGCAGGAAAGACGCACCAGAAACAAGGATAGACCTGATCGTGCCGCGTGGACACTTCGACGTTCAGATGGATCGTATCAAAGTGATGAGTCTTTGTCATCATCTGCATCTCAACTTTCACTGTCAGCAGTGGATTCTTCAGAAGGTAGGGGCTGCTATTTCAGTGAATTTGTTGGGATCAATCGATGCATAAATACTGCTTTGTGATTATACTACTGTGCTAATTGGTTACTGCTACACTATCAAAATACATATGCACGTGCACCCACTGTATCTGAAATATGTATATAATTTAGACGTGCACCCACTGTATCTGAAATATTTATTATAATCTGTGGGAAGAATAGAAATGGAGCATCTTTTGTCAAACTTTTTTAATTTATTCGATTTTTCTGTATATGATTTCCAGGGAATCTTGGCGATGGGAAATTTGACTTGTCAAATATGAGGAGTGGAGAAGTTAAAGCTGTTGGGGGTGGACGTAGCAGTCATTCTTCTGTAGACAATGGTTAGTTTTTGGTTCTGTGGATAATGGATAGTTTCGGTGTTTGAAACCTGATAGTTCTAGAGGTTGCTGGTATATGATCTCTTGTGGTGATTTTCTTCATGAGCATTTGGAATTGGAATGAGACAACTTGCCTGTTTGATTTTATGCAGGATCCCATAGACATATTGGTCGTCGAGGGCCAACCCATGTTAAGGATGACAGTTCGCCTATTATGAGTGAGGGAAAGCCTTTAAGAAGAGGTGGTGCTTCTGGATATGGTTCCCATGAGGTAATCAGATATTTTTTATGATATTGATTTTGTGCTGTCTTTTTGTTTCTTTCTTTCCTAAATGTGTGACAACTATTTTGATTTTTTATCACTGATTTTTCAGAAACAAGTCTGGGTTCAGAAGTCAAGTTCAGGTTCTTAGCGTATCTGAAATGGTAAGTCTTTACTTGTTACGAATCATTTCTTCATTTTTTTCAAGTATCTCTATGCTAAATGAATGCAGAAGCTTTATGGGCTCTTTATTGAAATATTTAACTAACCATAAATATGTGGTAGTTTGTTTGTGCCTTTCCATGATCTCCTTGGTCGCTGTTCACCACATCCTTAACCAATTTCTTGATAAATGAATTAGGGGTGTTCAAGATCCAATCCAATCAAACCAATTGATCCAATCCAAAGCAGAACCTTTTGATTGGATTTATTGGATTGCAAAATGGAAAATCCAATGTTATTGGATTGGTTTATGGATCTATGTGTTAAAATCATATATAAAGAAATCCAACTGATTAATTTTTATTTTGTTTATTTAAAAAAAAAAAAAAGCTACATATCGCTTTTATATTTAACTTGCTAAAGAAAAAACCTGATTTTCCTTTTAAAAAAAATGGTATAACTATAAATACACAATTACGTAGAGTATTAATTGCGAGCTATGATTGTTTTCTGTATTCAAATTTCATTTTTTTTTTAACTATATATATATATATATATAATGTTTTCAATTGTTAATAACTAGAACTGTGGAGAGTAATTGACGATTTTGGTTTGTAAATTTTTATTTTAATCAGATTGATGGGATCAGATTGAATTGGATTTGGCTTTTTATTGCTTTGGATTATATTGAGTGACCTCCAAGATCGAAGGAATATGTATATGTCCCACATTCAACATATTTTGCATTTGAAAGAATATTTATGTATATGGCTAGGCCTACGATCAAATCTGAACCTTGATCTGAATCTAAGGAGTTACAACACCAATCTTGAATCTTAATAAGCTTTGGGAATTATTACGTAACGCAATATGACATAAGAATTGTGAATATTTTACGGGTGTAGAGAGAAAATAATGTTAGTTAATGGAATAATTTTAATGAAGGATAACTTTGACATGTAAAAGAGTATACAGAGTAGAAAATACCTTTTGAAATGTATTGGATGAGTTTGTAGAGTAAGAGTATTCAAAGTAGATTTTGGTGTGCAAATAATCCCACCCAATGATGAGTCTTTTGTTAAGGTTGATTTTCCATTTTTTAATTTATTATTGTTTTGCAGTGAACTGCTTATCCATTTTGAAAATTTGGAGCATGCACTTGCTGTTTTGTGGAGACTGTCTTGGTTTGCTTCACACTTGATGAGGTGTAGACAATGTTTCAGCAGTGATAAAGAGGAAAGGTTTAGTTAACCTGACTGGTTCAGATACCAATGTAATTAAATACATGGTGGGTTGAAGAATCCCGATCTTGGTAACAAATGGCTCGGATAGGAGGAAAAAGACAAAGAAAAGCAAGATCATCTTTTACAGTCCTATATAATACCACAGTTATCATCATGGTGACCTTTAGGAGGTGTTTTGCTGGGGGAGTGAAGACATCCTCAATCTTGCCATTGACTCTGTATAGGTACTGGGATATTCTGCTTTTGGCAGGTGGATTCTTCCATTAGCTGGAACTGTAAATATAATTGCAGACCGAAAACGCGTTCTAGTTCAGCAGTCTCGGTCTGCCATAAGTGACTGGGGAGCATTTGTCTATAGCCCTCCTTGACATTCATAGGGTTCTCTATAAATGGTTTTGTGCCTAAAATAGATTAAAAGCTGGGGCCTTTTCCAAAACCAGCAGCATGTTTTGAGTTTGTTTCACTGATTGGCATTGGAGTGACTTTGGAGAAAAAAAGTAAAAAGGATGGAGTTTAGTAGAAGCTGCTAATCGGGTCTGTCTTGTTTTGTTTGTATTTTTCAGTGTGGCTGAAATATTTAACATGATATTGGTCCTATTTATACAGATGATGATGGTGCTGAATTTCTTTCTCGGCCTGTGTGTAGTGTGTGGGCATGTTGGTGTTGTAGTAATACGAGTCCTTTTGTTTTTGCTTAATTTTGAAAGTTTGGTTGGAGGCGAATGCCTTATTTGATGCGGAGCTGTTGTGGACACATGGTTTTTAGTCAAAGATATTGTGGGGAAAAAAAATTGTAGTCATAAAATAAAAACTGATTTGATTTAGTCAAAGATATTGTGGGGAAAAAAAATTGTAGTCATAAAATAAAAACTGATTTGATGATACATAGTAAATATAATTTTGAAATAATAATTTCAAGAAAATAATAAAGAAATAACTGTTATTAATTTAAGTTTTAAACTACAGTAATAGCCACTGTGTTTATTAAATGCGTTGTTTAATTACAATACTAAATATAAATCGTTCTTCGTGTTATTTTTGGGTACAAAATGTTTAACTGGAAGAAATATTTATCTGGAAGTGGGCTAATATCAATTTCAGTACAGAAGGTCGAAGATTTATGTGATAATAAATATGTTAGTGTAAATTAGAAAAAAGGGGCTGTGGGGTTCAAATGGCCTATTATTGCAATCCCAGTACCACACACATTCGCTCTCTCCCCCACGTCTGGTTATTTTATTTTATCATTTTGTTTTTTCAGATTGAGTTTAAAAAAATGCAAAAAAATGGAGCCAGACAGTGGGTACAGACGTGGCCAGTATCAGAACTGCAAAGCAATAAGTCATTATCATTTAATAAGTAGAGAAACGGTGAACCAAATAATTAAAGATACTTGAATCGTCTTTCAATTTCTCTGAAGCTCTCACTCTCGGGATTCAATTTCTTTCAAACACATTTCATGGCATTGAGTTATTTGCCAACTCATCCTCACCTCCACCGTTTCCTCCCTCCCAATTTCAAATCCTCAACGGTCAGAAAATCTGTTTTGGCGCGAACCTCCAACGGTCAGGACGCTTCCTCTAGTGGTTCTCTCCTCCTCCAAGAAAGAATAGCTTCCCAGGTCTCTTTTTCTTCTTAATAGCACCCGTTGAGTTATGCTTGTAATGAACAAAAATGAAGTCTAAGAATTTTGGTTATGTGGCTGAGTAATGCAATTAAAAGAAATAAAAGAATCCCAGTTACTGTAATTTTAAGACTTTGAATTTGAATCAATTTGCTGGTTAGATAACACATTCTTCGCAACGAGACATAAAAGTTAGGTACTTGGGTGAATATAGGCCATATGTGTTAGTAGGAACTCTTAGTTAGGTGTTTTCCTTATTGGTTTTTGTCGCGTGAATCAAACTATCAGTTGTATATATTCTGTCCTGAATTCCTGGTTCCGTGATGGCAATGCCATTGCATTATCTTATAATTCATTTTATATAGGGTCTTGAATTGACATTTTGTTAAATAATTGTGGCATGAGATGCAGGGAAGCCAGAGGCTGATATTGTTGTTATCGGCAGTGGTATTGGTGGGCTGTGCTGCGGAGGCCTTTTAGCTAGGTATGGGCAAGAAGTTCTTGTACTAGAGAGTCATGATCAACCTGGAGGTGCTGCTCATTCTTTCAAGATTAAAGACTATGAGTTTGATTCAGGGCCATCTTTATTCTCTGGTTTCCAGTCAAGAGGTCCTCAGGCAAATCCACTTGCACAGGTTGATAAAATAATTATTCTATCCATCTTTTCTTAGACAGTCGAGAACCTATATTAGAAAAATCAGAAACTAGTTGATGAGCCATATATTTTTTCTGTAGTTAACGAAGTGATATTGATTAGGCTCTTTATGGACCCATATAGCTACATAATCCTATTAAAAGGGTGGCAACTTTTATGATTTTCAGGTTTTGGATGCATTGGGGGAGTCACTTCCATGTGCCAAATATGACTCTTGGATGGTTTACATACCTGAAGGTGAATTCTTGTCGCGTATTGGCCCCACAGAATTTTATAAGGTGCTTCTCTTTGATATCTGTTTATTGTCTCAAAAGTCATGTAGTAGCATGTGTTCTAAAACAGAAAGACCCTTAGGATACAAGCCAAAAGAAAAACGGATATGAGCATTACTCTTACACTTGAGTCGCATGGAATCATGAGCAACTGCAATTACTCATTAATATACTTGCATGGTAGCTATATTTGTTCCATCAAATATTGCATATGCTGCACTTCTGTATTCGAATTCTTTTTCCCTTTGAAAGTTTTGGGCGAATTATGCTGCAGTATGGAACTCAGTGGAATTTTTAATTTTTCCCTCAGGACCTGGAGAAATATGCTAGCAAGAATGCCGTGCAAGAGTGGAAAAAACTTCTTGTGGGTACCATTATTTCTGTTTCTCTCATATTTATAATCACATTCACTTACAAATTATCAAATTATGTCCTTTTGTTTTTGCATTGGAGAACTAAAGCTAACCAAAAGGTTTCCTGCCTTCTTTGCTTGAGGATATTAAAATACCGTAATGATTAAGGTTAATGTTTACTTAAATAAATGTGAGGACTCTTTAAATGCATCCCCTGAGTAGTGATAGAAATTTAACACATCCCGGGAGTTTCTTCATATGCAATTATTGTTCTAGTAATTTGGCAATTCATCAACAATCTATTGTATTAACAATGCTTGAATTGATTCTCCACTTATCTCCCAATTTAAAATGCAACCCTTCTTCAGGATGCAATACTTCCATTGTCTGCAACAGCAACGGCTCTGCCTCCTTTGTCTATCCGAGGTGATCTTGGTGTTCTTTCAACTGCTGCAGCCAGATATGCACCCTCTCTGCTGAAATCATTTATTCAAATGGGACCTCAGGGAGCTTTGGGTGCAACGAAACTTCTCAGACCATTCTCAGAAATTATTGATTCATTGGAGCTTAAAGACCCATTTGTACGGAACTGGATAGATCTTCTGGCTTTCCTGCTTGCAGGGGTGAAATCTAATGGTATACTCTCAGCAGAGATGGTAACTATTATGTAATTGTTTTTTTCCTGAAAGGAATTAAATCTGGATATACTATTAATGATTATAACTGCTGTTTCCTTAGCATGTTTGAAGTTGTCTGCATGAGTATGCTGCTGGTCACATGTGCAAAGAGAAAATGACTACAGTGGTCAACACATTATTACTGTAAAACAATGTGAGATTAATTTATCATAATTTCGTCCACCGAAATGAAAATCTTGTTATATATTGCGCTTGTATGTCTGGTATACTGATAACATGATATCTCTATTCATGTTTTTGGTTATGAAATCATAGTAATTTTTATCTATAGATGATGCCTGTGTATATCTGACCTCATCTTTCTTTTTCCAATCCTTTTCAGGTTTACATGTTTGCAGAATGGTACAAGCCAGGTTGCTCTCTGGAGTACCCCCTTCATGGAAGTGGGGCTCTTGTTAATGCTCTTGTCCGGGGAATAGAGAAGTTTGGCGGACGACTTTCACTGAGAAGTCATGTGGAAAAGATAGTAGTTGAAAAGGATAGAGCCACCGGAGTCAAGCTAAGCAGCGGCCAAGTAAGTCGATTTTTTTGTGGTAAAAAGGAGTTCTAAGACTAATCTCAAGTGAATTATGTGTTTTTTGTGTCATTAATGGAGAGATGTTTTGAAATGCTGCAGTTTATACGTGCTAGAAAGGCTGTTGTCAGTAATGCATCTATGTGGGACACGTTAAAGCTGTTACCTAAGGAAGTTGTTCCGAAGTCCTACCGAGATAGGATTGATATGACTCCACAATGTGAATCATTTATGCATCTTCATTTGGGGTTTGATGCAGAGGTGAGTGACTCCACAATGTGAATCTCAGCAATTGATCTCAGTAAATCTAAGTGTGCGTCAAGTCTATGCCACACATATTTGTCATATAGCGAATCAAGCAAGACCATGTGTTAATTATTGAGCCTTCAGGAATGCATAAACTGATTTAAAAAGCCCTGCAACATAACTGGTATCAATGTCCAGAACCATGATGACAGCCTGAAAATCCCAAATTAGGAAGATGGAGTCTTAGATGTAGGATGGCGTCTTAGATGTAGGACCATGATGAAGGCCCTCTGTTGACTTGAATGTTTAAACAGCTTCATTTTCTATTAAAAGAAAAGAGAAGGGAAAGACACTTACAGTTTAGCATGGACACACCATATTATAAGGTATGATTTGAGACAACTCGAAAGTTCTCAATACATTTTGTGTCTTCTGCATCCTTAGGGCTCCTTCAACCTGAATAATGTTTTGGTATGTCTTTTCTTTTACCATTGATTGTGCCAAAGTGATAGTTCTTTACCTTTTTGTCTTTGTAGTTTCTAGTGCTATGCATCAACCCATTTTATTCTGATTTTTGTGTCCAACGTCTTATATTTATATTCAGAATGTCTTACTGACCAGGGTTTACGAGAAGACTTGGGGATTCATCATATAGTTGTGAATGACTGGGACCGAGGAGTCGATGCTGATCAAAATGTTGTTTTAATTTCTGTACCAAGTGTGTTAAGTCCAGATCTGGCACCCCTGGGAAACATGTGTTACACGCTTATACACCAGGAACTGAACCGTTTGAATTGTGGAAAGGGCTTGATCCTAGAAGTGCCAAATACAAAAAACTCAAAGCTGAAAGATCTGAGGTACTTATATAAGCTTGTTGATATTGGCCTTTCTCATGTTGCTTTTTCTGGTAAAATAGAACTTCAAAATTTTGAAAACTCAATTTTGCTGAAAGCTTGCTCATGTATAACCAGTGACTCAAATGATTCTCAAAGCTCTGTAAGTATCTAGATATTGTACTCATTAGAATGAATATGATTGAACTCTATGCTAACTTTTAGTGCCTTGGAGAAAACACTTGGGTCTTTTGGTTGTCACAAGCATTTGCTCTAATATATCAAATGATATCTACTGTAAAGGTTATTGAATCATTATAATATTAATAAATATTCAGAAATCACTGTAATTTTAGTAAATATTCGGACTTATGAAAATATTAAGTGTTTTGAAATATTGTGTAATCTCCTGACTTAGTCATTCTCGATTGAATCAATCTTCTGCCTGGAAAAACTTTTTGATCCTGTTACTTCCTTAAGCATTTCTCAAAAAATTTTATAATCCAGGTCATTTGGAAAGTGGAGCGTGCACTTGGTCAGGTTTTAGTCGGGACAAGTGTGATGTGAAATTGGTTGGAACTCCATTAACACATCAAAGGTTTCTTCGAAGGAATAGAGGAACTTATGGGCCAGCGATACAGGCTGGTAAAGAAACGTTTCCTGGGCATTCAACTCCCATTCCGCAGCTCTATTGTTGTGGTGATTCTACTTTCCCGGGCATCGGAGTCCCTGCAGTTGCTGCTAGCGGCGCCATTGTTGCTAACTCATTGGTTTCGGTTTCTCAACACTCGGAACTCCTTGACGCCATTGGAATTTGAAATACATAGGTGAGTTCATACTATTTATGGTTGGCTCTTGATGCCTCCATTTCTAGAGACACCTTTCTCAACTTTGCATCTTTCGCATAAAATGCAGTTAATTTTTGTTCTTTGAGATATATAACGTCATTTATTTTTTAACAATCTGATTATCTGTATTTTACTTTTATGTACAAGTGCCGAAAGAAGTTGCTATTTCCTTATTAAGAAGTTATCGAATTGATCATCAATGCTTCAGTTTGTGATCTCATAGTGTTTTAATTTCATATTTGTGATAGTAGATCACCTTTCTTTTGCCCAGTTGAAGGTACATACCTCAATGGAATATGCTCTATTGGAAGAAGTTCTTTTAACTTTCTTCTTGTTTCTCTCCCCTTGAATCTGATTTGTCTTTAATACTACTTTTGAGCTCTTATCAATTAGGTTAAACTTTTTGGTCCAATATCTTTTCTAATGTGATATCAAAACAGGGAGGCAGCATCGTACGACTGGGTCAGCTGTAAAAATATTTTATTGTCTAACGTTTTGCCCTTTAAAATTATTTGAACAACTCAATACTTAAAATTAAATGTTTAGTGGCCTAATCCCTGTGTATTGAGAAAGATATGTACAATAATTTAGGTAGTATTAATAATGAAACTATTGAATAACGTTATCAATTCATTAAATTGCGCCATGGACAAAAGTTCACAGAAATATATATACATATTATGAACGAATGATATAACTCTTTATATTTATTATTATTTTTTGAAATTAGCCCCTATAGAATAAATTTCTGGCTCTGTCAAACTTTACTTTTGAGTGAACCAGTTTCTCTAACATTTTTTGCTCTTTCTTTTCATTGGATATGGTCTTATTCCCAATCACTCAGCTCAGCATGTTTTGCTGTACCAACGTGCCAATGTTGATTGCATTTTGAAGTTCTTAATGGTCATCAAATCGTCCATATATTTGATTTTTCCTAGACCACGCAAAGAAATGCAATACAATTATTGGGCCAGATAATAATAATGTTCTGTTTGTGTTTTGTATGCGAACTGCAATTGTGGTGTTGTAGCTGCTGCAAATTTTTTTTTAAAAAAAGTTATTTATTAAATTATAAATTGGTAAACATAATTTTTAATAAAATAGTGAAGGTAATATACATTTTTTGCCAAATATGTAGCTACGTGGTAAAATTAGCTTAATCTTTTGTTGTGAAAGCACAATGATAAATATTAATATCAAACGAAGCCTAACTTAAAATTGTTTAGAGAAATTTCACAGCTAATATTAAGATCGAGTTAAAAAAAATATAATCCTATTTGCAAACTTGAAACTGCGTGGGAAAGTATTCATTCTATTCACACCTTTAAAATTCACATATTTAAGATGACTTACGGTGTATAGGTATTTTCTATATGATTGTTGTTTATAAAAATAAAAGCGCGATTATATATTTGTGTTTAGTTTTCAAATATTTTTTGAGATATTGGAGTAAATTAATAACAAATTGTACGAGATATAATATACTCCCTAGTCCTAATTCGTTCTCGTCATTCTTAGCAATGCGTAACTTGAATTCTTCCTTCAATTTGGCAGGATTCAGTATTGCTCAATTTTAAAAATCGTCAAAATTTTTACTATTCATTTTTTGAGATTTTCTTAATAATATTAAATTTTCATTTTAAGTGGGGATGACAATGGGTTAGCTATGGTGTAAGATATCAATTGTGTATTCTCTTTATTAGTTCTTATATGATGTAGGTTTAAACAGATGTAAATCAGGATTCTCATATAGAAATGGAAATACTCATTCCTATCCCCTATAAAAATTAAGGAAAAAAAAAGCAGTTTCAGATTGATGGTATAATTTACAAAAATAATAAAACTAATGTGATGGATTAAAAGATAAAAAACTAAAAAAGCAATGTTTATATTTCTTAGGCTAGCAACGAGTCTTGTTTGAGAGGTTTCGTGTCGCATTCTTATTGTATCGTGTTAAATTACTTATACCAAAACCCATCCATTAATTTATTTGGGTCAAAAATACAAATCCGAACCCATTGATTACCATTATCATGTTATTGAAACCAATTCATTTAACCCACCCTTCTTGCTAAATTTAAAATTATTATTTAAAATATTTTTATATATTTTTAGTTTAAAACACAAATAAAAATTTACAAAATACTCTTAAAAATATAATACCAAAAAAAAATTAATATTCATCATGTTTAACATTATCGAATAATATAGTCCACAAAATTATATAATTATTAAATAAGAATACTTGTCTAAAATTAAAATAAAAAGTAATTTGATTTTCTTTAAAAATTTATAATTTAAAATTATTATAATTTCAATATTAAGTGTTAATGAACCGTATGAAATGAATTTTGATACTTAAATGCAAATTCGGCTCCTTATTGAATGGGTTTTGATGGGATGATTCAGTAATGACCCAACCTAACAAATGTCGACCCGACAACAGTTTTAATGGCGTGGGTTTGTATTGTGTAAGTGGGTCATATGAAATTTTACTAGGCCTAATATTTCTAGTCTAAATTTTATATTTGGGTTTACTTTTTAATAAGCTACTAACCTCTACAAAAAAATAACTAAATAATATAAATTCTCAAAAGTCAAACGAGTATGAAAAATTATATCTTTATCCGGCCCCTAGCAACCAATGGGCTGGGGTCAAATCCAATAAAAATTTGGCTTCAAATGAATATTTTGACACAATTATGTTGTAGCAATACATTGTCACTTTTAACTTATTTCGATAATTAACCATAAATTTTGTTTTCTTAAAACAGTATGTTTCCTTATTGCCAATACTGTTATTGGAATAAAATATTTTTAAAAAACAAATTATTCAGATTTGAAAAGAAAAAAAACTACCTAAGTTTCCTAGGTGGTAATACCAGCCTCTATATCACAACATTGATCACCACATTTCTTTGCCTTACCGCCCCTTGCAACTCTTTTATTTTCCACTTGGCTTCCAGTTGAACTTGTGCTTCTATCTTTCCCGCACAAGCTCGAGCTCAAGCAACAAGGATTGGGACCGGTCTGGCCGTGCCAACTTGTTGATGCCATGTCTTTAGCAGACGTCGCCTCACAGCAACTGCTTCTGCAGTTCTTCACATTAAGTGCTTCTTTAGCTTCATCTTTCTTGCACGACAAGGAAAAGGTCCCGTACTTGGATTTCGAAAACCCTCCTTCCTCCTCTGGGTTATTTTTCAGAAGCAACATGCTGTTCAAGATCACAATCAAGCATGTCCCAACATCAGTGAGAACTGCTGCCCACACTAACGGGTAGCCTGCAATTGCCAGTGCGAGGACAGAACCTTTAACGGTGACTGAAAGAGTGACATTCTGAATGAGTTTTGTTGAAGCTTTTCTTGCTAGCTTGATAGCTTTTGGTATTTTCCGAATGTCGTTTGACATTAGTATTACATGTCCTGTCTCCATGGCTAGTGCTGAACCTGAAATCCCCATTGAGATGCCAATATCAGCTGCTGCTAAAGCAGGGGCATCATTGATACCATCTCCAACCATGGCTGTTGTTCCATCTTTCTTCAACAACTCAACTAATTCTGCCTTGTGTTGAGGTAGAAGCTCTGCATAGACCATGTCGAATGCATGATCCAACTACCAAAAAAAAGAAATTCTTCTCTTGTTAATTTAATTTTAAGTTCAAGCTTCGATTATGTCAAATAATAACATGGATATTATTAGCCATGCACACCTGATCTTGTGCATACAAGGCTGCTGCATGGCTATCACCTGTGAGGATGAAACTTTTAATGCCTAATGATTTGAGATCTTTAATCGCTTCCAGAGCCCCAGACCGACAAGAATCTGAGAGGCTAAATGTTCCAACTGGAGTTGCTCCTAAGTACACATACCCTCTTGTCTTTCCTCCCGTACATTTGGCTTCTACAATTGAATCTGAAATTTCAACCTTTAGTGATATGAAACAAGCCCCCAACTAAAGTTTTATTTTATTTTTCTCTCCCCCTTAAAGCTTTTAAAAATAGAGCTATTGAAGCCTCTTACCTTTACTGCAACCAGTTCTCGGACCAATTCTCCTGTTTCCTATGTAAATTTCATTTCCATGGATTTTCCCAAAAATTCCTTCTCCTGGGAAATTTTGGAAATCCTCCACATTTTCAGGCACTGGCTCAATAGCTAATGACCTTGCATAATCAACTAATGCAGCCGCCATTGGATGACTAGATTTGCCCTCAATACTTGAAACCCTGCAAATAATCCCAAAATCAGTGACTCTAGAAACACAGAAATTTATCTACTCTGAAATGTGTGAGAGCTAAGTGTACCAATACAACAATGTGCCGAGGCTAACATCATCACAGATAGATTGAAAATCTGTCACAGTAAATTCTCCCCTTGTTACTGTCCCAGTTTTATCGAATGCCACCATCTTAACTTTCGCAAGAGTTTCAAGATAATTGCCACCCTTGACCAGAAGTCCGGTTGTCGCAGCTTTGGAAAGTGCACAGAAAATCACAACTGGTGTTGAGAGAATAAGTGCACATGGGCATGTGCTAACGAGAACAACTATTGCCAAGTACAACCAGTGCCTCACATTGGGGACTCCCACAGCAGCAGGAATCACAGCAAAAGCTACTGATATCAACAAGACCGCTGAGAGAAAAATAAAAAAATAGTGTGAAAAGTTCCTGAAGAAGCTTCAGTTTGCTTGGACAAATTTCCTAATCATGGCTATACAGTTTAGAGATCATGTCACCTTATCCATTAGGATTCCAGAGTTGCTTATTCTAGCTTTAAAATGAACATAGAAAGGATACAAAAACGGAAACTAACCTGGGATGTAGTACTTTGCAAAGCTTTCTATAAATGTTTGAGCTCGTGACTTCTTTTTGTGAGACTCTTCTACTAGTGCTGCCATTCTTGAGACCACACAGTCTTTTGCTAATGCAGTAGTTTTTATACTGATATAACCTGAGAAAGATGAGATACATACACAAGCAGTCAAATCTCTTGATTGTAACATTGATGAAGATATTAAAGTGTGAAAGAACTAACCGTCCAAATTGATGGTGCCAGCCCAGACAGGAGAATCTTGTTCTTTGACAACAGGGAACGACTCTCCGGTCAGTGTTTTCTCATCCACCTCACATTTACCTTCAACAACAATTCCATCAATGGGAATTACTTCGCCGGCCCTGACGGCAAGGATTGTATTCACCTTCACTGTATTCACATCAACTTGTTCCCCAGTTTCGGCAATTATGGCCTTCTGAGGAGCCATGCTTGTCAAAGATGACATGGCGGCCATAGCCTATGAATTATATACAAAATTCAAATTTCAGAACAGCTATTGAAGATACAAATGATGAATGATGTAGGACCAGAAATACAGAGGAGAAATAAGAAAATAATAGAATGGTTGCAGATTGCTTTCAGAACTTAAAGAGGGCAAGATCCATTTTCTAGCTGTAAGTTGTTTCCAAACAACAATACCAAACATTTTCTATCCTCTTCCCTCCCCCCCCCAACCACCCCTCAAAAAAAAAAAAAACCTCGGAAACAGAAAATCAAATGATACCAAACAGGCACGTTGACAGAGAAAGATGGAACCAGACCTTGTAGCTTGCTACCGATTCAAGCCACTGAGAAATAGAGAATAAAAAGACAATAGAACCAGCTTCCACATAATCTCCAAGAGCAAGAGTTCCCACAGCTGCACATTACCAAACAAAATATGAAAAAAATAGTAACCCTTTCTTCAATTTGAATTGAAGAAATTCAGGAGGATTACCTGCCATCAGAACAAGAACATTTATATTAAGAGTGAGGCTCTTAATTGATGCTACGCTTCTTACTAATATTGCAGGGACTCCAAAGATGACTGCAGCGACAGCCAAAGATTGCAATGGATAATAAATATATCCTAGAAATGATAGTGCAAGTAACAATCCCGAAGCCATGACTGATGGGGCGGGCCACTTCTTCTGAGATTTCATTTTCCCCTCTGGTCTAACAGTAGCCTCCAGCCTTGCCTTATTCAGTGCCTCAACTGGCATTAAACCACAAAAGATTTCGTATCAATACTCACAATAACATCACCTTTGACTCAAATACTTGTAAGCATACTTGGGAGCATTTACAAGTGGCAAATTCTATATAGCTTAATTGTCCTTCCTACTAATTACAACAGTCATGCCCAATGCTATAGACATATCCCCAAGTTGTGTCAACCTTGTAAATAATAAAATTTGGCTAAGAAATATCTAACTATAATTTCTAGTTCCCATTAGAGGAGCACGTTTAAGCCATCACTTATAGTACATGCATTAGTTTGGGGAAAAAAAAAGTCTCTTTATTGGGTAGGGTGTTTTGTTCCTTCTCCAAATTAATTAATAGAGTTATTTAATTTCATTCCGCACGAAAGAGACATGGAAGAGTCCCTATATCAGACCAGGAGAACATTAAAGTCCAAATGGACAAATGGTGTGCTCACACTTCAGTCCTAAAAGTGCAATAGACTAAGACAGAATCACTTATAATTAAGTTTTTTGAAAAAAATTCATCAGTACTACCATCGATAATAGTTATGTAGAAACTAATTAGTGGACTTTTAGTAATTTAAATGAGTAAAAAATTCAGGAAAAGAAGTCTAAAGTGTAACATAAATAATAACATTGTCCATTTAATACACCGAAAAAAAAAATAACATTGTCCGTAGTAATGGGCTGATAAGTCATGTCAGGGTTGTGGCCATATGTTTTATAATTTCATGCGTGCATTGCATTTGTAACCATATATGGTGAATATTTAGTTACATGATATTTTTTATTCTATAATTATCAATAAAAAATATAATGTAAGAGCAATACTAAATATTTAATAAGTAAATTTAAATTTGAGTCTCAATTGATGTGATATTCATTTTTTGAATGACAATTAAGTAACTGTATAAGTTATAAAATTCTTCTGAATAACACATAGTATTAAAACTTAAATGTCAGAATCCTTAATATTACTGATAGTACAATAGCCCACCTGAATTCTTGAGAAACCACTAGTGACAACTAGTAAACATGTTAATCCCAAAGATAGCCCAGGACATATAAACTTCAATTCTCATGCAATACAAAAATCCAAAAAAAATTAAATTAATGATTGAAAAGAGTAATAAAGTATCCATTTGTGCTAATATTGCTTCATTTGCAGTATATTTAATTAGTTCTTATTTATGGCAGCACAACACATACCAATTTTGGTATCGGAAATGCGTCGGGTATCATGAACTACGATCACCGTTTTCGTTGGCACAATCACCGAAATCTCTTCAACTCCATCAAGTGAATTCAGAATCCTCTCAACAAGTGGAACCTCTGACGAACAGCACAAACCCAACACCTCAAAATAATTTTTCTTTAACTTTTCAGCCATGAAAGAACAAAATATCGAGAATATCAGACAATCTTTGATATAAGTTCTTATCAGATCAGAAGACGAAGAAGAAGAAGAATACTGGTGGGAAGGTCAGAGCTTTATTCTGTGTCTTATTTACTTGTTCTATGTATATTTTAAATTTTTATTTATGGGGCTGGCAAACTTTGCCTGCTACAATTGAGAGGGAATTCAACTGTATGCTCTTTAATTTATTCAAATTTTGTTAATATTTTAACATGGAAGTCCGTGTATTTCTATTTATTAATAAAATAATTCCAAGGATTTGAAGAAATAGGCATCCCGGTCTGATGATTGTGTTTTATATTAATCTTTCTTGTTTGTCGTAACTTCGTAATTTATACGAGTGATGTGATGATTTGGATTGGTGTTTCGTGTTAAGGAAATATGTAATAATATTTTTAATTGTTATGAAAGAGACTTGCTTATTAATTGTGTCAAGAATCTTAAACACTAATTTGAATTTTGTACAATTATTAAAAAATTAAAGAGTTATTATCATTACCAATTAGGAAATGAAATTACAAAACTTAAAGAGTTATTATCATTACCAATTATAATGAGATAATAAAATAGAAAATAAAAATATTTACTTATAGTTATCAATTATTATATATACACAATAAAAGAAAAATTATGCATACATATTTATGAATGTGTAAATTAATTTTATTCAACATTATATCTATTTTGATCATTTGTATTCTTACTGTATTTTAACACTAAAATTTGCTTAATATTTAATATGGCTGTTTTTAAAATTTAAAATACTTTTAAAAATAAAATTTACCAAACATTGAACTAATTCTCTTCACAGTTAATTGTTTCAACAACACAGCTAACATCAATTATTTTAAAAATTATATCATTACCAGCCCTAAATACATTTTGAGGGACTTACAGTACTATAAGTTCAAACTCTCATCAATTTTAGTTTAAATATCATTATATAATTGGTAAAATAGAATAAATATAACAAACGTGTCAATACAATATTAGTCATATATATCAAATTCAGATTTTATTTTTTGCACAAAGAAAGCTATTTCCTTAAAGCAATAAAATTTTAAAGAAAAAAAAATCTCACATATGCTAGAATATGTTTTTCTATCACATTAGATATTTGTTTAGATATACAGATAAATCATTGAGTTGATACTAATGGAAAATAATACAAAATTCTTAGTTTTTAATTTTCACTTTGGCAATGAGCAACTGGTTAAAAAAAAAAATTACGTAAAATAACTAGTGTAACACTCGAAATCTAACACATGTGGAGCACTTGACAAAGAAGAAGGTTACTAACGAATTATAATGCTTACAACACAATCTTAAATTGAAATAACTCAAATTTTATTCAAATCAAACCAAAATAAATATCCGTGAAACAACTCCAATATTAATATTATCTCCTAATTTCAAATATATATAAATAAAAATCTCCAAAGATAAGCATAACTTGCAATAAGCTACTGCATCTGCAAAAATAAATGATGAAGGATGCACTGTCAACTTAGTAAATAAAATCATTTCCAATACACTAGATTTATGGGGTGCCAAAATATTTGCAAGCCTTTTTATCAAAATATACATTAAAAACATAAGTTCTACAAAATAAAATATTATAATAGAAGGACATAAATTCATAAGTGATTCAGATATCAAAAGCATAATTAATCATAAAAATAAATCGTTCAACTTACATACACAGAAAACAAAAGGTTAGCTTATATTACATAATACTCCCAGTGATCCTGCCAGAAACAAAATCATAATAAAAATAGCATGGCCATAGTCAGAAGAGAAATTTCGTGTTGGCCATAATATAAATCAGAATGAAAATCAGAATAACTATGGATAATGAGCCAAAACATCTAAATTCATTTTCATATGTAACGACTTGAACGTGGTACTTTATACTATATGTGGCATTTTACGGCAAGCTGATCCTCGAGAGGTGGCCCCGATACAACTTTAAGAGGTGGCTTCCACACAAGTTTCTGTAAATAATCTTAACCGAATATGTGAACAAAACATTCATATCAGATTCATAAAAAGTCATGCCAATGATTTATGCTTGCAAAACAAGTTTCATTCTAACATTTTATAGGTAATTTCATAAAAGATAATTATTTAGTAAAATAAATTAAACATTTAAATTCATTTACAATATTTTGTTAAAATCTTGGAAATAGTATAATTTTTAAATTTGAAAAAATTTAAATAAATAGTTAAATTAATTAATTTTTTTTATGAAAGTCGCTTGATTTCTAAAATACTTTAAAACACATGTAATTATAATAGTATCAAAATAATTACACAAATTCAGTACACTAGGAATGACAATACTTGTCATGCCAAAAGCAATGATCTAAATACACTTGTAAGCATCCAACAGCCTCAAACACTTTAAATAAATATGAGATATAATTATTAACAGCTTATCCCAACATCATGCTCTTCTAACTTGTACCCTTACTAGTTTGATTATCTGAATTTTAACTCTTAATCTAATAATCAGAATGACATATTATCTTCCATAACTTTTTTGGACATCCATGACTATTACTCATAAAACTTTGTGATGATCTGATGTCAAAATATTTTCAAAACTATTTAGTTCTTGATAAGTTCAAAGCTATTGTATGGAGCATTAAATAAACATTATAGGTTCCAACATTTTATAAAATCATATATTTTTTTATAAAATTGTAAAATTAAATACGAGAATACTAGACACGAATAATAATCTCTATTTACAATTTCAAAATTTTTCGAATTCATTTGGCACTCCAAATAATTTGATAAATTTGATTATTGTGTTGAAATTGCAGTTTTCTGGTACAACAATGTTTACTTTGAAAATCCATATAAAATCGAATACAAGGTCAAATCTTATGAAATAAAATTTATTCAATACTCCCTACATGTCTAATTTATAAAAAGATAAGTTGTTGTCAAAATAATTTTTCAAAGGTTATGATTTATTACAAAATATTCATGCTGTTCAAAAATAATTCTATAAGACGCAATTAAGAAGCTTGTAATTTAAATAAGATCACTAACCCCGTTGTAGAAGGGGAGAGAAGGAAATTAGGAAAAGAGGTATTTTATAGGAAAATACTTGGAAACCCTAGTAAATAATAAAGCCTAGAATCATTATCTAAAATCAAAGCTTAGGATAGCCGCCCAATATCTCCTAATAAAAGAATTAAAAGAAATAATTTTTCTTATTTCTTACAAAAAATTAACATAATTATTAATTTACTCCAATACCTTAGGTTAAACACAAACAAATATCACTACTTATCTTTAGAAACATCGATCATGCAGAAAGTACACTTTAATAAAAACATGCAACGCGAATTGAAAATTTTGAACCTACCTCTTCCACGTAGATTCATGTTTGCTCATAGCAACATTATTGATATTTAAAATAAAATAGTATATTAAAATTCAATTAGAATAAGAATTACATCCACATTTATTTCACGATGCCACACAAAATTTCAATAAAAAGGGTCAAAATGCCATGCAAGAAACAAAAAGGCTTAAGAATAGATCCTGTTCGGGTTGGATTTTTCTGAAAAAGTTCAGAAGTATAGTCGACCACAATCTACTCAAAACTCATTGTTGTCGAACTGACCACGTAAGTACAATCTGGAGTCTATGTTGTCGACCTAGTTTACAAGTACGACCTGAGATTTATGTGAATGACTTGATTTAAGAATACAACCTTAAGCCTATATGAGTGACCAGAAAATTCACTGGTCCGACCTGGAAGTGAAGAAATCCGACCTCGAAATTTATTTGTCTGACCCGAGAATTAGCTTGGCATAGAAAGCTATTGGTTAAGATAACGTGGCCTAATTTCTAGGAAAGTTGTGTGCCACGATCTATTTAAACCTTCTCCAACTGATGACCACGTGCAAATGCTGAAGAAAGTGGGCAGAAGTTAAAGGTGGTAACCACCCACGACCAAGGGCCTATTTAAGCTGAAAATGGCAACTGAGGAAGAGGTTAGTAAAAATCAACCAAAAACTCTACAAGTGACTTATCTAAAAGCCTTAACATTCCCGACAAGATTTTTAGTTCCTCGATCGGAAAATTCCTTTATTTAAACTCATTCACAATTCTTCTCTCTCATTTTCATCTCTTTATTCACAATTTCTAACTTAAGCATCGGAGGGTCTACGCCGGAACCCCACCGGCGTATCATAACCGTGTTTTTTGGTTGGCAGGTACATAAAATTGCGGTCATATTAGCGCTTGAGCTTGGGTTCGCGCTGTAATTCCCCAAAAGAAACAAATTCAGTTGTTGAGGTCATTTTTTGGCATCAACATCTTGGCGCCGTCTGTGGGGAACGGTGCGAAAAGCCATACGTTTGAAGATTTAGAAGGAGGAGGCTATCAGATTACGAAATAACGATGGAGATAGGCAGACCTTGCGCCAATTGGCGGAGGAAATGAATGCCACGACAGATAAGAGATGGAGAGAAGGGATCGAGAGGCAAATGGAAAAATTTGAGGAGATGATCAAGGGGCTGGTTGATGCCCAAGTCAGAGGGGGCTCAAGTTCGGGCTAGTGACCCAGAGAGTAGTGGAGCGCGAGAGAGGGAAGAGCTTGGTGGTGAACAGCAGAGTGGAATGGGACTACCACAAGTTGGGGTACGACAAGAGAATAGAAGTGCAGGAGAACAAGTGAATGAGTTGAGAGGGAGAATCAATGACTTGAATCAAGAAAGGGAGAGGGAAGAGCTGAGAGACCCCCACCGGGCAAATGAGCTTGAGCAGCGAATGCTGTAATTTTAAAAAACTTTAGAGGCATTAGAGGCAAAAACAGAGGGCAAGAAAGTGGTAGGAAGGTTGTTACTTGATGACGAGTCCCCCTTGGTACATGAAGTGATGGCGGTAACTTTGCCACCTAAGTATGTGATTCCAGCCTTGGTGTATGAAGGAAAAACTGACCCGAATCATCATGTGGAGAAGTTGAATGAGATGATCGGGATCAAAGGCTTGAATGATTTTCAAAGGTACTGTGTTTTTCCTTTAACCTTAGAAGGACAAGTACGGGAGTGGTACCAGAGATTAAAGAAGGGAAGCATAGGAAATTTCAAGGAGTTATATGAGCTTTTCGCTGTGTGTTTAGAGGTTCATGTATACCAGAGCAAGATACGAGCAGATTGAAAAAATTGGTCCAAGGAGAATTTGAAAGTTTAAGGAGTTTTGTGACCAAGTATCATAAGGAGGTTACTGATCTAGGGGCCTTTGATCATCCAGATGCTCTAGAGGGATTAAAGAATTGGTTGAGAATCAATCGATTGTGGGATAGCTTATTTAGTAAGGGGATAATAACATATGCTGAGGCGTACGACCAGGCAAAATTGGATATGAAAACTGAAGATGCAGAGGAATAAAATAAGAGAATGGAAATGCAGATAGGGGGTTCGATGAGAATGAGAGACCTGAGAATGAGAAGAGATAACTTTGGGTATAGCTCCAGGATGAACACGGATGATAGGCGTCATTACGATAGAAGGTTGTTCAATTATAGACAACCAGAAAGGCCGGGTCGAAATTGGGAAGGAAATCGTGAAAGAAGAGAAATCTCATTAGTATGACGGGACCGAGAGGGAGGAAATAATTATGGGAGGAACTAGCGGGAGAACCGAGTAAGAGATTACAATAGGTTGCCACCACCTGTAGACCGGAGAGGACTGAGATCTGACAATGGGGTGAATTTATTAGAACAGAGTGGAAGATACACACCACTGAACACGAGCAGAGCAGAAATATATGCTGCAATAAAAGACAAGGGGTTACTAACACCGCCAAAGCAGATTGTAGGGGGTTTGGGCGGAAGTGCTCACCACAAGTATTGCGAGTTTCACAAGGTGACCGGACATGGAACTGTAGATTGCATTGACTTGAAGGAACAGATTGAATGGCTAGTGCAAAATCAATATCTAAAGGAGTATGTGGATGACCAAGGAAGAGGTGGGAGAAGAGGAGACATCAGAGATAATTAGCGATGATGATTATGGGAGGGCCGACCTTAACAGGAGACTCAAACCGCGCAAGGAGAAATTATAGCAGATATTCACTAAAAGGTTTCGAGGTGAATTTTAATGTTCCGACACCAAAGAAACAACGGGTTCAAAAGGTGCCGATCATGTTCACGGACGAGGATGAGGACGAGGAAGCGGTCGCACATCTACATGAGGATGCGCTTGTAGTGAAGGTAGTCTTGGCAGGGCAGGAATTGAACCAAGCTTTTGTAAATTGGGGAAGCTCGGTCGACATGTTGTTTAAGCAAACTCTGGACGATCTACAAATAGGAGACATCAGACTTGATCTGGTCAGAACATCGCTAAAGGGGTTCGGTGGAGCTGAGCTGATTCCCCTTGGGTTGATTGACTTGCCATTGAAAATAGGGTCCAGCCCACTACAAAAGACAGTGATGGTGACATGGTTGGTAGTTGATGAGCTGAGCCCTTATCAAGTTATTTTGGGCAGACCATTCAATAGGATAACAGGAGCAGAGTGCTCAACCCATATGCAATGTGTGAAGTTTAGAGTTCAAGGTGGAGTTGGAGTGATGAGGGGCCAGCAACAAGTGGCTTGAAGCTGTTACGCTACAGATGTGAGAGAATCCATGCAGATCACAAGTATCGATCCACGAGCTGAAAATAGGTTATGCCAACAGCGACCTAATAAAGAAATAAAACAAGTGCCGGTAAGTGAGGATGATCCGAGTAGAGTAGTAAGAGTAGGAACAAAGATAACGGATGACATTTCTAATGAGCTTCAGAATTTATTGGTGGAGTATAATGACATATTTGCTTAGAGCCATGAAGATATGCCGGGAATAGACCCACGAATCATGTGTCACCGGTTGGCTATAGATAAAAAACATAAGCATGTAAAGCATAAAAGAAGAATGCTCAATCAGGAAAGGTATGAGGCCATCCATGATGAGGTGGATAAATTGTTGAAAGTGGGGTTTATAAGGGAAGTGAACTATCCAGAATGGGTTTCGAATGTGGTGATGGTTAAAAAGGCGAATGGAAAATGGAGGATGTGTGTGGACTTTACCGACCTCAACAAAGCTTGTCCAAAAGATAGTTTTCCTCTCTCAAAGATTGACCAGTTAGTGGATTCAACAGCCGGACATGGCTTGATGAGTTTTATGGATGCATTCTCAAGATACAACGAGATTCGGATGTCCACAGCAGATGAAGAAAAGACAACTTTTGTGACCGACCAAGGATTGTATTGCTACCGTGTGATGCCGTTCGGATTAAAAAATGCAGGAGCTACTTATCAAAGGTTGGTAAACAAGCTTTTCAAGCCCTTGATTGGTAAAATGATGGAGGTATATGTGGATGACATGATAACCAAGTCTGTTAAGGCGATTGAATATACAGCGCATTTGCGTGAGACATTTGAGGTGTTACGAAAAAATCAGATAAAGTTGAATCCAGAAAAGTGTGCCTTTAGAGTGGAATCAGGGAAATTTTTGGGCTTCCTAGTTAGTCAAAGGGGGATGGAAGCTAATCCAGAAAAAGTAGAGGTCATTCTCAAGATGAGGTCGCCGAAGGATCTTAAAGATGTTCAGAGCTTAGCTGGGAAAGTTACCGCGCTGAGTAGGTTCATTTTGAAATCATCGGATAAATGCCATTTGTTTTTTGAATTGATGAAGAAAGGAAAAAGATTGAGGTGGTCGGAAGAATGTGAGACATCATTTCAACAATTAAAGGCGTATTTGGCCAACGTACCAACTTTGGCTAAGCTTTTAGTTGGTGATGTTCTCTTGATCTACTTGGCGGTCTCGGATTATTCAACTAGCTCGGTCCTGGTAAAAAAAGAAGATGGAGTCCAACGTCCTGTATACTACACGAGCAGATCTTTTACATGGGCAGAAGTTAAATATCCTATTGCAGAAAAGTGGGCGATGGCTTTAGTTGTAGCCACAAGAAAGCTGAGGCCGTATTTTCAAGCTCATGAGATCGTGGTCGTCACCAATCAACCTTTAAGACAAATTTTGCACAAACCAGACATTTTAGGAAGGCTAGTTAAGTGGTCAGTAGAGCTAATTGAATTCGACATCAGTTACCGACCGAGGTCAGCAATTAAAGCACAAGCTTTGGTCGACTTCATTAATGATTGTAGTGACAGTAATGAAGAGATGGATGCTGAGCAGGAGATTAAAGAGGCAGAGAAGAAGAATGATGTATGGGAGCTTAATGTAGATGGAGCTGCAAACCCAGAAGGGTTAGGCAGAGGAACTGTTTTTGTTTCGCCCGACCAAGAAAAAGTATGCTACGCTCTCAAGTATGAATTTCATCATACAAACAATGAAGCAGAATATGAAGCTCTCATTGCGGGTCTAAAGCTAGCAAGAGCATTGGGGGTTCGGTATTTGAATGTGAAGAGTGACTCGCAACTGGTAGTGAACCACCTGAATGGGACATTTCAAGCCAAAAGTGAGAACATGTCCAAGTATTTGAGCAAAGCATTGCAGCTATGGGGTAACTTTGATCAAGCTACAATGGAGCAGGTTCCGAGGGGAGAGAATTACCGAGCAGATTATATAGCGAGACTGGCAGCTGCAGAATGCCCAAAGTTCCCACGAGGAATCCCATTAGAGTCGGTTTCAAAGCCATGTATAGCTGACCCCGAGATGGAAGTTTGTATGGTAAAAGATGAGAAGAGCTGGATGGTGCCTATCATGAGGTACATTGAATTTGGGGAATAACCTCAAGATAAAGCAGAGGCAAGAAGGCTGCGATGCCAGGCAACACGTTACTCCATTATTGAAGGCATACTTTATAGGAGAGGTTACACTTTACCTTACCTGCGATGTTTGGGCTCGGCTGATGCCAACTATGTGATGAGAGAGGTGCATGATGGAATTTGTGGAAATCACGGCGGAGGTAGGGCATTGGCCCATAAAATAATAAGGCAATGTTATTTTTGGCCGACCGTGCATGAAGATGCACATGAGTTAGTTCGGAGATGTGATGAATGCCAGAAGTTCGCTGTAATTGCAAGACAACCACCAGAAAACATGATGACAATGGGGAGCACTTGACCATTTGCACAATGGGGGGTGGATCTTATCGGACCAATGCCGACTGGGAGAGGACAAATGAAATACGCGGTGGTAGCCATTGATTATTTTACTAAGTGGATTGAAGTTGAACCGCTACAAAAGATAACCGAGAAGCGCACAACAGATTTCATATGGCGGAACGTGATTTGCAGATATGGCCTACCGTAAGCTATTATCACCGATAATGGAACCCAATTTAATAATGAGAATTTCAAGAAGTTTTGTGGTCAGCTCGGCATTGAACTGCAGTTTATCTCACCTGCTCATCCGAAGGCAAACAGACAAGTAGAAGCGGCGAACAAAACTATTAATTTCGGCATTATTCCTGTTCCACTCTTCAACATCCATCACTTGCGGCCATATTGTTCTTTCTTTTTCTGTTTTAGTTTCCAATATCGTTCATGTCTTCTCAGTATTGAAAACTAGGGGACTGGTGTTTGGTTCGCACAATTTTTTATTTATTTTTTAGTTTCCAATACCGGTAATGGCTTTCCGATATCGAAAACTAGGGGACTGGTGTTCAGGTTGGATTTTTCTGAAAAAGTTCAGAAGTATAGTCGACCGCAATCTACTCAAAACTCATTGTTGTCGAGCTGACCACGTAAGTACAATCTGGAGTCTATGTTGGCGACCTAGTTTACAAGTACGACTTGAGATTTATGTGAATGACTTGATTTAAGAATACAACCTTAAGCCTATATGAGTGACCAGGAAATTCACCGGTCCGACCTGGAAGTGAAGAAATCCGACCTTGAAATTTATTTGTCTGACCCGAGAATTAGCTTGACATAGAAAGCTATTGGTTAAGATAACGTGGCCTAATTTCTAGGAAATTTGTGTGCCACGATCTATTTAAACCTTCTCCAACTGATGACCACGTGCAACTGCTGAAGAAAGTGGGCATAAGTTAAAGGTGGTAACCACCCACGACCAAGGGCCTATTTAAGCTGAAAATGGCAACTGAGGAAGAGGTTAGCAAAAATCAACCAAAAACTCTACAAGTGACTTATCTAAAAGCCTTAACATTCCCGACAAGATTTTTAGTTCCTCGATTGGAAAATTCCTTTATTTCAACTCATTCACAATTCTTCTCTCTCATTTTCATCTCTTTATTCACAATTGCTGACTTAAGCATCGGAGGGTCTACGCTGGAACCCCACCAACGTATCATAATCGTGTTTTCTCGTTGGCAGGTACAGAAAATTGCGGTCATATTAGTGTTTGAGCTTGGGTTCGCGCTGTAATTCCCCAAAAGAAACAAATTCAGCTGTAGCTGTTGAGGTAGATTTTCGGCATCAACAGATCCAGAAACCGAAAATAAAGAAAACTTCAATCCCCTTAAAGCTGGTAAAACAGGGACTCACTTTGGACCTAAAATGAGGTGTAGAGTAAATGAGTAATAATAATAAACCCACCAAACTCATCGGAAAAATGAAAATAATAATAATAATGATAAAGGTAACAAGGTATATTTGTAGTTTTGTACCAATACGGCAACACTTTTATTAATAACCGCAATAATTGTTTTTAAGTCGATCTTAAAATATTAGTAGTGAAATTTCATCTAACAATTTAATAAATTTGTTGTTTATGGAAATTAAAACGAAAATGATCGTTAAACTCTCAATCATTATTTTTAAAAATTTTTGAAATCTCTCAAATCCTGTTTTATCTGCATTACATATGAAGTAATTAGAAAAAGAAAAGTAGATGAAATAACAAATTAATTAACTGTAATAATAATATAGGATGCATACAAATTGACTAGTACTTTAAATGAAAGGCTACTCTTTTATGGCAATAAGCATTTTATTTAAAAGTGGAAATTTCTTTCCAATAAATTATGGGCCAGCATGAGTTAAGTGCTTAATGGAACTCAAAATTTCTAATAAATATTTACAAAAATACATTATATTTTGATCAATCTTACATCTGAAGGAAATTAATGGTTTGCTTCTATAAATGGAAAATATTTACAAACAAATTTTGGACTTGTCTATTGGACCTTAGGGGCCATGGCCCGTGGGTGCAATAAGCCTTTTAGTATTGTCAGTAATAATCACAAGCCTGAGAGTGGCTTTAAGACTTCAGTTTCTGCTAAAGCTTGAACAGAGACTTTAAAATTCTTCAATTTTGTGTCAGATTATGCTAAATACCAATGTTTGAAGGTAGTGTTTTATTTTTTATACGTACATACATACAAACATACATACATACATATAAATATATATAATTTGAAGGTAATTATTATTATTATTACTAGAAATTTGTGGGAGCACTCTTTTATAGTGCAGCCGAGATAATATGAATGAAAAGAGAGTGGTTTATCATTTATAATCTAAATAATGGGCGGTTCCATAGTTTTTTATGTAGTCATTTCATGCACTGAATATTCAAAAGTTTCTATTCCCTGATTAAGAAGAAGTCGGCGTGATTGAGCGGCAGATATCATACATGATATAAGCCTTGTTATTGTATACATATACTAGAACAGTAGAAATGCAGAAACTCTCAATGTTGTCACACATTATGGAGATAAAGAGGCTTCAAGTCTTCAGTTTTTGGTAAGTAGTGGAGGAGATGAGGAAAAGTGACGATCGTATCAGGGTCTTCCCTATATTAATTAGGCCTAAGCCTTATGATTGCACGCAAAGGATGTAGCTTGTGAGTAGTGTAGCCAACAGTATCAACACTTTCTTCCTCGCCATCTCTCAGATTCCACTTGAATTCCTGCACCAGCCTACCTATTGCTGTGCAAGCTATCAAACTTGCCTGAAGAGAACCTGCGCACACCCTCTTTCCTGCTCCAAAGGCCATTGTCTTGTACAAATCCGCAGGGTCGTTTTGCCCATCAAGAAATCTCTCGGGTTTCCACTCCTCTGGGTTTTCCCACTGTTTCTTGTCCATGTTGCATCCGTATATGTTTATTGCAATCTGTGTATGCAACATAAATTAAAGTTAACATCAAACAATGCAGACACCATTAGTCGGAACCACAAAGATTTCAAAGGAAACTAAGCTAAACAACAACCTCACTTCCAGCAGGAATGAAGTATCCTCCTATTTCGGTTTCTTCATGTGCAAATCTTAAAGGAACTATTGGAGCTGGACTGTACTTTCTCAGAGTTTCATGGAAAACAGCTCCCAAGTAAGGAACCTGTGCTATGTTTTCCTCCGTAAACTTGTTTGACCCACAAACTGATTGAATCTCCTGAAATAGACAGTCCTGTAGTGTGTATATATATATAGAAGGAACATCAATATATGCAAAAATTTTTTGAACAGGTAGCAAAGATCAAAATTCATGGAGAGACTAGCGATTGATTAATTAACCTGTCGCATTGGATCCTTTGCGAGCTCATACATGGCCCATTCTGTTGTGACCAAAGTAGTATCTGATGTCTCGATGATAGGCTCCCAGAGCAGCATGCTTATTTGTTGCTCTGTAAGTGATTTTACTTCTGACAACAAGTAATCAACATAACAATTCAGTTCCTGTCCTGCAGCAATTCTGCTTTTGGCCTCGCCGATGAGGGCATCCATTACTGCTTGCCTGCGGGTACACAATCTCTGAATTTTCATTTCCACGCCTTTATTAGGAACCCATCTTAGATAAGGGAAGAAGTCTCTCCAGTCCACCTCAATTGCTCCCTCCATTATGTCAAGCACTAAAATTTTAAATATCTCATCTTTTGACAATGTGGAACCCAGCTCCTTCACATAAATTGATTCCAAAACCTTTCCCACAGCCTGAAAATGCAAAATGCTTTAATTATCTATGTATTTAGTCAAAGATAAGAGATGAATTTCCAACAAAAGATAACAGCTAGCTCACCTGCTTCATTGACACTGCAAAAAGTTCAGACTCAAAAATTTTCCTGAAATTCACTAGTTGTAGAGGGTTGTCATTGATGTGAGCATGAAATTGGGTTGAAATATTTTCCATCATTGTGTCCCTATGGATTCGATGTCGTTTCTGAATAACACACATACAGAAAGTACGCGTCATTAGTTTCGGCAGTACGATATACATATATACACAACATATGAAGGGACACGGTGAAAGCAAGAGAAAGTTGCAGTAGCAGATTAACCTGAGCATTTCCACCCAAAACATTTGTGAGTAAACATCGTTTAGCCATTTTGTGAAATTCATCGTAGTCACTTATTGCAACCATACACTTATTAGATGTGAGGATCTTCAGGGCATTTGATAGCTTCCTTGTTGAAATGGATGGATATCTGGTCACCATGGCCTGGAAGAACAAACAATAAATTAAAACATTTTAATCGTTGATTGATTGATTTTTCTTCTATGTGCCCCTATATCAGTAACTAACTAAAGCTACATGAATATATAAATTAATTAATGACAAGCTAACTGGACATTTAGTGAATTAGACATCTTGATTGTCAACCTAACTAAAGGGATTCATATGCAGCTCTCTCAAACTTACACCCGAGCAGTTAAGTTGCCAAACATTAACAGCTTAAACATGTTAATATACTATTAATTGTACAGCTCGGGCCCAACAATTAAGTAGACATTATTAGTTTTGGTCACATAGTCAGTCACAGTTTTGTTCTGGACTTTTTTACTTGAAACGCATCTACTTAGTTAAGATAGTTCATGCCTTATAAAATAGTTCAGTTCAGAAACTGACTCGCTAGCGAATTGTGATGTTACGTTAACAATTTCACCCGATGACAAAATTGAATCTATAGTTTGCAGTGTTAAAAGTATAGAACCAGAATGCCTGCCTCTTTAGCAACATCAGCGGAGTTGAGAACAATCATAGTAGAAGCGCCAGTCTTGATAGAGTAAATTGGTCCATACACCTCTGCCCACCTTGTGAAAGTCATGTGTGGTTTCTTCTCTTTCAACTGTAACAAATTTCCTATAAGCGGTAGCCTTCCTGGAACCTCTGCACACAACTCCCCAACGACAACCCATTGATCATTTAAATTAATCAATCAAGAACAAAGAACTGAAGAGACGAAACCATATATACATACCTGGAACAGGCGGAAGATTAACAGCTAATTCCATCTTCTGCCTGGAGATGAACCTTCTGATGAAGAACAGGAAGAAAAACACAGAGAGAGTACCAAGAGCAATGGAAGTAGCAAAGGGTGGTACTGCTTGAAATGCTTGAATGATGTACTCTTTGGCGGCCATTGTTTTTTTATTTTCTATACTGAAATATAGTGAAAGAAGTCCGAGATTCTATAGAATGAGATGCTCAAGGCATAACTTGAGTATTTATAATCATGATTACACACATGGGTTGTTGAATTGGAATGTTATTTTTTCAAGAAACATTTAGCTAAAGTACAAGTGGAATTGACCTGTCATGTGTCAGAGAGAGACGACCGAATTATGTCCTGTCTCTGGTCTAAATTAGCCTTGTTGGTGCTGTTTTTCATAAGCGTTTTGCAGGAAGGATTCCCTTTTGGCGTTTACCAATATGGAAGGGTCCAAACAATTATGTTAGTCGTGTGGATAGTGCCAAAATGGGGCATGGAATTATGGAAAGGAATCAAGAGAGTTCAGATACTATTACAAACAACTAGTACAACAAATAAATTCGTCACTGCCGTGCATCTGCGGTTGCAGCTCAGTGCTATCCACGCCTTCAACATAGGTGGAGTCGATAATACGTTACTTATAGGTCCATTATTTTTAAATAATGATAGATTTTTTTCCCCCTTGTACATTAGTGAGAGTAGATTTCTGAACAAAGCTCAAGAGCCCTCTTGGATACATCTAAATTTAGAATCCTAGTATATTGCGGATCAATACTTATTGCTTAAAGAAACTCAAAATTTTGAAGAAATATTTGCGAAAATACATTGTATTTTGATCAATCTTTACGTGATAAGGAAATTAATTGTTTGCTTCTATAAATGGAACCTCCACCACGCCATGGAGATATTGGACTTGTCTATTGGACCTTAAAGTGGCCCATGGGTGAAATGAGTCTTTTACTATTGTCGGCAATACTAACAAGTAACAATGTTGAAGTAATTAAATATATATATATATATCTTTAAGATAAATTAATTTTTATAATTCATTGAACGTCCCATGCTAAATGCCAATAATCCAAAGGTGTTTATTATATTTATCTATTGAGATATCAATTTATCATGCGTATTGGGGAAAAAATTATCATAAGCATTGTAACTTTTTATAGAAATATTATATTTTAATTTACTGATATTCTTATTGGAATTCTATCGAGAGCGTAGATAGATTCTTTTATAATGCAGCCTAGATAATATTTAAAAAATAAAAAAATAATTTAGAAAGTGATTTATAATTTACCATCCCAGTAATGAGTGATTTTTACACACAGTTTACTAGTCGTATGTTGAATATTCAAAATATGAATACTACCGAAGAAAATAAGTTTCCATTATCCCATTAAAGAAGTTGTAAGCGTGATTGGGCTGCGCTCTAAAATTATAGCCATAATTTCATTTTCATGTTGTGAGACAATCATTTTTTCTTTTGACTTGACCAAGATATTGTGCCGCTGTGGAATTTGCTCTTGTGCGTATAGCTCACTCAGTTTTTCTGTCGTTACTTTTTATATTGTAGTCACTCAACCACACAGCTGTGTGTTGGAATGTAATGCTTTGAGCATGAAAAGATTGACTGCATTTTGGATTTGATGTCTTGAGGGGGTGCGTTTATAGTGGATATCAAAGATCCAAAAGAATGCCCAAACATTGATTCTTTTTAGCGCATGTAAAGAAGAGATAATAATTGGGGTTTGTTTGTGTGCTTATTCCTCCTTGCACCTTTGAGCCTTTGAGGCTGTTGCATTGCTTTTTTCATCAAAAAAAAAAAAACATTATGCAATTACAAGAAATCCATTGCTTGGATATTTTCAAATATTGTAAAATGGATACAAAAACTCTTTTTATTACAGAGGGATATTCAAAATTTAAAACTAGGGTGTTGTAACTTCAAATTCACATTTACGGACATGATGAGATATTTGTTTTGAAGTTTCTAATAATAAAACAATCAAATTCTTGAGAACCACCAAATAGATAGGTGATAAACCATTTCAAATTTGATTCATGTTGGTGGTAAAATATTGGACGAAGGTACTAATGGCATTACATATGGAGAACATGATTCAAGACTATGATAAAGGATGAAGGGAAAGTTGAGAAGGGAGGATAAAATGGAAAGATCTCAATGAGTTAGTCTCAATCACCTATATTGCCAAAGAGTGACACAAAATTGCCTCCTACAAAATATCTAAGTCACCACGTGTCTATACGGGACCACAGTAACAATCACACGAGGCGCAGCCAGGCCACATCCCCACCTAAGTTATCTCCAAAGCATCTCCTTGTGAGCCGCCAAAGTCAAGATTGAGAAAGGAGGACTACATACAAGCCACCTCCACCATCCCTCTAATTGATTCATTTAAAATGGGCCAATTATAGTTAAGGGCACACAATCAGCACAAACTGTCACTAAATAGATAGCTGCCCAACCCAAGCAAGCTTAAAAGCCTCCACAAAAGGAGTCAAATTACTCTCGAGACCCGACCTTAGGAGGAGAGTCACTAATAACGGCTCTCCTCATATCTAAAAGGTACAAATATGCCCTTAGAGAACTTCACTTTAAAAGGTCAAATTGGTCTTATTAAGGGGTAAGTTCACTCACAAAACACTTAAAATCTCCTACTCTAGAATTTCTCTAAAAACCCATCATCTTCTTCAATCCCTCATTTACTTGATTATCAAAGCGTCGTCGCTAGCCACCGCCACCGTCGCCTCTAACAACTATTCCTTGTGATTTTAGATTCGTCTCAGTCGTCATCGTCCCCAGAAAACAATTTCTAGACAGCTCGACATCCATCTTCTCCAAAAAACCACCTTCTGTAGAGAAGTTCTCATACTATTTTGGGCTAAATCAGATAAAAACAATTCATAAGAGAAGAGATTGTAAATAGGGTAAAAACTTGTTTCATCCTTATATTTTAAGGTTAGTACTAATTTAGTTTTTGTATTTTTAAAAATACCTCAAAACATCCATACCTTTAAATTATTGACATCCCTACTATTACTTTTTGTTTCTTTTGACTTGTTTTTACAATATTACACTCCTACAATAATGTTTCCTTTTATGAAATTAATAAAAAGAAAAAATTAAATTATCAATTTAACCCCAAAAATAAAACAAAAAGATTATATATTAATTTTTGTGAAAGCTTACATGTGTCCAAAAAAAAATTTATTGTAAAAATAATTAAATTACCTTTTTGGACATTAATTAAAAAAATAATATATTAACTCCTCAGCAGTGTGTTCCAAAACAAGTAACATATATTAATTTTGTTTCTATTTTATTTTTTGAGATTAAATTGATAATTATTTTTTTCTTTTTACTAATAATGTTTAAAAAAAATTATTGTAAGAGGGTAATATTGTAAAAATTAAGCCAAAAGCAACAAAAAGTAAGAGGAAAGGTGTTAATAATTTAACGTCAGGGATGTTTTGAGGTATTTTAAAAAATTTAGGGATTAAACAGGTACTAATATCAAAATATAAGGACTAAACGAGATTTCACTCTTGTAAATATTAATATATATTTTTCATCTCTTTTCAACTCACAATTATTCTTTTTTTTTAAGAAAAAAATGAATCATTGACCATTGATCGGAAATAAATACACCTCAAGATTCGTCCCTTCGATGCTTCGATGCATAACTAAGCCCTAATCATAGAAATAGACAACTAAACTCTCACTATGTCAAAAAATGTAAACACAAACAGACTCCTTTCTTGAGTCAATTTTGACGATTATAATATCATGTTTATTATGAATTTATGATAACCGGATCATGAATGGCCGTTTTTAGACTTTTGCCAATAAATGTACTAGCCTTTTCAAATAATGCCTTTATTGATAATTACATAAAAAAAGTTATTTTTCAAATGTTATTAGTTAAAAAGATAAAAAAGTCAGAATAAGAGGTGTAACGCCAAAAGAAAAAAAATCCATAATATTAAATAATGAAAATTGGACTTTCATTGAGAATCATGCGTGGCCTTATAACCCTTATTAGGAAGGGATATTAAATTATAAATAAGGGTTATTTATGAGATAATGTTGAAAAATGGTTATTTTTCCAAATTCAATAGGGTTTCTTAAGATGCCCTATAAATTCATATTTTTTCCCTTCTATAACCCTAAATCCACGACATTTCTTCTCCTTCTCTACTGCTCATTACGCTCTTACCCAAACTTTAGGATTCAAACCTTTGTTTAGGAGAGAATCAAAGCAATTGGTAAGTGTACTCTCCTTATTCTTCACACGATTTCCAATCACTTTATCTAGGGTTTATATTGGCATGACTTTAGATTGTTATAGATTATAATACATGATTTAGGATGTGTTTAGGCTTTGTTTAGGGCTCTGATTTATTATGAGCCTAGTTAATCAATCCTTGATGTATTAAGCGCACAGGATAATTCTGGATAGTGTGAGTACCTTGAATTTAAACCTATATTTTCTGAACGATTTTTCTTAAGAAATTTATATTTCTGGAAACTAGACATGTAGGGATTCTTGAATAAATTTTGTTTCATCAAATTCGACTTCGTTTTCAATTTTATATCTATTTTCGAAATAGACACCATGGCACTGGAAAACTGCGATTCCAACAATGCGATCAGATTCACAAATTTACTTGTACTATCAAATGAAATCGAAAAATTCTGAAATTTTATATGGAAGTTAGTATATGTGTCTAGTATTCCCAGTTTTAATTTCATAAGTTTCTGATTTTATTTTATAAAAATCTAAGAACTTGTTCTGTTCGGTTAAGGTACTGGGAAACAATTTCGAATTTGTCAAGTAATAAATAGTTTTGAAAATGTTTTTGGTATCGGATTCCCTTGAAAAGTTTACAGGAGGTACCCATGGATGTCTAGAATAGTTCCATAGGATATTACGTGATTATGAGTTTTAGATTAAGAGTTAAAATTCTGAGAATCAGACCTGTAAGGGTATGAATTAGAAAATTATATTCTTAGAATAAAGTTATTGATAGTCATATTTTGTATTTGTTTAAGGTGTTGGAGGTGTTTGATGCTCTTAGAGGCTTAGAGCTGTGCTAATTCAAATTCTTTTATCGAGGTAAGTAACTTCATTCCTAATGTATTGGAATATGTATAATTAATTTCATATTACTATAAGTGGTTTTGAACCACTTAGAAGATTAAATTATTTTCATAACAAAATCAGTTTATGAAAATTTTTTCAAATCTAAATTCTTTTAACAAAATATTTTATAAAATGCTTTTCAATATGTAAGTTATTTTATGTCATGACTACCTTTATAATTTTGTCTATTAAATATTTTGCGCCTAAATTATTGTTATGGACTTTTATGAATTTGATACGAATGTTTTGTACCCATGTATGATTTCCATTATTTATGATTGTATGGGATTCCTAATGTTTTGGCTCATTGTCCATAGTTATTCGATTCGATTATTGTATGATCTATTCGACCAAGATCGGGTTTCAAGTATGAGTGTGCATACGATATTCTGATTCTAATTCTGCCCTGGCCGGGTCACCGGGACTATAGGGGACACTATGTGACATGAGCTAACCTTTTGTTTTCTGTGAATGTGATATTTGATTTGCTTTTGTTAGTAACTATGCTTTTGATATTCAAGATTTACTATGAATTTATGTTATTTTATCATGATATATCGTTTTATAAAATCTATGAATTATGAATTATGTTTTACTTAAAGAAGGCTTGCAATATGTTTTTTAGGTATCGATAGGCCTAGTGTGTAAAGAATGATTTTACTTACCGAGTTGACGGCTCACCCATCGTCATTACTTTTTACAGATTAAGTTCCCTTTGAGAGATGTGCTTAGCTCTGGAGTTAGACATTTCATTTTCGTTTGCTATTTGAATAAGAAGATGAATAGACTCATGTTTCTTTTTAGTTTATTTCTGTTATGGATTTGTAATTTGGAGTTTGATACTTTTGTTATTTTTATGTTTTTGGAGAGATTATTTAGTGTTAGACATATGAATTTGTGGATTTATTTGAATAAGAATTTGAGGTATTTAATTTTGAAATTTATGAATAAGGATTACGATTTGGAAGTAACCTCCTTCTCCACGTGCTTTGCACGTGTTAGATTTAGAGTGTTACAAGAGGTGAACAAACCTTGTCGGGTAATTGTCAGTACCACTTATTCAATACACTTCTTTCACTCACACACTCTTCTCTCTCTCTCTCGCTCGCTCGCTCTCTCTTCAATCAACAAAATAGAACTAAAAAAGAAAAAAAATCAAAATTAAAAAATAAAACAGCAAAAAATCAGATCAGCAAACAGTTTGCTACTTTTACCTGTTTTGTTTTAATTACTTGGATTTTCATCTCACAAGCGTTCAAATTTTGTGAAGCTGAAAGCTGCAGAATGGGTGGAATTTGCTTCCACTTCTCGTTGAAGCGCTTCCAGGTGAGGCTTCTCAAAACGATCCGTTTCAATATCTGAATTTCTATAATAAATTTTTGGTTTTGAAGTGATTTTGTAGCTTAGAATTTGTTTATTTACTTATGTTTTGGTCTTTTTTTTTTTTTTTTATATTTCTGTTGCTTGACTTCAAGCATTTCTGTGGACGAGACACATAAACATGATAATTATTTTATTTAAATTATATGTGTTGTGATATATATCTTAATTATAGTGTAAAAACAATAATAATGTAAAACTTTTTTTTTTATTAATGCTAATACTAAAACTTTATCATCATGTTTTTTTTAAATAATTATTTTGTTTAAATTATTTATGTTATGTTTATGTATGTATCAGATAAAAAATTATTTTCTAACTATAAGTATGACTTAAATGTTTAGTAAAAATTGTTTTTGAAAATAGTACTACCAAACATATATTCACTATTTTTATCATTTTCAATTGTGTCTACCAAACGAATATTACTACTTTCAATTTTAAAATATACGATACAAAAAATTATATCAAACGCGTACTTAAATTCGAAATACAATAATTATAAACACCATTTTTATTCTCATTTTTGTTCTTAGAAAATACAAATTCAAAAATAATACCGAACATGCCCTTATCTACTCTTAACGGGGACAGCTAACTGTACCAGCATTTATCTTCAAAACTCAGAAATTAGTGAAACCTTGCTTCTCTTTTCACGGTGGATTTTTCACATTGGATGTAGGCAAGAATATGACCAACCACTATAAACCTTTGTGCAATTTGTGTTTGATTTGTTTTATGATATTGCTTCTATTTCGTGTTCTGTTTCAGTTGCCTAATCCAAGATCATAATTAGAAATTAAGTACTTAAGGGTGGTTCTTGTGGAGACCAAATCGGTTTCTTTACAGATTTGGTTTCAACAGGTAAACCTGAAATTACAGATGTTATTAGTTGGAACTACAAAGATTTCAAAGGAAACGAAGCTAAACAACAACCTCACTTCCGGCAAGAATAAAGTATCCTCCTATTTCGGTGGCTTCATATGCAAATCGCAAAGGAACTGTTGGAGCTGGACTCTGCTTTCTGGGAGTTTCATGGAAAACAGCTCCCAAGCAAAGCACTCATTACTGCTTGCCTGCGGGTATACAATCTCTGAATTTTCATTTCCACGGCCTTATTAGGAATCCATCTTAGATAAGCAAAGAAGTCTCTTCCGTTCACCTCAATTGCTCCCTCCATTATGTCAAGTACTAAAATTCTAAATATCTCATCCTTTGACAATGCGGTACCAAGCTCCTTCACATAAATTCTAAAAATCTCATCCTAAATTTTTTTTTTCTCAAAAAAAGTTATTTCCTTGCTAGAAATAAAATTTTAAAGAAAAAAATTTCACATATGCTAGAATACGATTTTCTATCGCCTTGGATACATACATACATACCTACATACGTGTGTGTATCATCTAGTTGATACTAATGGAAAATTATACTTAATGCTTTCATTTTAATTTTCACTTTGGCAGTTGGCAACTGGTTCAAAAATATTATTTTATCTTTGAAAAGTTAGATCCAATTAACTATAAAAGTGATGATGATGTGTTTTGGCCAATTTTTAAAAATATAGAAATTAACTGAATAATTGACTTAAATATGGGATTAAAAGACACCTTTTTTTGGATGAGAGTTCAAAACATGTTTGGTTGGTTGCCTCCTCGATGGCCATATTATAAATTAAACTCTGATGGTGCCAGGAAGGGATCCGGTTTGGTGGGTGCAGGGGGGTTGATTAGAGATGCTACTGGTAGATGGCATGGTGGCTTCTGCATGAATATTGGTATTTGCTCGGTAACAATTGCAGAGCTTTGGGGTTTGTACCAGGGACTGATATTGGCTTGGCAAATGGTTATAAGATTGTTGGTGGTGGAGATTGATAGCCTTTGTGTTACTCAGTTGCTAAACAGGAAAAGCCTTAATGCTACCTTGCCTCTTGTCAATGATATTCTTGGTCTTCTCTCTCGTGATTGGCAGGTGTCTGTTCACCATGTTTATCGCGAAGCTAATTTCGCGGCAGATTTCATGGCTAGTCAGTAGTCATGCACTTACTCTCCCTCTTGACCTTCACTATTTTACTACCCCTCCACTAGGCATCAAGACCTAGCTTCGGAATGATGGGTTAGGAACTGTGTTTCCTCGTGTTTTTAAACCTTAGCTTTCGAGGTTCTTTGTTTTAGCAAAAAAAAAAAAAAAAGACATCTTTTTTTAAATAAACAAGAAAAAAAAAACTGAACAAAACATTAAAAAAAAAAATTGAAAGCTACTAGTTGAAGATCCCAAAAATATTTCCGACAAATTCCCTTCTATAAACACCCAAAATTTTTTTGTCAATAGAACCTATTCTCATTCTCAATTCCAAAAAATAATTTAGCGAAATCCCATTATAAGCTATTCTTGTATCATGATACACTAGTGTATATGGTAGCATAAAAAATAAGCAGTATCAATCAAAGATGTAGCTGCTGTGACGCTCATATTGAAGAAATCTTATCAAACACATCATATTTCAGAGAAGATAATTAAAATATAAATTATAACTATTAATTTACTCCGATACCTCATGTTAAACACAAACAAATAGCTTCACTTATCTTTAGAAACGCCAATCATGCAGAAAATACACCTTTAATAAAAACATGCAATGCGAATTGAAAATTTTGAACCAACTCTTCCATGTAGATTCATGTTTGCATATAGCAACATTATTATCATTCAATAAGAATAAGAATCACATCCCCATTTACAACACAAAATTACAATATAAAGGGTCAAAACACTTGGCAAGAAATAAAAAGTATTAAGGATAGATCTAGTAAACTACAACTCTTCCAAAAACAAGGAAAACTTCAAACCACTGGCAAAATAGGGACACTCTTTAGACCCAAAAGAGGTGTAGAGTAAATAAGTAATAATAATAATAAACCCATCATACTCATTGGAAAAACGGGTTAAAAATTAAAGGTATCAGGGTATAATTGTACCAATGTGGCAACGTTTTTATTAATTACCACAATAATTAATGTGGCAACGTTTTTATTAATTACCACAATAATTTTTTTTTTATCTCGATCTTAAAATATTAGTAGTGAAGTTTTATGTAACAATTTAAATTTGTTGTTTACTGAAATTAAAATGAAACAATAGTTAAACTCTCAATCGTTATTTTTAAAATTTTCCTAATCTCTTAAATCTTATTTTATCTGCATTACGTATGAAGTGTAAGGTTGTAATGACAACTACAACAATAATTAGAAAAAAGAAAAGTAGATGAAATAACAAATTAATTAACCGCAATAATAATATAGGATTCATAAAAATTAACTTACTGTAAATGAAAGGCTACTCTTTTATGACAGTAAGAATTTTATTTAAAAACGAAAATTTATTTCCAATTAGTTATGGACCAGTAGTTTGGTGCCTAATGGAACTCAAATTTCTAATAAATATTTACAAAATACATTATATTTTGATCAATCTTACATCTGGCGGAAATTAATGGTTTGCTTCCATATATGGAAAATATTTACAAACAAATTTTGGACTTGTCTATTGGACCTTAGGGGCCATGGCCCATGGTGCAATAAGCCTTTTACTATTGTCAGAAATAATCACAAGCCTGTTCGGGGATTTAAGATTAATTAATTTTTGCTAAAGCTTGAACAGAAACTTAAAAAATTCTTAAATTTGTGTCAGATTATGCTAAATCCCAATGTTTGAAGGTAGTGTTTTATATTCATTGAGATATGAATTTGTCATTTTATAGTGCAGCCTCGAGAATATGAATGAAAAGGAAGTGGTTTATCATTTACCAGCTAAATAATGAATAATGGGCGGTTCTATATTTTTATACGTAGTCATTCGTGTACTGAATATTCAAAATACAAACTTGAACTGCAGATATCACACAGGATATAAGCCTTGTTTTTGTTGCACTTCAGGTTATAGTTTTACCAGAACAGTAAAAATGTACTAACTCTCACTGATGTCGCACATTATGGAGAAAAAGAGGCTTCGAGTCTTTAGTTTTTGGTAAGTAGTGGAGGAGATGAGGAAAAGTGATGATCGTATCAGGGTCTCGCCTATAATTCCTAGGCCTAGGCCTTATGATTGCATGCAAAGGATGTAGCTTGTGAGTAGTAAGGCCAACAGTATCAACACTTTCTTCCTCACCCTCTCTCAGATTCCACTTGAATTCCTGCACCAGCCTACCTATTGCTGTGCAAGCTATCAAACTTGCCTGAAGAGGACCTGCGCACGCCCTCTTTCCTGCTCCAAAGGCCATTGTCTTGTACAAATCCGCAGGGTCGTATTGGCCATCAAGAAATCTCTCGGGTTTCCACTCCTCCGGGTTTTCCCATTGTTTCTTGTTCATGTTGCATCCGTATATGTTTATTGCAACCTGTGTATGCAACATAAATTAAAGTTAACACCCAACATTGCAGATACTATTATTCGGAACCACAAAGATTTCAAAGGAAACTAAGCCAAACAACAACCTCACTTCCAGTAGGAATGAAGTATCCTCCTATTTCGGTATCTTCATGTGCAAATCTTAAAGGAACTATTGGAGCTGGACTGTACTTTCTCAGAGTTTCATGGAAAACAGCTCCCAAGTAAGGAACCTGTGCTATGTTTTCCTCCGTAAACTTGTTTGACCCACAAACTGATTGAATCTCTTGAAATAGACGGTCCTGTAGTGTGTATATATATAGAAGGAATATCAATATATGCAAAAAATTTTAAACAGGTAGCAAAGATCAAAATTCATGGAGAGCCTAGCGATTGATTAATTAACCTGTCGCGTTGGATCCTTAGCGAGCTCATACATGGCCCATTCTGTTGTGACCTGTAATAACAATCGTGTTTTACCAGACTCTCAACCAAGAATCAAACTACTCACGAAACCAGAATTGAATCAAAACAAGATTAAGGAAGGAACAAAAAACACAGAGCTAATCAAAGAACTATCAACACACCAAGAAACTAACATGGTTCAGCTCCACAAAGGAACTTACATCCACGGCTGTGAAAGCGAGCAAGGGCAGAAGCTTTATTGAACAAGAAGACAATGGATTACAACTGAGTCACGAATACAAACTAAAACCTTTCTAAGCTTTAGCGTTTTCTCTCTGTAATGCTTAAGTGTTTCTCTCTTCTGTGTAATCTGTAAGCTAAGCTAAGAGACCGCTTATACATGTATGCTTCTCACGTGTGTATCCACTCGCAATGAATCAGTCTGTTATAACTAACTAACTCTCTCTGCTTTTGGATCCCACTTACGCCAGCTCACCTGCCACCTCAGCAAGCCCATAACAGATTATAACTAACTTCGGCTTCACAAATCTCCACCTTAGTTCTAATCTGCTTCACTTCGCAAAGCTTGTTTCACAAGCTAACACTCCCAATCAGATTCAGTAAGTTCCTGAACCTGATTGATGGCAAAGGCTTGGTTAACATGTCAGCTGGATTGATTTTAGATGGCACTTTAACCACATTTACCACTCCTTTGCTGATTTCATCCCTTATGAAATGCATTCTAACATCAATATGTTTAGTTCTCTCATGATACTTAGGATTTTTACTTAGCTTAATAGCACTTAAGCTATCACAACCAACTATAATAAATTCTTGTTTAAACCCCAATTCAGAGACCAACCCTCTTAGCCATATTGCCTCTTTAACAGCTTTTGTAAGTGCAATATATTCAGCTTCTGTTGTTGAGAGAGCAACCACTGATTGCAGAGAGGACTTCCAACTTATGGCACCTCCACACATAGTAAACACAAAACCTGTTATATACCTCCTTCTATCCTTATCTGCTGCATAGTCTGAGTCCACAAACCCAGCAACTTCAGGTGATGCTCCACTTATTTTTCCAAACATGATGGCAGTGACAGCAGTCCCTCGAAGATACCTTAGTATCCATTTCACTGCATTCCAGTGATCCTTACCTGGGTTCCCCATAAACCTACTGATGACTCCAACTCCATGAGCCAAGTCAGGTCTGGTGCATACTATGGCATACATGATGCTGCCAATTGCACTAGAGTAAGGTATCTCCTTCATTTAGTTAAGATCATCATCAGTTGTAAGTTCCAGTGACTTAGATAACTAGAAGTGAGCTGTCAGAGGTGTTGAAACAGGCTTTGAATTTTCCATATTGAACCTGGTTAACACCCTCTTCACATAATCCTCATGAGACATATACAAAACTTTGGACTCCCTATCTCTTTTTATCTGCATACCCAGAATTTTAGTAGCTGCACCCAAATCTTTCATTTCAAATTCAGTGCTGAGCTCCACCTTAAGCTTCTTTACCTCTTCCTTTTGTTTACATGCAATAAGCATGTCATCCACATACAGAAGTAAGTAGATGTCACCACCATTTGATAAGAATTTATAATACACACAATTATCAAACTTGCTTCTGCAGTATCCATGGCTTATCATGAATTCATCAAACTTCAAATACCATTGCCTTGGAGACTGCTTGAGCCTATACAAGCTCTTCTTCAATAAGCACACAATGTCATATGATCCTCTCTCAATGAACCCTTCTGGTTGTGCCATGAAAATTTCTTCATCAAGGCTGCCATGTAAGAAAACAGTTTTAACATCCATCTGCTCTAGCTCCAGGTCATGAAATGCAGAAAGGGCCAACAACAACCTAATAGAGCTGTATTTGACTACATGTGAGAACACTTCATTGAAGTCAACTCCTTCTCTTTGTGTGAATCCCTTTGCCACAAGTCTGGCTTTATGTCTTGGTGGTTCATTCTCTGAAGCTCCAGCCTTCAATTTGAATATTCACTTACTGCCAATTAGTTTCTTGTTAGGTGGTTTGTCCACTAAGATCCAGGTATTATTCTTCTTTAGAGAGATTATTTCCTCCTGCATTGCAGCATACCATTTCAGCTTATCCTCACACCTCATAGCTTCTTTATAGCTCAAAGGCTCTCCACCATTTACTTCATCAGCTACTGTCAGTGCATAGGAAATGAGGTCAGCTATGCCATACGTCTTTGGCATTTTGATGGCTCTCATCTCTCTGTCCCTAGCAAGTTGATATGTTTCCAGTTCTGATGATTGCTTTCTTTCTTTGGATTGATCTGATGGCTGCTCAGAAGTCTCACAACTTTCAGAATGCTTCACCTTCTGTCCAGCACTTCCTTCTTCCTCTGTTTCAGTAGCTTTAATTTCAGTTTCTACCTTGGATTGAAGCATTTGCTCTTCATCAAAGGTGACATCCCTGCTGATTAGTATCCTGGATGGTTTGCCATTGAGGGTTCATATTTTGAATCCCTTAATGCCCTCAGGATAGCCCAAAAAATACCCTTTAACAGCCCTTAGTTCAAGCTTACCTTGCTTTATGTGTGCATAAGCTGTGCACCCAAAGATCCTCAGATTACTCAAGTCTGGTGGCTTCCCTGACCAAAGCTCCTGAGGTGTCTTGAAGCCTAGAGCTGAGGATGGACTTCTGTTTATCAGATAGGCTGCTGTAGTGACTGCTTCAGCCCAAAAACCTTTGGATAGATTTGCATTCAACAGCATACATCTTACCCTCTCTATTAAGGTTCTGTTCATTCTTTCTGCCATCCCATTTTGCTGTGGAGTGTAGGTGACAGTTCTATGCCTTGCAATGCCCTTGGATTTGCAGAAATCTTCAAATTCTTTGCTGCAATACTCCAGCCCATTGTCTGTCTTGAGCCTCTTTATTTTCTTATCAGTTTGGTTTTCAATGAGTGCAATCCACTCTTTAAACTTCCCTAGTACTTCATTTTTGTGTTTTAACACATAAATCCAAACTTTCCTAGAGAAGTCATCTATGAAGGTCACAAAGTACCTAACTCCTCCTAGAGATGACACTTGTGAAGGTCCCCAAAGGTCAGAGTGGATGTAATCTAAGGTCTGCTTGGTTTCTTTTCTCCCCAAACTGAATTTCAGTCTTGTGGCCTTCCCAAATACACATTTCTCACAGAATTTCAAAGAAGTAACCTTGTCATCACCAAGCAAGCCTTGATTGCTTAGCTCATTGAGACCTCTTTCACTGATATGAGTTAGTCTCATGTGCCAGAGCTTGGTTTTATCTCTGGTCACACTTGCTGAGATCCCAGTGACAGCTGAGGATCCAACAAATATGTATAGACCATTCTTTCTAACCCCTTTCATTATAATTTTACCCTGATCTATGGCCTGTATCTCTCTATTTTCAGCCTTAATAGTGCATTCAGATTGGTCAACCATTCCTAGAGATATCAAGTTTTTTTTCAGTTCAGGGACATATCTCACTTGGTGCAAATCTCTAGTGACACCATCAAACATTTTAAAGCTGATGATTCCTATTCCAGCTACCTTGCAAGCTAGGTTATTTCCTAACAATACCTTCCCACCATTTAGGCTTTCAAAGGTCTTAAAGAAACTTTTATTTGGACACATGTGGAATGAACAACCAGAGTCCAAAATCCACTCACCATTTGGGTGCCTCTCTGCAGCCACCAGGACATCTGCTTCATCATAGTCACATTCATCTTCAGAAGCTACAGCAGCCTTCCCATTTGACTTATTCTGTAGTTCTTCTAGTTTCTTTTTCTCAAAGCAATCCTTGATGTAGTGTCCCTCTTTCTGACAGAAGTAACACTTCCTCTTCTTCTTCTTTTTCTCATTTTTATCTTTCTGATTATTGTTCTTCTTTTGCTTGTTGTATTTCTTTTCTGGCTTTCCTTTGGCAACTAGACCTTCTGCATTGTTTTGATCTTTCAATTCTGCTTTTTTCTTCAAATCCTTGGATTCCAAAGCATCTTTGACATCCTTCAATGAGAGGGTTTGTCTGCCATAGAGGAGAGTATCTACAAAATGTTCATAAGACTCTAGGAGGGAACTCAAAAGGATGAGTGCTCCGTCTTCATCTTCAAGAATTATGTTGACATTCTCGAGATCAAGAATGCGTTTATTAAACTCATCCACGTGATCTTTCATGGCTACTCCATCTTTCATCGAGAATGTGTATAATCTCCTCTTCATGTACAGCCTCTTTGCTAATGATTTCTTCAGAAACATTTCTTCTAACTTGGCCCACAATCCAGATGCAGATCTTTCTTTGGATACCTCTCTCAAGACTTCATCAGAGAGATGCAAGATAATTGTGCTATGGGCCTTGTTGTTTATGATCCGCTGGTCTGCACCAGAGCTTGAATAACCTTCTGCTTTCTCTTTCTTGGCCATTTGATCTTGTTCATCATCGAGGGCACTGTCTAGCCCTTGTTGAATCAGAATTGCTCTCATCTTTAAACTCTAGAGATAGAAGTCATTATCTTCATTGAACTTTTCAGGATCAACTCTAGTGCTTGCCATTCTGAGTCTGATCCCAACCAACACCAGGCTCTGATACCAGTTTGTAATAACAATCGTGTTTTACCAGACTCTCAACCAAGAATCAAACTACTCACAAAACTAGAATTGAATCAAAACAAGATTAAGGAAGGAACAAAAAACACAGAGCTAATCAAAGAACTATCAACACACCAAGAAACTAACGTGGTTCAGCTCCACAAAGGAACTTACATCCACGGTTGTGAAAGCCAGCAAGGGCAGAAGCTTTATTGAACAAGAAGACAATGGATTACAACTGAGTCACGAATACAGACTAAAACCTTTCTAAGCTTTAGCGTTTTCTCTATGTAATGCTTAAGTGTTTCTCTCTTCTGTGTAATCTGTAAGCTAGCTAAGAGACCGCTTATACATGTATGCTTCTCACGTGTGTATCCACTCGCAATGAATCATTCTGTTATAACTAACTAACTCTCTCTGCTTTTGGATCCCACTTACGCCAGCTCACCTGCCACCTCAGCAAGCCCATAACAGATTATAACTAACTTTGGCTTCACATGACCAAAAGTAGTATCTGATGTCTCGATGATAGTCTCCCAGAGCAGCATGATTATTTGTTGCTCTGTAAGTGATTTTACTTCTGACAACAATTGATCAACATAACAATTCAGTTCCTGTCCTGAAGCAATTATGCTTTTGGCCTCGCTGATGAGGGCATCCATTACTGCTTGCTTGCGGGTACACAATCTCTGAATTTTCATTTCCACGCCTTTTTTAGGAACCCATCTTAGATAAGTGAAGAAGTCTCTCCAGTCCACCTCAATTGCTCCCTCAATTATGTCAAGCACTAAAATTTTAAAAATCTCATCTTTTGACAATGTGGTACGGAGCTCCTTCACATAAATTGATTCCACAACCTTTCCCCCAGCCTGAAAATGCAAAATGCTTTAATTATCTATGTATTTAGTCAAAGATAAGAGATGAATTTCCAACAAAAGATCACAGCTAGCTCACCTGCTTCATTGACACTGCAAAAAGTTCAGACTCAAATATTTTCCTAAAATTCACTAGTTGTAGAGGATTGTTCTTGATGTGAGCATGAAATTGGGTTGACATATTTTCCATCATTGTGTCTCTATGGATTCGATGTCGCTTCTGAATAACACACATACAGAGAGTCAGCGTCATTAGTTTCGGCAATACGATATATATGCATACACAACATATGAACTGACACGGCGAAAGCAAGAGAAAGTTGGAGTAGCAGATTACCCTGAGCATTTCCACCCAAAACATTTGTGAGTAAACATCGTTTAGCCATTTTGTGAAATTCATCGTAGTCACTTGTTGCAACCATACATTTATTAGAGGTGAGCATCTTCAGGGCATTTGATAGCTTCCTTGTTGAAATGGATGGATATCTAGTCACCATGGCCTGGACGAACAAACAGTAAATTAAAACATTTTAATCATTGATTGATTGATTAACTTAACTAAAGCCACATGAATATATAAATTAACTAATGACAAGCAAGCTGGACATTTTAGTGAATGAGACATCTCGATTGTCACTCTAACGACCTAACTAAAGGGATTCAGTGTGCAGCTCACTCACACTTAGACCCTAGTAGTAAAGTTGCCGAAGATTCTCCAACTGCTTGAACATGATGTACACTATTAATTGTATAGCCCGGGCCCAAAAATCAAGTGGATATTGTTTATTTTGGCCGCATAGTCAGTCATGTTATTGCTTCGAGCTTTTTTACTAAAAACGCATCTGCTTAGTTAAGAGAGTCTATCCCTTATAAACCAGTTCAGTTCAGAAACTGACTTGCTAGCGATTTGTGATGTTACGTTAACAATTTCACCTGATGACAAAATTGAATCTATAGTTTGCAGTGTTAAAAGAATAGAACCAGAATGCTGACCTCTTTAGCAACATCAGCCGAATTGAGAACAATCATAGTAGAAGCTCCAGTCTTGATAGAGTAAATTGGTCCATACACCTCTGCCCACCTTGTGAAAGTCAAGTGTGGTTTCTTCTCTTTCAACTGTAACAAATTTTCTATAAGTGGTAGCCTTCCTGGAACGTCTGCACACAACTCCCCAACAACAACCCATTGATCATTTAAATTAATCAATCAAGAACGAAGAACTGAAGAGAAGAAAGCAATATATACTTGCCTGGAACAGGTGGAAGTTTAACAGCTAATTCCATCCTCTGCCTAGAGATGAACGTTCTGGTGAAGAACAAGAAGAAAAACACAGAGAGAGTACCAAGAGCAATGGAGGTGGCAAAGGGAACTGCTTGAATGATGTACTCTTTGGTGGCCATTGTTTTTTTTTTTTTTTAACACTGAAATATAGTAAAAAAGTCTAAGATTCTGTAGATAGAGATGTTCAAGGTATCACTTGAGGATTTGTAATCATATACACACATGGATTGTTGAATTGGAATGTTATATTTTCAAGAAACATTTTGCTAAAGTACAGGTAGAATTGATCCGTCATGTGACGAAGACAGATGACCAAATTATGGCCTGCCTCTGAGTAAAAATTGGCCAAGTTGGTGCTTTCTGTTTTTGATAAGTGCTTTGCAGGAAGGATTCCCTTTTGGCTTTTACCAATTTGGAAGGGGCCAAACAATTATGTTAGTATTGTGGATAGTGCCAAAATGGGGCATGGGATAATGCAAAGGAATCAAGATAGCTCAGATACTGTCATTAGATAAGAAGGTAAGTAAATGTATGCTCAAATTCAAAAAGCTATTAGAATAAAAAATTATAATACGATACTTACAGTTGTTGGTCAGTGCTTTTCATGCCTTCAAGAGTGGATAATACGATACTTACAGTTTCATTCTCTTTAAATAATGATAGAATTTTTTTTCTTGTACAATAGTGAGAGTAGATTTCTCAACAAAGCTCAATAAACATCTTGGATTGAACTAAAATAAATACCTAAATTTAGAATCCTAGTATGTTGCGGATCAATTTTTATTGCTTAACGAAACTCAAAATTTTGAAGAAATATTTGCAAAAATACATTGTATTTTGATCAGTTTTACGTCTTAAGGAAATTAATTGTTTGCTTCTATATATGGAATCTCCACTACGCGATAGAAAGATTGGACTTGTTTATTGAACCTTAAAGTGGCCCATGGGTGAAATGAGTCTTTTACTGTTGTCGATAAAAGTAACAAGTAAACAATACTGAAGTAATGAAAAATATATATATTTCTATAAGATAAATTAATTTTTATAATTCATTGGACTTTCAGTGCTAAATGCCAATATCCGAAGGTGTTTATTATTTTTATTTATTGAGATATCAATTTATCATAGGCATTGAGGAAAAAAATTATCATAAGTATTAAGTAGTGTAACTTTTTATAAAAATATTATATTTTAACTTACTGATATTCTTATTAGAAATTTGTCGAGAGCGCAAATACTCTTTTATAACGCAGCATATATAATACAAAAAAAAAAAAGAATAAAAATAGTTTAGAAAGTGATTTACCATTTACCATCTCAATAATGGGTGGTTCTTACGTGTAGTCTACTAATCGTATATTGAATATTCAAAATATGAATATTGAACATTTAAGAAGTTTCCATTATCCCATTAAGAAGTTGTAAGCGTGATTGCGCTGCACTCTAAAATCATAGCCATAATTTCAGTTTCAAATTGTGAGACAAATCATTTTTTCTTTTGACTTCGGCTAAGATATTGCGCCGCTGTGGAATATGCTCTTGTGTGTATATCTCACTAAGTTTTTCTGCTGTTACTTTTTATATTGGATGGATAAGGCCCTATAATTGCAGTCACTCAACCACACAGCATGTGTTGTTGGAATGTAATGCTTTGAGCATGAAAAGATTGACTGCATTTTGGATTTGATGTCTTGAGGGGGTGCGTTTTATAGTGGATATCAAAGATAAAAAAAAATGCCCAAACATTTGATTCTTTTTAGAGCATGTAAAGAAGAGATAATAATTGGGGTTTGTTTGTGTGCTTATTCCTCTTTGCACCTTTGAGGCTGTTGCACTGTTTTTTTTCTTCAAAAAAAGATTATGCAATTACAAGAAATCTGTTGCTTGGATATTTTCACTAATATTAAAATATAAGAACTAAATAAGCTTTTACCCTTAAAAAAAAAGTTAAAACATCTAATAGTTGTAAACAAATCAAATTAGGCTTTAAATGATAAATACAAACAAGTCCTTAATAATGATTCTATTTTGTAATATCAACCATAACAAACGGCTTCTTACAAGCATCAACATCTCTGTCAAATACAAAATTTCTTTTAGTGGCTATATGTCACGGACCGCAATCGTGACACCCAAGATATGCGCTTGTACGCTAGTGTCGATGATGGTTGTGCTGATTGTTGGAGACGTGCTTCAGGGGCGTGCGTGTGGGGAATGCAATGACCCTAGACTCTTTGGAGTTCAGGCAGGCCGACCCGGTTGAGTTTGGGGAGCTTGTCGCTAGTCGAGGACTTAACGTTGAAGAGGGGTCTAGGAAAATCCTGACGCACACTGGTTGGGAACTGAAGCCGTTCTCCTGACGAGCCCGAGGCAGGGCGAAACCAGTCGACATTGTGCCACTTCCACTAGGCTTACTCTCGTAGTATGGGATGCGGGAGTGCCGCACGGGCTCGTAACCTCTCGTCCCGTGACATATAGCTAGTAATGTCTCTTTCTCATCATTACAATTGCATGTTAATCATTCTTAAATCTTGTTCTAATAATTTTTAATCTCAGCCATGTTTGTTAGAGAATAATAGGGGCCAAGAAACTAGAAATGTGTGGTGTCCTTTTCAAGCCCATTTTTACATTAAGGTCAGAAATCAATTTCTGAGAAATAAGAGACGCTTTTAATAGTAGCCAAGGAGAGATGATTCTGAGTTCTCTTTTAGGCCTAGGCCCCGGCGCAAATATATATATATATATATATATATATAATTATTTAGTAAATGCATTTTCATTTTCTCAGATATCAATAAAATATAAAAAAAATTAATTTTAATATACTAACATGTAAAATACACAATTTTTAATGTATTGAAATCTATATTTTTTTATTTTATTAAAATCTTCACTTTTACAAAATGAAGAAGATGTCCAATACATATATATATATCTATCTCAAGTTCTCGCTAAATGAAATAATAACAACTAATTTTGTAACTAATATACTTGCATGTGACTTGTGAGAATTTTTTTTAATACATAGAAAAGATATTAGATTAATTCTTTTTATAAAAATAATATATAGAGATTCATCACCTAAAAGAGAGATGAAATTAGGCCTTTTAGAATTTAAAATTGGTTCCTTTAGGTAGGGTTGTCCAACAATTTTTTTTTTTTACATGCCTTTTTCTATTTTATCATTATATCTGAATCTTTGTATTCAACTTTTTTCTTTCACTCTTTTCCATTTTTGGACCACAAATTTTGTACATTCATATAATCTTGTGCTAGATCTTTGCATTATAAGCTATGAATTCATCAAAGTGGAAGGACCACCAAATGGTCTTCTTATTCATAACATAAACAAAACTATTTATTTTTATTATTGTTCATTAAACAATTAAAAGAAATTAAAAGTCCTTCGATTTTTGGTAAGCATGCATGCCATGCCTAAAAAAGATGGGGAAGCCAACGTGATATGGGTCCCCAAATTAATATAAATCGCTGCCTCATTTTTATATTTCATGCCAAAAATTATTAAAAAAACTATGCAAAACAGAACTTAATAGTTAAATGCTCTTACTTTGAAAAATGAAAAGCATTTAAGTTTCTTTATTTTTAATTAATATCTCCCAACTTAAAAGAAATATTTGGAACTAATGGTTAATAGACTCATGATTTATTCTCATGGGATTTGGTGATCGATGTTTAAGCCCCATATACCGACCACCTCTCCCTTAAATGTGAATAGATTTTTCCAAAGTTATATATGGAGATAGTCAAAATTATGGATCAAAACTTAGCTAAAAAATGTAATTCAACATTCGCACTATGGTATAATATGAATAAGGGAAATTATCCACCGACTACATGTTCTTTCCGGTTTCTTTAAAAATACACATAACTTTTTTTTTTTTGGTTGATTTCTACTAGAAGTTACATTTTCTTGTACTTTTCCACTTCCATTTGCATTCTGTTATAACCTTGCTGATGTCATAGGGGTAAATTTATCATTTCACTTGCATAGCAAAAATCAACGTCATTTAAACGCGGTAGAAAGGAAAAAAAGTAAAAATATTCTAGAGTATTTTGTTGAACTTATTATCTATTATCTAATGTCTAAATTGTAAAGAAAAATTGAAGTAATTTATTTATTTTTATTTAATTAGGGTGAAATAATAATTTTACATTAAGGGGGTAAAATAGTCATTTTGTTAATATTCTGTTAACTTCTCTCACGGAGTTTAGACGGCAGTGGAAAAATGATACATTTTGTAACTTCAAGTGGAAATCAGCCAAAAAAAATGTATTTTTGAAAAAAAAGGTAGTCGGTAGATAATTGCCGTGTGAATAATCTAACTTACAAATTGAAAATTAACCTATCTAACTAAATATTAGTAATTGAATAGAAAAGGTAAAAGAATACATATTAAAGAATATATATTTTGAATTTTTTTTTCAATGAAAATTAGGAATCTATTTGACTATTTGGTACAAATGGATAAACTATACTGTTATTTGATAAAATGTAAAATCTTAGAGATCTACATGTTATTATTCCTTTCCCGTTTATTTATTTTATTTTTTATTTCTTTAAAGTAAAGTGACAAAGAAGTCAATAAAAAGAGAGATAAAGAGATCACTCGAAGAACTAGATGTCCTCTTTGATGATCTGTCACGCGGGGCCCATCTCGCATGATTTGGAACAGAGAATGTCTTACACGTGTTAAGAATCGGTGCTCATCGTTTTTCATTTTATTTTTGATTTTCTTTAGAATGTAACAATACGGTGGGGTTATATACTTATATTATTATATGCTCTCTTATTATTTTTTTTGAGCACTCGTCTACTCTTTACGATCACATTTAAAATTTATAAATTGAAATTTTAACCTTGGTACCATTCATAATTCTGAACATAATTTCCATTTTCAATTTGTATATCCCTAAAATGACCCATTATCTCTTTTTCTCACCCTTTTTTTCCTCTCTTAACTTACTTTACTTCTGCAATGGTTCAAAAAATTTTGTGGGCAAATAACTTTAGTAATTAATGAATTGTAATCTCAAGCAAACAATTAAATCTTTAATAAGTTTTAAGAGTCATTCCACTGCGCTGATTTTTCTATGTATTGCTTGTGTGAGTAATCTCATCACAAACACCTTCAAACTCACAAATTCCTCATCAACTTTACTAATGTCCAATCATTTTTCAAGAATAAAAATACCAACCAAAGTAGATTTATGGATAGGTTGCTAAAATAGTAAAACTTAATTTTGAGTTTCAATAGTTTGTAGAAAATTACGTTGGCCAGGAGGATGAGGATAAAATTGTCTCTTTGTATGTTTATGCTTCTCTCTTTTTATTTAATAGGTGGGTTTAAAAATAATGACTCTTTAATTTACATTTAATGTAACATATAGCCGAGTAAAATTCATCATTGGTCCACTTGATTCAACTATTTTGTTACTCATTTTTGTACTAAATAGTCTAGTAGTAAGTTACAACAATTCAACAAATGTAACTTAGAGAAATCTTTAACAATAATATGGTACAAGGTTATTCATTTAAAAATTTTTCAAATTAGATTTAGAATGTCCAAAGTAGACTTTAGAGTATATATAGCCTCACCCATGACATGCAGTATATTCTATTGGGATTATCGTATCAATTAACTATTTTTTAATTAACCAAGTAAATCGAGCCGGGTGTATCTGTTAAATTTTTTTTTTCTAAATATGATTGTTCTATTCATTTTTTTTTAAAAAAAAAAGAAATTTGAGTATGATGATGACCTTTCTTATCATTTCTTTTGATCCAATTTGCTTAGAAAACCATCAATATTTTTAGTATCCATCATGTCAATTTTATGAAAATAATTTGGTTACTATTCATCCGTCATCACTTTGAGTAGTTATAAAATAAAGTAAAAATAGCAGTTTAAATTTTAACTACTGGAGATTTCATATTTAATAAAATCAAATAACAAAATATTTTTTAATATAAATTATAAGTGATTAATTTGGCGTCTGAAATGGTCTCTAGTTTTGTAAATGAGTAATGCGAAGGGGTACGACACTAATTTTTAAATTTTAAAAATATTATTGTCTTTCAAAATTAAAAAATAAATTATTTTGGCAATTGTATAAGGGATTACATCTTTGACATTTTTCTTTTTATTACCAGTGATCAGAATGAAAATATTTCCAAATTAGCTTTGAAGCGAAACAAAATCCACAAAAGAAGAAAAGACCTCTTATTCTCAATCACAATAAAACCCTTTTGAAACATGAGAATTCATCTATCTTTTAAAAAATATCCTCAATAAACGCGAATTTCATGCTAAATCTATTAAAGACAAGGTCTCATACTGTTATATATTTTCCTTCCTTTCGTATTGTTGATTATTTGAAAAAAAAATTGACATGCACATCTAAGGAGGTGGATATTTTTATCCCATCAATTATTGGTGTGCGCATAAACATGATTGATTTTAAGCGTTTGTCATTTTGCTTCATCAAAATAGCCATTAAATGCACAAGAATAAGGAGTCAACTTCATGCGCCTATTGAAGAGATGGATAATCTCTCTCATCATAATCTTAAAAAAAAAAATGGCCCCCTATTATTGATTTTTATGATATTTAAATAGGTTGTGTGGCATTGGTCCTAAAGTTAATTTTATCATTGTATCCTATATTTTAAGCGAATTGTTTGGCTCTTTGTAATTAGTAACCCGCACTTAAAAAATTATCATGATTCATGAGTTCATTGTATCGATGACTAACTATTTCAAGTGAATATTTTATTTTCGTTTTGAGTGGAATTAAAGAAGATTATTGATTATGGTTTGTTAGATATTGATGGTTTTCTGACTTCTGCGATTCATTTCGTTTTATTTTTTATTTTTCATTTGTAACAAGGTAGTTTTTGTAAATAATATTACATACTTTTTCTTTCTTTTTATCTCTTAAATAAATTATATAGGCAATTGGATTTGTTTTCCTACAAGGTTGTGTGTGGGTATATATATTACTAAATGAAAACACTACGTACAAACAACGAATAAAATTTTATTTAGCGGTTATCATTTAGAATCGTCATTGTTTGATGTATTTAGAGCTAAATGTTAATATAATAATTGCATAATATGTCAACATGCTCCTAACAACTTTTTTTTTTTAATGTATGACTTAAGATATTAGTAAAACAACTCTCAAAATTTGACAGTATTCGGATGCATATGTATACATTAAAATTTAGAACAATGGAATCATAAAATCTGGGAATTTATTTTATATGCAACTTTGTATTATTTTCAGCCTTATTATTTTTAACCAGTATATATTTAGTTTTAGACTTGACTTAAACAAGCATTATTAAAGACGTGAATTTTGTTGAACTAACCCATCGATATACTTTAGTACCCGATGAGTTATGCATGTATTTTATGTATTTATGCACGTATAAGATCTTATAATGAACAAAAATGAAGTCTAAATTTTAGTTATGTGGAACGAAATATAAAAGCGTGATTATAGATTTTATAAAAATAAAAGCGTGATTATATATTTTTGTTAAGTTTTCAAATATTTTTGTTTAGTTTTAGATATTGGAGGAAATTAATAGAAAATTGTACTGGATGTAATATACACCCTAGTCCCTAATTCTTTCTCGTCATTCTTAGTAATGGGTTTCATCTTTAATACTTCCCTTCAATTTGGCAGGACTCAGAATTGCTCAATTTTAAAAATCATCAAAATTTTTACCATTCATTTCTTTAGATTTTTTAAATAATATTAAATATCTATTTTAAGTGGGGATGACAATGGGTTAGATATGGTGCAAAATATCAATCGTGTATTCTCTTTACCCGTTCTTATATGTTGCAGGCTTAAACAGATATAGATCATGATTCTCACGTAGAAATGAAGATAAAAAAAAAAAAAAAAAAGCAATTTCACATTGATGGTATACTTTACAAAAATAATAAAACTAATGTGATGGATTAAAAAATAAAAAACTAAAAAAAGCAGTTTTTATATTTCTTAGGCCTGGCAATGAGTCGCATTTGAGAGGTTTCGTGTCGCATTCTATCCTATCGTGTTAAAGTACATATACCAAAACCCATCCATTAATTTATTTGGGTCAAAAGTACAAATACGAACCCATTAATTACCATTATCGTGTTATTCAAACCAACTCCTTTAACCCGCTCTTCTTGGTAATTTTAAAATTATTATTCAAAATATTGTTATATATTTTTAGTTTAAAACACAAAAAAATTACAAAATAGACTCTTTAAAAATATAATCCCAAAAAAAATAATATTCATCATGTTTAACATGATTGAATAATATAGTCCACAAAATTATATAATTATTTGAATAAGAATACTTGTCCAAAATTAAAATAAAAAGTAATTTATTTTTTCTTTATAAATTTATAATTCAAAATTATTATAATTTCAATATTAAGTGTTAATGGATCATGTGAAATGGATTTTGATACTTAAATGCAAATTCGGCTCCTTATTGAATGAGTTTTAATGGGTTGATTCAGTAATGACCCAACCTAATAAATGTCGACCCGATAACAATTTCCATCGTGTGGGTTTGTATCGTGTAAGTGGGTCGTTTAAAAAAAAAGAAGCAATTTTGCATTGATAGTATAATTTACAAAAATAATAAAACTAATGTGATGGATTAAAAAATAAAAAAACTAAAAAAAGTAGTTTTTATATTTCTTAGGCCTGGCAATGAGTCGTATTTGAGAGGTTTCGTGTCGCACTCTATCGTATCGTGTTGAATTACATATACCAAAACCCATCCATTAATTTATTTGGGTCAAAAATACAAATACGAACCCATTAATTACCATTATCATGTTATTCAAACCAACTCATTTAACCCGCTCTTCTTGGTAATTTTAAAATTATTGTTCAAAATATTGTTATATATTTTTAGTTTAAAACACAAAAAAAAATTACAAAATAGACTCTTTAAAAATATAATACCAAAAAAAAATATTCATCATGTTTAACGTGATTGAATAATATAGTCCACAAAATTACATAATTACTTAAATAAGAATGCTTGTCCAAAATTAAAATAAAAAGTAATTTACTTATTCTTTAAAAATTTATTATTTAAAATTATTATAATTTCAATATTAAGTGTTAATGGATCGTGCGAAATGGATTTTGATACTTAAATGCAAATTCGACTCCTTATTGAATAAGTTTTAATGGGTTCATTCAGTAATGACCCAACCTAATAAATGTCGACCCGATATCAGTTTTATCGTGTAGGTTTGTATCGTGTAAATGGGTCATATGAAATTTTGCTAGGCCTAATATTTCTAAGTCTAAATTTTACATTTGGGTCTACTTTTTAATAAGCTACTAACTTCAACACAAAAACAACTAAATAATATAAATTCTCAAAAGTCAAACGAGTACGAAAAATTATATCCTTATCCGGCCCTTAGCAACCAACGGGCTGGGGTCAAATCCAATAAAAATTTGGCTTCAAATGAATATTTTGACACAATTATGTTGTGGCAATATATTGTCACTTTTAACTTATTTCGATAATTAACCATAAATTTTGTTTTCTTAGAACTGTATGTTTCCTTATTGCCAATAATGTTATTGGAATAAAATATTTTAAAAAAACAAAATTTTCAGATTTGAAAAGAAAAAAAACAACCTAAGTTTCCTAGGTGGTAATACCAGCCTCTATATCACAACATTGATCACCACATTTCTTTGCCTTACCGCCCCTTGCAACTCTTTTATTTTCCCCTTGGCTTCCAGTTGAACTTGTGCTTCTATCTTTCCTGCACGAGCTCGAGCTCAAACAACAAGGATTGGGACCGGTCTGGCCGTGCAAACTTGTTGATGCCATGTCTTTAGCAGACGTCGCCTCACAGCATCTGCTTCTGCAGTTCTTCACATTAAGTGCTTCTTTAGCTTCATCTTTCTTGCACGACAAGGAAAAGGTCCCGTACCTGGATTTCGAAAACCCTCCTTCCTCCTCTGGGTTATTTTTCAGAAGTAACATGCTGTTCAAGATCACAACCAAGCATGTCCCAACATCAGTGAGAACTGCTGCCCACACTAACGGGTACCCTGCAATTGCCAGTGCGAGGACAGAACCTTTAACGGTGACTGAAAGAGTGACATTCTGAATGAGTTTTGTTGAAGCTTTTCTTGCTAGCTTGATAGCTTTTGGTATTTTCCGAATGTCGTTTGACATTAGTATTACATGTCCGGTCTCCATGGCTAGTGCTGAACCTGAAATCCCCATTGAGATGCCAATATCGGCTGCCGCTAAAGCGGGGGCATCATTGATGCCATCTCCAACCATGGCTGTTGTTCCATCTTTCTTCAACAACTCAACTAATTCTGCCTTGTGTTGAGGTAGAAGCTCTGCATAGACCATGTCGAATGCATGATCCAACTACCAAAAAAAAGAAATTCTTCTCTTGTTAATTTAATTTTAAGTTCAAGCTTAGATTATGTCAAATAATAACATGGATATTATTAGCCATGCACACCTGATCTTGTGCATACAAGGCTGCTGCATGGCTATCACCGGTGAGGATGAAACTTTTAATGCCTAATGATTTGAGATCTTTAATCGCTTCCAGAGCCCCAGACCGACAAGAATCTGAGAGGCTAAATGTTCCAACTGGAGTTGCTCCTAAGTACACATACCCTCTTGTCTTTCCTCCCGTACATTTGGCTTCTACAATTGAATCTGAAATTTCAACCTTTAGTGATATGAAACAAGCCCCCAACTAAAGTTTTATTTATTTTTTCTCTCCCCCTTAAAGCTTTTAAAAATAGAGCTATTGAAGCCTCTTACCTTTACTGCAACCAGTTCTCGGACCAATTCTCCTGTTTCCTATGTAAATTTCATTTCCATGGATTTTCCCAAAAATTCCTTCTCCTGGGAAATTTTGGAAATCCTCCACATTTTCAGGCACTGGCTCAATAGCTAATGACCTTGCATAATCAACTAATGCAGCCGCCATTGGATGACTAGATTTGCTCTCAATACTTGAAACCCTGCAAATAATCCCAAAATCAGTGACTCTAGCTTTGAAGAAACACAGAAATTTATCTACTCTGAAATGTGTGAGAGCTAAGTGTACCAATACAACAATGTGCCGAGGCTAACATCATCACAGATAGATTGAAAATCTGTCACAGTAAATTCTCCCCTTGTTACTGTCCCAGTTTTATCGAATGCCACCATCTTAACTTTCGCAAGAGTTTCAAGATAATTGCCACCCTTGACCAGAAGTCCTGTTGTCGCAGCTTTGGAAAGTGCACAGAAAATCACAACTGGTGTTGAGAGAATAAGTGCACATGGGCATGTGCTAACGAGAACAACTATTGCCAAGTACAACCAGTGCCTTACATTGGGGACTCCCACAGCAGCAGGAATCACAGCAAAAGCTACTGATATCAACAAGACCGCTGAGAGAAAAATAAAAAAAATAATGTGAAAAGTTCCTGAAGAAGCTTCAGTTTGCTTGGACAAATTTCCTAATCATGGCTATGCAGTTTAGAGATCATGTCACCTTATCCATTAGGATTCCAGAGTTGCTTATTCTAGCTTTAAAATGAACATAGAAAGGATACAAAAACGGAAATTAACCTGGGATGTAGTACTTTGCAAAGCTTTCTATAAATGTTTGAGCTCGTGACTTCTTTTTGTGAGACTCTTCTACTAGTGCTGCCATTCTTGAGACCACACAGTCTTTTGCTAATGCAGTAGTTTTTATACTGATATAACCTGAGAAAGATGAGATACATACACAAGCAGTCAAATCTCTTGATTGTAACATTGATGAAGATATTAAAGTGTGAAAGAACTAACCGTCCAAATTGATGGTGCCAGCCCAAACAGGAGAATCTTGTTCTTTGACAACAGGGAACGACTCTCCGGTCAGTGTTTTCTCATCCACCTCACAATTACCTTCAACAACAATTCCATCAATGGGAATTACTTCGCCGGCCCTGACGGCAAGGATTGTATTCACCTTCACTGTATTCACATCAACTTGTTCCCCAGTTTCGGCAATTATGGCCTTCTGAGGAGCCATGCTTGTCAAAGATGACATGGCGGCCATAGCCTATGAATTATATACAAAATTCAAATTTCAGAACAGCTATTGAAGATACAAATGATGAATGATGTAGGACCAGAAATAGAGAGGAGAAATAAGAAAATAATAGAATGGTTGCAGATTGCTTTCAGAACTTAAAGAGGGCAAGATCCATTTTCTAGCTGTAAGTTGTTTCCAAACAACAATACCAAACATTTTCTATCCTCTTCCCTCCCCCTCCCCCCTCCCCCCCACCACCCCTCAAAAAAAAAAAAAAAAAACCTCGGAAACAGAAAATCAAATGATACCAAACAAACAGGCACGTTGACAGAGAAATATGGAACCAGACCTTGTAGCTTGCTACCGACTCAAGCCACTGAGAAATAGAGAATAAAAAGACAATAGAACCAGCTTCCACATAATCTCCAAGAGCAAGAGTTCCCACAGCTGCACATTACCAAACAAAATATGAAAAAAATAGTAACCCTTTCTTCAATTTGAATTGAAGAAATTCAGGAGGATTACCTGCCATCAGAACAAGAACATTTATATTAAGAGTGCGGCTCTTAATTGATGCTACGCTTCTTACTAATATTGTAGGGACTCCAAAGATGACTGCAGCGACAGCCAAAGATTGCAATGGATAATAAATATATCCTAGAAATGATAGTGCAAGTAACAATCCCGAAGCCATGACTGATGGGGCGGGCCACTTCTTCTGAGATTTCATTTTCCCCTCTGGTCTAACAGTAGCCTCCAGCCTTGCCTTATTCAGTGCCTCAACTGGCATTAAACCACAAAAGATTTCGTATCAATACTCACAATAACATCACTTTTGACTCAAATACTTGTAAGCATACTTGGGAGCATTTACAAGTGGCAAATTCTATATAGCTTAATTGTCCTTCCTACTAATTACAACAGTCATGCCCAATGCTATAGACATATCCCCAAGTTGTGTCAACCTTGTAAATAATAAAATTTGGCTAAGAAATATCTAACTATAATTTCTAGTTCCCATTAGAGGAGCACGTTTAAGCCATCACTTATAGTACATGCATTAGTTTGGGGAAAAAAATAGAGTTATTTAATTTCATTCCGCACGAAAGAGACATGGAAGAGTCCCTATATCAGACCAGGAGAACATTAAAGTCCAAATGGACAAATGGTGTGCTCACACTTCAGTCCTAAAAGTGCAATAGACTAAGACAGAATCACTTATAATTAAGTTTTTTGAAAAAAATTCATCAGTACTACCATCGATAATAGTTATGTAGAAACTAATTAGTGGACTTTTAGTAATTTAAATGAGTAAAAAATTCAGGAAAAGAAGTCTAAAGTGTAACATAAATAATAACATTGTCCATTTAATACACCAAAAAAAAAAATAACATTGTCCATAGTAATGGGCTGATAAGTCATGTCAGGGTTGTGGCCATATGTTTTATAATTTCATGCGTGCATTGCATTTGTAACCATATATGGTGAATATTTAGTTACATGATATTTTTTATTCTATAATTATCAATAACAAAATATAATGTAAGAGCAATACTAAATATTCAATAAGTAAATTTAAATTTGAGTCTCAATTGATGTGACATTCATTTTTTGAATGACAATTAAGTAACTGTATAAGTTATAAAATTCATCTGAATAACACACAGTATTAAAACTTAAATGTTAGAATCCTTAATATTACTGATAGTACAATAGCCCACCTGAATTCTTGAGAAACCACTAGTGACAACTAGTAAACATGTTAATCCCAAAGGTAGCCCAGGACATATAAACTTCAATTCTCATGCAATACAAAAATCCAAAAAAAAGTAAATTAATGATTGAAAAGAGTAATAAAGTATCCATTTGTCCTAATATTGCTTCATTTGCAGTATATTTAATTAGTTCTTATTTATGGCAGCACAACACATACCAATTTTGGTCTCGGAAATGCGTCGGGTATCATGAACTACGATCACCGTTTTCGTTGGCACAATCACCGAAATCTCTTCAACTCCATCAAGTGAATTCAGAATCCTCTCAACAAGTGGAACCTCTGACGAACAGCACAAACCCAACACCTCAAAATAATTTTTCTTTAACCTTTCAGCCATGAAAGAACAAAATATCGAGAATATCAGACAATCTTTGATATAAGTTATCAGAAGACGAAGAAGAGAAGAATACTGATGGAAAGGTCAGAGCTTTATTCTGTGTCTTATTTACTTGTTCTATGTATATTTTAAATTTTTATTTATGGGGCTGGCAAACTTTGCCTGCTACAGTTGAGAGGGAATTCAACTGTATACTCTTTAATTTATTCAAATTTGTTAATATTTTAACATGGAAGTCCGTGTATTTCTATTTATTAATAAAATAATTCCAAGGATTTGAAGAAATAGGCATCCGGTCTAATGATTGTGTTTTATATTAAGGGTAATTTTTAAAAACCTCCCCTGAGGTTTGGGCTTGTTGCAAGTAGATGGCGAGAATTTATTTATTTGTAAAAAACCCCCTACCGTCAGTTAACTTTAACATTGACCGTTAGTTGACTGTGCAAAGACAATATTACCCTTAACAACAGTTTGTAGACGGAAATAACTAAAAAAAAAATTAAAATTGTTGGCTATTTTACCCTCTTTAAATTATTGATATTTTCTTAAAGTTCCTACAAGAAAGATAAAATTAAAAATTTGAAAAATCCTCTTTAAATTATTGATATTTTCTTAAAGTTCCTACAAAAAAGATAAAATTAAAAACTTGAAAATGAAATAGTTATAATCTTTACCTATGATATTGTAAATCTTTGGAATTGACAAGGATAAAATTGTCAAAAAATAGGGTTTGTGCTTTTCGCGCCAACAATTTTAATTTTTTTTTAGTTATTTCCGTCTACAAACTGTTGTTAAGGGTAATATTGTCTTTGCACAGTCAACTAACGGTCAATGTTAAAGTTAACTGACGGTAGGGGGTTTTTTACAAATAAACAAATTCTCGCCATCTACTTGCAACAAGTTTAAACCTCAGGGGAGGTTTTTAAAAATTACCCTTTATATTAATCTTTCTTGTTTGTCGTAACTTCGTAATTTATACGAGTGATGTGATGATATGGATTGGTGTTTCGTGTTAAGGAAATATGTAATAATATTTTTAATTGTTATGAAAGAGACTTGCTTATTAATTGTGTCAAGAATCTTAAACACTAAAAAAATATTTAGTGTTTGTACAATTATTAAAAAATTAAAGAGTTATTATCATTACCAATTATAATGAGATAATAAAATAGAAAATAAAAATATTTACTTATACTTATCAATTATTATATATACACAATAAAAAAAATATTATGCATACATATTTATGAATGTGTAAATAAATTTTATTCAACATTATATCTATTTTGATCATTTGCATTCTTACTGTATTTTAACACTAAAATTTGCTTAATATTTAATATGACTGTTTTTAAAATTTACAATACTTTTAAAAATAAATTTTACCAAACATTGAACTAATTCTCTTCATAGTTAACTTTTCAACAACACAGCTAACATCAATTATTTTAAAAATTATATCATTACTAGCCCTAAATACATTTTGAGGGACTTACAGTACTATAAGTTCAAACTCTCATCAATTTTAGTTTAAATATCGTTATATAATTGCTAAAATAGAATAAATATAACAAACGTGTCAATACAATATTAGTCATATATATCAAATTCAGATTTTATTTTTTGCACAAAGAAAGCTATTTCCTTAAAGCAATAAAATTTTAAAGAAAAAAAATCTCACATATGCTAGAATATGTTTTTCTATCACATTAGATATTTGTTTAGATATACAGATAAATCATTGAGTTGATACTAATGGAAAATAATCCAAAATTCTTAGTTTTTAATTTTCACTTTGGCAATGAGCAACTGGTTCAAAAAAAATTATGTAAAATAACTAGTGTAACACTCGAAATCTAACACATGTGAAGCACTTGACAAAGAAGAAGGTTACTAACGAATTATAATGCTTACAACACAATCTTAAATTGAAATAACTCAAATTTTATTCAAATCAAACCAAAATAAATATCCGTGAAACAACTCCAATATTAATATTATCTCCTAATTTCAAATATATATAAATAAAAATCTCCAAAGATAAGCATAACTTGCAATAAGCTACTATATCTACAAAAATAAATGATGAAGGATGCACTGTCAACTTAGTAAATAAAATCATTTCCAATACACTAGATTTATGGGGTGCCAAAATATTTGCAAGCCTTTTTATCAAAATATACATTAAAAACATAAGTTCTACAAAATAAAATATTATAATAGAAAGACATAAATTCATAAGTGATTCAGATATCAAAAGCATAATTAATCATAAAAATAAATCGTTCAACTTACATACACAGAAAACAAAAGGTTAGCTTATATTACATAGTGTCACCTATACTCCCAATGATCCTACCAGAAACAAAATCATAATAAGAATAGCATGGCCATAGTCAGAATAGAAATTTCATGTTGGTCAGAATATAAATCAGAATGAAAATCAGAATAACTATGGATAATGAGCCAAAACATCTAAATTCATTTTCATATGTAACGACTTGAACGTGGTACTTTATATTATATGTGGCATTTTACGGCAAGCTGATCCACGAGAGGTGGCCCCGATACAACTTTAAGAGGTGGCCTCTACACAAGTTTCTGTAAATAATCTTAACCGAATATGTGAACAAAACATTCATATCGGATTCATAAAAGGTCATGCCATTGATTTATGCTTGCAAAACAAGTTTCATTCTAACATTTTATAGGTAATTTCATAAAAGATAATTATTTAGTAAAATAAATTAAACATTTAAATTCATTTACAATATTTTGTTAAAATCTTGGAAATAGTATAATTTTCAAATTTGAAAAAATTTAAATAAATAGTTAAATTAATTAATTTTTTTATGAAAGTCGCTTGATTTCTAAAGTACTTTAAAACACATGTAATTATAATAGTATCAAAATAATTACACAAATTCAGTACACTAGGAATGACAATACTTGTCATGCCAAAAGCAATGATCTAAATACACTTGTAAGCATCCAACAGCCTCAAACACTTTAAATAAATACGAGATATAATTATTAACAGCTTATCCCAACATCCTGCTCTTCTAACTTGTACCCGTACTAGTTTGATTCTCTGAATTTTAATTTTTAATCTAATCATCGGAATGACATATTATCTTACAGAACTTTTTTGGACATCCATGACTATTACTCATAAAACTTTGTGATGATCCGATGTCAAAATATTTTCAAAACTATTTAGTTCTTGATAAGTTCAAATCTATTGTATGGAGCATTAAATAAACATTATAGGTTCCAAAATTTTTATAAAATTATATATATTTTTTATAAAATTGTAAAATTAAATACGAGAATACTAGACACGAATAATAATCTCTATTTACAATTTCAAAAATTTTCGAATTCATTTGGCACTCCAAATAATTTGATAAATTTGATTATTGTGTTGAAATTGCAGTTTTCTGGTACAACGATGTTTACTTTGAAAATCCATATAAAATCGAATACAAGGTCAAATCTTATGAAATAAAATTTATTCAATACTCCCTACATGTCTAATTTATAAAAAGATAATTTCTTGTCAAAATAATTTTTCAAAGGTTATGATTTATTACAAAATATTCATGCTGTTCAAAAATAATTCTATAAGACGCAACTAAGAAGCTTGTAATTTAAATAAGATCACTAACCCCGTTGTAGAAGGGGAGAGAAGGAAATTAGGAAAAGAGGTATTTTATGGGAAAATACTTGGAAACCCTAGTAAATAATAAAGCCTAGAATCATTCTCTAAACTCAAAGCTTAGGATAGCCGCCCAATATCGCCTAATAAAAGAATTAAAAGAAATAAATTTTCTTATTTCTTACTAAAAATTAACATAATTATTAATTTACTCCAATACCTTAGGTTAAACACAAACAAATATCACTACTTATCTTTAGAAACATCGATCATGCAGAAAGTACACTTTAATAAAGACATGCAACGCGAAATGAAAATTTTGAACCTACCTCTTCCACGTAGATTCATGTTTGCTCATAGCAACATTATCGTTATTTAAAATAAAATAGTATATTAAAATTCAATTAGAATAAGAATTACATCCACATTTATTTCACGATGCCACACAAAATTTCAATAAAAAGGGTCAAAATGCCATGCAAGAAACAAAAAGGCTTAAGAATAGATCTTGTTCGGGTTGGATTTTTCTAAAAAAGTTTAGAAGTATAGTCGACCACAATCTACTCAAAACTCATTGTTGTCGAGCTAAATACGTAAGTACAATCTGGAGCCTATGTTGACGACCTGGTTTACAAGTACGACCTGAGATTTATGTGAATGACTTAATTTAAGAATACAACCTTAAGCCTATATGAGTGACCAGGAAATTCACCGGTCCGACTTGGAAGTGAATAAATCCGACCTCGAAATTTATTTGTCTGACCCGAGAATTAACTAGACATAGAAAGCTATTGGTTAAGATAATGTGGCCTAATTTCTAAGAAAGTTGTGTGCCACGATCTATTTAAACCTTCTCCAACTGATGACCACATGCAACTGTTGAAGAAATTGCGCAGAAGTTAAAGTAACCACCCACGACCAAGGGCCTATTTAAGCTGAAAATGGCAACTGAGGAAGAGGTTAGCAAAAATCAACCAAAAACTCTACAAGTGACTTATCTAAAAGCCTTAACATTCCCGACAAGATTTTTAGTTCCTTGATCGGAAAATTCCTTTATTTCAACTCATTCACAATTCTTCCCTCTCATTTTCATCTCTTTATTCACAATTTCCGACTTAAGCATCAGAGGGTCTACGCCGGAACCCCACCGGCGTATCCTAACCGTGTTTTCTGGTTGGCAAGTACATAAAATTACGGTCATATTAGCGTTTGAGCTTGGGTTCGCCCTGTAATTCCCCAAAAGAAACAAATTCAACTGTTGAGGTCGTTTTTCAGCATCAACAGATCCATAAACCAAAAAAAAAGAAATCTTCAATCCCCTTAAAGCTGTTAAAACAAGGACTCACTTTGGACCCAAAAAGAGGTGTAGAGTAAATGAGTAATAATAATAAACCCACCAAACTCATCGGAAAAATGAAAATAATAATAATAATAATAAAGGTAACAAGGTATATTTGTAGTTTTGTACCAATACGGCAACGCTTTTATTAATAACCGCAATAATTGTTTTTAAGTCGATCTTAAAATATTAGTAGTGAAATTTCATCTAACAATTTAATAAATTTGTTGTTTATGGAAATTAAAACGAAAATGATAGTTAAACTCTCAATCATTATTTTTAAAAAATTTCGAAATCTCTCAAATCCTGTTTTATCTGCATTACATATGAAGTAATTAGAAAAAGAAAAGTAGATGAAATAACAAATTAATTAACTGTAATAATAATATAGGATGCATACAAATTGACTAGTACTGTAAATGAAAGGCTACTCTTTTATGGCAATAAGCATTTTATTTAAAAGTGGAAGTTTCTTTCCAATAAATTATGGGCCAGCATGAGTTAGGTGCTTAATGGAACTCAAAATTTCTAATAAATATTTACAAAAATACATTATATTTTGATCAATCTTACATCTGAAGGAAATTAATGGTTTGCTTCTATAAATGGAAAATATTTACAAACAAATTTTGGACTTGTCTATTGGACCTTAGGGGCCATGGCCCGTGGGTGCTATAAGCCTTTTAGTATTGTCAGTAATAATCACAAGCCTGAGAGTGGCTTTAAGACATCAGTTTCTGCTAAAGCTTGAACAGAGACTTTAAAATTCTTCAATTTTGTGTCAGATTATGCTAAATACCAATGTTTGAAGGTAGTGTTTTATTTTTTATATGTACATACATACAAACAAACATACATACATATAAATATATATAATTTGAAGGTAATTATTATTATTATTACTAGGAATTTGTGGGAGCACTCTTTTATAGTGCAGCCGAGATAATATGAATGAAAAGAGAGTGGTTTATCATTTACAATCTAAATAATGGGCGGTTCCATAGTTTTATATGTAGTCATTTCATGCACTGAATATTCTAAAGTTTCTATTCCCTGATTAAGAAGAAGTCGGCGTGATTGAGCGGCAGATATCATACAGGATATAAGCCTTGTTATTGTATACATATACTAGAACAGTAGAAATGCAGTAACTCTCAATGTTGTCACACATTATGGAGATAAAGAGGCTTCAAGTCTTCAGTTTTTGGTAAGTAGTGGAGGAGATGAGGAAAAGTGACGATCGTATCAGGGTCTTCCCTATATTAATTAGGCCTAAGCCTTATGATTGCACGCAAAGGATGTAGCTTGTGAGTAGTGTAGCCAACAGTATCAACACTTTCTTCCTCGCCATCTCTCAGATTCCACTTGAATTCCTGCACCAGCCTACCTATTGCTGTGCAAGCTATCAAACTTGCCTGAAGAGAACCTGCGCACACCCTCTTTCCTGCTCCAAAGGCCATTGTCTTGTACAAATCTGCAGGGTCGTTTTGCCCATCAAGAAATCTCTCGGGTTTCCACTCCTCTGGGTTTTCCCACTGTTTCTTGTCCATGTTGCATCCGTATATGTTTATTGCAATCTGTGTATGCAACATAAATTAAAGTTAACATCTAACAATGCAGACACCATTAGTCGGAACCACAAAGATTTCAAAGGAAACTAAGCAAAACAACAACCTCACTTCCAGCAGGAATGAAGTATCCTCCTATTTCGGTATCTTCATGTGCAAATCTTAAAGGAACTATTGGAGCTGGACTGTACTTTCTCAGAGTTTCATGGAAAACTCCTCCCAAGTAAGGAACCTGTGCTATGTTTTCCTCCGTAAACTTGTTTGACCCACAAACTGATTGAATTTCCTGAAATAGACGGTCCTGTAGTGTGTGTATATATATATAGAAGGAACATCAATATATGCAAAAAATTTTGAACAGGTAGCAAAGATCAAAATTCATGGAGAGACTAGCGATAGATTAATTAACCTGTCGCATTGGATCCTTTGCCAGCTCATACATGGCCCATTCTGTTGTGACCAAAGTAGTATCAGATGTCTCGATGATAGGCTCCCAGAGCAGCATGCTTATTTGTTGCTCTGTAAGTGATTTTACTTCTGACAACAAGTGATCAACATAACAATTCAGTTCCTGTCCTGAAGCAATTCTGCTTTTGGCCTCGCTGATGAGGGCATCCATTACTGCTTGCCTGCGGGTACACAATCTCTGAATTTTCATTTCCACGCCTTTATTAGGAACCCATCTTAGATAAGGGAAGAAGTCTCTCCAGTCCACCTCAATTGCTCCCTCCATTATGTCAAGCACTAAAATTTTAAATATCTCATCTTTTGACAATGTGGTACGGAGCTCCTTCACATAAATTGATCCCACAACCTTTCCCACAGCCTGAAAATGCAAAATGCTTTAATTATCTATGTATTTAGTCAAAGATAAGAGATGAATTTCCAACAAAAGATCACAGCTAGCTCACCTGTTTCATTGACACTGCAAAAAGTTCAGACTCAAAAATTTTCCTGAAATTCACTAGTTGTAGAGGGTTGTCCTTGATGTGAGCATGAAATTGGGTTGAAATATTTTCCATCATTGTGTCTCTATGGATTCGATGTCGCTTCTGAATAACACACATACAGAGAGTACGCGTCATTAGTTTCGGCAGTCCGATATACATGCATACGCAACATATGAACTGACACGGTGAAAGCAAGAGAAAGTTGCAGTAGCAGATTAACCTGAGCATTTCCACCCAAAACATTCGTGAGTAAACATCGTTTAGCCATTTTGTGAAATTCATCGTAGTCACTTGTTGCAACCATACTTTTATTAGAGGTGATCATCTTCAGGGCATTTGATAGCTTCCTTGTTGAAATGGATGGATATCTGGTCACCATGGCCTGGAAGAACAAACAATAAATTAAAACATTTTAATCATTGATTGATTGATTTCTCTTCTATGTGCCCCTATATCAGTAACTAACTAAGCTACATGAATATATAAATTGATTAATGACAGGCAAACTGGACATTTTAGTGAATTAGACATCTTGATTGTCAACCTAACGACCTAACTAAAGGGATTCAGTATGCAGCTCACTCAAAACATACACCCGAACAGTTAAGTTGCCAAACATTAACAGCTTAAACATGTTTTACACTATTAATTGTACGGCTCGGGCCCAACAATTAAGTAGATATTATTAGTTTGGTCACATAGTCAGTCACAGTTTTGTTCTGGGCTTTTTTACTTGAAACGCGTTTACTTAGTTGAGAGAGTTTATGCCTTATGAAATAGTTCAGTTCAGAAACTGACTCGCTAGCGAATTGTGATGTTACGTTAACAATTTCACCCGATGAAAAAATTGAATCTATAGTTTGCAGTGTTAAAAGAATAGAACCAGAATGCTTGCCTCTTTAGCAACATCAGCGGAATTGAGAACAATCATAGTAGAAGCGCCAGTCTTGATTGAGTAAATTGGTCCATGCACCTCAGCCCACCTTGTGAAAGTCATGTGTGGTTTCTTCTCTGTCAACTGTAACAAATTTCCTATAAGAGGTAGCCTTCCTGGAACCTCTGCACACAACTCCCCAACGACAACCCATTGATCATTTAAATTAATCAATCAAGAACAAAGAACTGAAGAGAAGAAACCATATATACATACCTGGAACAGGCGGAAGATTAACGGCTAATTCCGTCCTCTGCCTAGAGATGAACCTTCGGATGAAGAACAGGAAGAAAAACACAGAGAGAGTACCAAGAGCAATGGAAGTAGCAAAGGGTGGTACTGCTTGAAATGCTTGAATGATGTAATCTTTGGAGGCCATTGTTTTTTTATTTTCTCTACTGAAATCTAGTGAAAGAAGTCCGAGATTCTATAGAATGAGATGCTCAAGGCATAACTTGAGTATTTATAATCATGATTACACACATGGGTTGTTGAATTGGAATGTTATATTTTCAAGAAACATTTAGCTAGAGTACAAGTAGAATTGACCTGTCATGTGTCAGAGAGAGACGACCGAATTATGGCCTGTCTCTGAGTCTAAATTAGCCTTGTTGGTGCTGTTTTTTGTAAGTGTTTTTCAGGAAGGATTCCCTTTCGGCGTTTACCAAATATGGAAGGGTCCAAACAATTATGTTAGTCGTGTGGATAGTGCCAAAATGGGGCGTGGAATTATGCAAAGGAATTAAGAGAGTTCAGATACTATTACAACCAACTAGTACAAATAAATTCGTCACTGCCGTGCATCTGCGGTTGCAGCTCGGTGCTATCCACGCCTTCAACATAGGTGGAGTCGATAATACGTTACTTATAGGTCAATTATCTTTAAATAATGATAGAATTTTTTTCCCCTTGTACATTAGTGAGAGTAGATTTCTGAATAAAGCTCAAGAGACCTCTTGGATTGAACTAAAATAAATGTCTAAATTTAGAATCCTAGTATATTGCGGATCAATATTTATTGCTTAAAGAAACTCAAAATTTTGAAGAAATATTTGCGAAAATACATTGTATTTTGATCAATCTTTACATGATAAGGAAATTAATTGTTTGCTTCTATACATGGAATCTCCACCACGCCGTAGAAATATTGGACTTGTTTAGTGGACCTTAAAGTGGCCCATGGATGAAATGAGTCTTTTAATATTGTCGGCAACACTAACAAATAACAATGTTGAAGTAATTAATATATATATAACTCTTTATTGTAGCAGAAGCGGAGCTGCTTGAAACAGTAACCTTTGAAACATACAGTGTTTTTTTTTTTTTTAATTTTAATTAAAGGCGCATGCCTCACTTGCAGCCACCCGAGGGTACAAATAAACGTATAAAATATCGATTTGGGGAACAATGCCACGTACCAAACTAGTTGTAATTTAAAATTTTGACAAAGCCGTTCCAATTCAATCACTGTTTAAATTCACTTTTCTTCATAATTGATTTCCAACGAAAGCACATCCATCCTTCGATCCTATTTCCTTCTGGTATCAGAGCCAATGGGAGGAAAGTGTAATACAGTTTAGAGTCAACGTGTTTAAAGATTGTGTTTTATTTTGAAGTTTTGCTGTGTGGTGAATCTTTTACTGGTAGTAAGTCCCGTTTTAGGATAAGGATTTCAGTAGAAACCATACAACCACTCTGTCAAAACCAAAAATAGTTCATAGTCCTCACCCATGGAACCTCCACTCAGAGACATCATCCTTTTCTACTTTCTTCCCAAGTGATTCAAAGACAGTTCGTAAGAATTCATTATTGAGAACTTTGATAAAACAATTGATTGTTGGGAACTTCCAAAGATTTCCAAAGAGAAAATTTACAAAACAAAAAAGCTTGATATTTTAAAAAGTGATTATGTTATAAAAACTGAAGAACGTGATATTACTATTTCAGAACCTTTTGAAACAATTCATCTGTTTTCAGAAAGTTCATTAAAGAAATTAAAAGAAAAGAAATTTAATTATGTTCACATCGGTTTGATCTAAGTAGAATAAAACCGAACCAAAGAAAGCTTGGATACTTATCCTTGTCATGCAAGAGATGGGCGATTCATCTAACTTTTGATGATTCTTTAAGAAGATCGAATCCATCAGAAAGGTCCAATTTCTTTTGATTGTTATCCAAACATAACAATTTCTCTTAAAGACAGAAACATTTTAAAAAGTATGATTTTACAAATCAAAACGCATAATTATAACATGATTAAAGGATCTGTTCCTGTTGCTTTAATTTTTAAAATTTCTTATAAAGCCATGATTTCTTTTAAGACACATAAATTCCAAAAGAGATGAGACTCTTCTCTTGCAGACTGATTTGTCTAGACCCAACACTGTCATTCCAAAACCAATCCAATGGAAGGATATCCATCTTCCAGAGGAATGGATTCTAGAAGGAGCCGCTCCTCCAGCGATTCCAAAACAACTTGAGCCAAATACAGAGTTGCAAAATGTGACTCAGTATTCTGATGGAAAAGTCAAATTATCTTTCAGGAGATCTACTTCGACCAGATTTTCTGATAAAGAGTCGTGCTCAAGTGTTCCTTCGTTGGAAAGGAAATTCACAAAAATCCCTTCTGTTATAAACCTTCCTTTTCAAAGTCAACCTAGGTTTTCCACTTCAGATATACCTAGTTCCTCTATACGTTCTGTTGACTACACTACAAAAGTTCCACACCCAATTTACACTAGCAGTCAACACGAACAAAGACAGGAAGAGAAGGAACCTTCTCCCCCTACTTCCCCTACTTTTTCTGCATTCACAGAAAATGTTTTAAATGTTATTGAAAAGAATTTTGAGCTTGATAAAAATCTTCTTCACGATGATTTCTATTCAGAAACAAATAAAGAAAAAAGACTTTGGTTTTTTAAACACTTTTTGAACCAAAGAAAAGAAATCCAACAAACTTACTATGAATTTGTAAATTTACATCAAGTTCATATATTGTTTTTTGATTGGTTCGAAATATACTCTTCTGATAACAACATAGATTATCCCTTCAAAGAGTCAAACCTATTCTTGTTGGGAAGAAAATCCTGAGTGGAAACTTTCGATAGTGATAGAATAGTAGAATCTGAGCATCCACCTCTTCGAGTTTAATTGATCACGGTGAACCTCCATCAAATTAGAGCTTATAAAATCCAAGCGAATGATTCTGATGCGAATTTGAGTAGTATTATACAACAGAATAATTTCTGTAATACTAACTTAAATACTATTGGAAAGCAATTGGCCCGTATAGAAAACCAATTTCAAACCTCTACTATAGCAGTTTCATCAAAATCGATTCGAAAAAAAAGGAACTTTTTCAAACCTTTTCAGGTTTCGAGAACTAGCCAAAAGCTTGTCCAATAGTCAAAGTCAGATTTTGCAAAAGCCATTAGAGAACAACTAGATAGGATAGAATCTGTTTCTTCCTCATCTAGCAAAGTTCAAATAGCCTCTGATACTCCCCAATCTAGCAAGATTGGAGTATTAGAACATGACCAGGCGTCTGTGACCTCTTCTGATCTAGAAGCTTTTGAAGACGAACCTAACCCTAAAGCCAACAAAATCCATTGGGATTTGGCCCTTCCTACTGTAAAGTCCCCACATGATTTGACCATAGACAATAAGCATAGTGCATTAAATCAGTCCCGATATAATGCATCCTCTGTCTATGAGTGGAATATAGATGGAATGTCTGAATACAACATCCTAGATATATTGCAGCAAATGACTATGGCAACCAATGCCTATAAAACCCAATCGGGAACTTCTGACAAAGCCATTGCAGAAATCCTTATTGCTGGTTTTACTGGTCAACTAAAAGGTTGGTGGGATCATCGTCTCACAAAAATGCAGCAATTAGATATCCTAAACTCTATACAAGTAGATGAGAATGGTGCCCCCATTCTTGATGAGTTCAATAGTCCAATTCAGGATGCTGTTGCTACCCTGATTTTGACTATATCCCTCCATTTCATAGGTGACCCTTCTCACCTTAGAGACAAAAACGCCGAGTTACTACACAACTTGAGGTGTAGAAAACTTAGTGAATTCCAAAGCTAGAAAACCACCTTCTTCACCAGACTCTTCCTTAGGGATGATGCAAATCATATAACTTGGAAGGAGAAATTCATTGCAGGTTTACCTACCCTACTAGGAGAAAATGTTAGAAATTCCATTAAAGCCCTTTATGATAACCGTATTCCTTATGATGAGCTCACCTATGGTGAACTTGTCAGTTTCGTCAATAAGGAAGGCTTAAAGATTTGTCAAGATTTGAAATTACAGAAACGACTTAAATGGGAGCTTAAAAAGTCTAAGCAAGAATTAGGCAGTTTCTGTAAACAATTCAATTATGACCCCTTTAAGACTTCTACTTCCAAAGATTGTAATGGTAAGTGTTCTACAAAACCTTACAAGAAACATTACAAGTCTAGATTCCGTAAAAAACCCTTTCAAGACTTTAGAGAACTTCATTATAAGAAACCTTCGAGGCCTTATAAGAAACCTAGTTTCTCTAAAAAGAAAGAGTTTAGAGCCAAACCAAAAACTCCGTTCAAAACCCCGTTTAATTACAAAGAAGCCATATGTCACAAATGTGGTATGAAAGGCCATACTGCAAAGTATTGCAGAATGAGCAGAAAACTCCATGAGCTTGACCTAGATGAAGAAATCCTCTCCAAAGTTGCCTCTATGCTCATAGAGTCTTCTGACTCTGAGTCTTCCATGTCAGGAGATAGTGACCCTCTTCAGGTTGATGAGTTAATTGACTCAGATGACTCTGCATCTAGCAGTAGTGATTCTGAATCAGATTCTTATTTAAAGAAAATCAATGTTTTGACTAAAGACCAAGAAATTTTTCTTGAACTTGTTAAACATATTTCTGATCCGAATCTTCAAAAGGAATACCTTGACAAACTTTTGAAAACTCTAGATTCTAATAAAGCAGAAACTTCTAAAGTTCCAATTGTTAAAAAAAATTCTTACGATCTCACTGAAATTCTGGATAAAAAGAAAATAAAAAAGTCAATTCCGAATATCCAAGACCTTCAGAAAGAAATCAAAGATATCAAACTCGACATTAAAGAATTAAAAGAAAAACAAAAGAAAGATTCTGAAACTATTCAACTTCTCATACAAAAACAATTAGAAAATAATTCAGATAAAGAAGTTGAATCTGAAAGTGATAATGAACAAAATGTTGACAACATTGAATCTATACCTAATGATTTTCTATTTGTCCTAGAACAAATCATCACCAGAAAATACTTAATTAAAATCACTTTGATTTTTTCCGAAGACTTTGCTATTGACGCCATTGCCCTTTTTGACACTGGTGCTGATTTGAATTGTATAAGAGAAGACATTGTCCCTAAAAGATTTCATGAAAAAACAAGAGAAAGGCTTTCTGCCGCCAACAATTCAAAACTTAAAGTCAATTCTAAAGTTGAAGCCTCAATCCATAACAATGGTTTTGAATTTAAAACTTCTTTTCTCCTTACAAATGACATACACCACACTGTCATTGTAGGAACCCCATTTATAAATTTAATTACCCCATATACTGTCAATTATGGTAGTATATCTTTTAAAGCAAAATCCAAAAAGCTCGTTTTCCCTTTTATTGAGAAACCAAAAACAAGAAATCTAAATATTGTTAAAGCTTGTTATGTTTACCAAAATCAAATCAATGCCATGCTTAAATCTAAACAAAATGACTTGTTTTGTTTAAAAAATGACTTAAGCCTACAAAGAATTGAAAATCAGTTACAAAATGACTTTCTACAAAGAAAGATCTCTGATTTTAAAAATCTCATTGAAAAAGAAATATGTGTTGATTTACCATCTGCTTTTTGGGAAAGAAAACAACATTTGGTAGATTTGCCCTATGACAATTCTTTTGATGAAAAACAAATACCCACTAAAGCCCGTCCAATCCAAATGAACATAGAATTGGAACAACACTGTAAAAATGAGATAAAAGATTTAGAGAACAAAGGACTCATTGTAAAATCCAGATCCCCATGGTCTTGTGCCGCTTTTTATGTTAATAAAAACTCCGAAATAGAAAGAGGAACACCGAGACTTGTAATAAATTATAAGCCTTTAAATAAAGCATTAAAATGGATTAGGTATCCTATACCTAATAAAAAAGATTTGCTCCAAAAATTGTATTCAGCTTTTATTTTTTCAAAATTTGATATGAAATCGGGTTTTTGGCAAATCCAAATCCACCCTAATGACCGTTATAAAACTGCCTTTACTGTTCCTTTTGGACAGTATGAGTGGACTGTAATGCCATTTGGTTTAAAGAATGCACCCTCAGAGTTTCAAAGAATCATGAATGACATCTATAACCCTTATTCTGAGTTTTGCATTGTCTATATAGATGACGTGTTGATTTTTTCTCAAACAATTGATCAACATTTCAAGCATTTAAAAACCTTTTATTTTGCCACTAGGAAGGCTGGTGTAGCCCTTTCTAGTTCAAAAATTTCATTGTTCCAAACAAAAGTCAGATTCCTTGGTCACTATATTTCTAAAGGAACTATCACCCCTATTGAGCGATCACTTTTGTTTGCAGATAAATTTCCTGATAAAATTCTTGATAAAACTCAACTACAAAGATTTTTAGGAAGTTTAAATTATGTTCTTGATTTCTGTCCTAATATTAACCGGATGTCTAAACCTTTGCATGACAGATTAAAAAAGAATCCTGTTGCATGGACAAATGAACACACTAAAGCTGTTCGATTGATAAAAAATTCTGTAAAGAATATCCCTTGTTTATTTTTAGCAAATCCTGCATTGCCTAAAATAGTTGAAACGGATGCATCTGATTTGGGTTATGGAGGTATATTAAAACAAAAAGAGAATGATAAAGAACATATAGTACAATATGTTTCTGCACATTGGAATGATTGCCAGAAAAATTATTCTACTATCAAAAAAGAAATTCTTTCTATTGTTTTATGCATATCTAAATTCCAAAGTGATTTACTAAATAAAAATTTTTTACTTAGAATTGATTGCAAAGCTACAAAACATGTTTTGGAAAAGGATGTTCAAAATATTGCTTCAAAACAAATGTTTTGCAAGATGGCAAGCCATTTTAAGTGTTTTTGATTTCGATATTGAATTTATTAAAGGAGATAAAAATTTTGTTCCTGATTTTCTAACCAGAGAATTTCTCCAAAACAGATAATGCCGCCAAGGAAGAATGATAAAGGTAAAGCCGTTCTAAAAGACTCTGAGACTCAAGCCACCTCTAAAGAACCTCAACCAACTCCTTCTAAAGAAAAATTGCTTTCTTCTGCCATGCCCATCAAATCCTGGATTGAAATAGTTGAAGAACAAGAAGCCCAATACAAAACAATTACCTCTGATGACCAAGTAAAGCAATGGATGAATTCCATTACAAAATCCCCTGAGCTTATGCTCGCCCTTTAAAGCTTTTCTTAAAGCCAAATTTCTCCTAAAAAAGAAATTGAAAAAGAAAAACCTATGTCCAAAGAAATTTCAAAACCCTCTTCTCAAAATGTAGTTGTCTCCGGTGAAAGCTCATCTTCTCAAATTGTGCTTTCCCAGCTAACGCTTTCAAAGAAATCATCCGATTGGTTTGATAAAACCCATTTTCAAAATGTTTTATTTATGGAAGATGGTTTTTACCATACTGATCATTTCCAAGCTATTTCAAAGTTTTTCCCTAAAGGCTGGTTTTTCAAACCATGGGATTTAACAAAACCCCAATCTTACTATCAAAGCATTTTAGAAGCTACTGAGTCAGATAAATTCAAACATTTCTTTCTCAGTGAAACCCATTCAGAGCCAGCCTATTCCACGGCTACTATACTAAAAGTCCTGAGCCCAAACCAGTGGGGTGACCAACTCCACACACAGAAAAGATTCCCTCCAAATTTTCAAATGCGTTTACCACATTGTTTGACTTATTCCTATTGGGACTACCAACAAGCATGGTATAACACATTTTTTTATCCAAAATCCTAAAAAATCTCACTCTTGGTTATTTTTCTTTAATTCGAAAATAACTGTTCAAAGCCTCCCAAATTGGTTTCAACATTGGTGGAATTCTTTTGGCCCAATACCTCAAATCCTAACCCCAAATGCCACTCATTGTTTAAACCTATTTAAAGCCCACTACATTCCTTCTGAATCCGAGAAAAGGTTTCCCCCCTTTCTCTGTTTCTGTACAAATTTCTTCCTTCCATGGGTATGGATGTGGAACCTCAGATTTCATACCCAAGATACCTAACTCATCCTACAAAGAACATTCAAAGTAAAATGGTGGTCAAAGTTTGATGAACAGTCTAAATTGACGGACACTTTAATCCGCAATTGGCTCTGTTCTAAAGGATTCTTACCCCCAACTATTAAAGCCAAAAAAGCCCAAGAAACCTTTCTAACTCAAAAATCCAAAGCCCAATCTCTGCTGGCCAGTGCCAAATATGAAGAAGAATACTTTAAAGTCATGGAACAGCTCCTCACATCAAGATCAAAGTCCTCAGTTGCAGACTCCTCTGATAATGATGATGATCAAGACGAAGAGCCATTTATATCCCTTGGAGATGAAAATGAAGACGACTGTTTCGGAATTTTCTCTCCCATAAAGCATTGTAAATAATTGTTATGTATATTTAAAGTTTAAAAAAAAAAGTATTTTTCAATTTTATACGTTTATTTGTACCCTCGGGTGGTCCCTTGGACACAAGTGAGAGCGCACATGTCTCTTCACCCGAATTAAAATTAAAAAAAAAAAAACACTGTATGTTCCAAAGGTTACTGTTTCAAGCAGCTCCGCTTCCGCTACAGTGAAGAATTCCAAAGATTACTATATGCTACAGCTCCGCTACAGTCTACAGTTTAAAACTCATTTTGTATATAAATCTGGAGGAAGACTTAGACTCCTTAGATTTTTCAGTTTTCAGTTTTTCTCTTCTCTCTCTAGTTTTCATTTCTCTCTCTCTCTCTCTCTCTCTCTGGGAATTTGGAATCCGAAGGCATCAAGGAAAATTCTCTGTCTTTAGACTAGTTCCTTGTCTTCAGATTAATTTCCCATCTTCCTTCTATAAAGCAAACAAAGCAAGAAAAGCCAGATGTAAGATTTGTAATTCCTTTCTTTGTAATTTTAAAGTTCTGTATGTTTAAATTTCCGCAATTACTTTAAAGCAATTTAATTTAAAGCATTTAAATTTATGCATGCTCTCAGATCGATCTTTTCGATCTCAATCCTCGGTTGTATTCTTTCTCTCTCCTCCATTCCTTCGAGTACTATTTCCGGATCTAAGTGTATGCCTTTTTAGATGTATGTTGTTCTTAATCTAATTCATATCTGGTAAAATAATTTTAAAACCAACCAACCACGATTCAAAGATCCATTTAAAGAATCCTAATTATTATTTGGTAAAGTGAGCTAATCTATATCTGGAAAAGCAGGTCTATTGATCTGTTCTAAGTCAGATATGGACCCAAAGGCTTGACTTCGGTCGCATCGATTTAGGGAACAACGCCACGTACCAAACTAGTTGTAATTTAAAATTTTGACAAAGCCGTTCCAATTCAATCACTGTTTAAATTCACTTTTCTTCATAATTGATTTCCAACGAAAGCACACACACACACACACACACACACACACACACACACACACACATATATATATATATATATCCGCATCGATTTAGGGAACAACGCCACGTACCAAACTAGTTGTAATTTAAAATTTTGACAAAGCCGTTCCAATTCAATCACTGTTTAAATTCACTTTTCTTCATAATTGATTTCCAACGAAAGCACACACACACACACACACACACACACACACACACACACACACACACACACACACACACACACACACACACACACATATATATATATATCCGTAGAAATATTGGACTTGTTTAGTGGACCTTAAAGTGGCCCATGGGTGAAATGAGTTTTTTACTATTATCGGCAACACTAACAAGTAACAATGTTGAAGTAATTAAATATATATATATCTTTAAGATAAATTAATTTTTATAATTCATTGGACTTCCCATGCTAAATGCCAATAATCCGAAGGTGTTTATTATATTTATCTATTGAAATATCAATTTATCATGCGTGTTGGGGAAAAAATTATCATAAGCATTGTAACTTTTTATAGAAATATTATATTTTAATTTACTGATATTTTTATTGGAATTCTATCGAGAGCGTAGATAGATTCTTTTATAATGCAGCCTAGATAATATTAAAAAAATAATAAAAAATGATTTAGAAAGTGATTTACAATTTACCATCCCAATAATGGGTGATTTTTACACATAGTCTACTAGTCGTACGTTGAATATTCAAAATATGAACGCTACCAAAGAAAATAAGTTTCCATTATCCCATTAAAGAAGTTGTAGGCGTGATTGGGCTGCGCTCTAAAATTATAGCCATAATTTCATTTTCATGTTGTGAGACAATCATTTTTTCTTTTGACTTGACCAAGATATTGTGCCGCTGTGGAATATGCTCTTGTGCGTATAGCTCACTCAGTTTTTCTGTCGTTACTTTTTTATATTGCAGTCACTCAACCACACAGCATGTGTTTAATGCTTTGAGCATGAAAAGATTGACTGCATTTTGGATTTGATGTCTTGAGGGGGTGCGTTTATAGTGGATATCAAAGATCCAAAAGAATGCCTAAACATTTGATTCTTTTTAGAGCATGTAAAGAAGAGATAATAATTGGGGTTTGTTTGTGTGCTTATTCCTCCTTGCACCTTTGAGCCTTTGAGGCTGTTGCATTGCTTTTTTCTTCAAAAAAAAACATTATGCAATTACAAGAAATCCATTGCTTGGATATTTTCAAATATTGTAAAATGGATACAAAAACTCTTTTTGTTACAGAGGGCTATTCAAAATTTAAAACTAGGGTGTTAGTAACTTCAAATTCACATTTACGGACATGATAAGTTATGTGTTTTAAAGTTTCTAATAATAAAACAATCAAATTCTTGAGAACCACCAAATAGTTAGGTGATAAACCATTTCAAATTTCATTCATGTTGGTGGTAAAATATTGGACGGAGGTACTAATGGCATTGCATATGGAGAACATGATTCGAGACTATGATAAAGGATGAAGGGAAAGTTGAGAAGGGAGGATAAAATGGAAAGATCTCAATGAATTAGTCTCAATCACCTAAACTGCCAAAGAGTGACACAAAATTGCCTCCTACAAAATATCTAAGTCACCACGTGTCTATACGGGACCACAATAACAATCACACGAGGCGCCACCAGGCCACATCCCCACTTAAGTTGTCTCCAAAGCATCTCTTTGTGAGCCACCAAAGTCAAGATTGAGAAAGGGGGACTACAGACAAGTCACCTCCACCACCCCTCTAATTGATTCATTCAAAATTGGCCAATTAATTATAGTTAAGGGCACACAATCAGCACAGACTGTCACTAAATAGATAGCTACCCAACCTACAAAAGGAGTCAAATTACTCTCGAGACCCGACCTTAGGAGGAGAATCACCAATAATGGCTCGCCTCATATCTAAAAGGATATAAATATGCCCTTAGAGAACTTCACTTTAAAAGGTCAAATTGGTCTTATTAAGGGGTAAGATCACTCACAAAACACTTAAAATCTCCTACTCTAGAATTTCTCTAAAAACCCAGCATCTTCTTCAATCCCTCATTTACTTGATTATCAAAGCGTCGTCCCTAGCCATCGCCACCGTCGCCTCTAACAACTATTCCTTGTGATTTCAGATTCGTCTCAATCGTTATCGTCCCCAGAAAATAATTTCTAGACAGCTCGACATCCATCTTCACCAAAAAATTACCTTTTGTAGAGAAGTTCTCATACAATTTTGGGCTAAATCAGATAAAAACAATTCATATGAGAAGAGATTGTAAATAGGATAAAAATTTGTTTCATCCTTATATTTTAAGGTTAGTACTCATTTAGTTCCTATATTTTTAAAAATGCCTCAAAATATCCCTACCTTTAAATTATTGACATCCCTACTGTTACTTTTTGTTTCTTTTGACTTGCTTTTACAATATTACTCTCTTACAATAATGTTTATTTTTATGAAATTAATAAAAAGAAAAAAAAATTAAATTATCAAGTTAACCCCAAAAATTAAACGAAAACAAAAAGAATATTTATTAATTTTTGTGAAAGCTTACATGTCTCCAAAAAAATTTATTGTAAAAATAATTAAATAACCTTTTTGGACATTACTAAAAAAATATATATATATATATATTAACTCCTCAGCAGTGTGTTCCAAAACAAGTAACATATATTAATTTTGTTTCTATTTTATTTTTTTGAGATTAAATTGATAATTAATTTTTTTTCTTTTTACTAATAATGTTTAAAAAAATATTATACGAGGGTAATATTGTAAAAATTAATCCAAAAGCAACAAAAAGTAAGAGGAAATGTGCTAATAATTTAATGTCGGGGATGTTTTGAGGTATTTTAAAAAATATAGGGATTAAACAGGTACTAATCTCAAAATATAGAGACTAAACGAGATTTCACTCTTGTAAATATTAATATATATTTTTCATCTCTTTTCAACTCACAGTTATTTTTTTTTTTAAGAAAAAAATGAATCATTGACCATTGATCGGAAATAAATACACCTCAAGATTTGTCCCTTCGATGCTTCGATGCATAACTAAGCCCTAATCATAGAAATAGACAACTAAACTCTCACTATGTCAAAAAATGTAAATACAAATAGACTCATTTCTTGAGTCAATTTTGCCGATTATAATATCATGTTTATTATGAATTTATGATAACCGGATCATGAATGGGTTTTTAAACTTTTGCCAATAAATGTACTAGCCTTTTCAAATAATGCCTTTATTGATAATTACATAAAACCGAAGGAGCTCAAATGTTATTAGTTAAAAAGATAAAAAAAAAAGAGTAATGATACAGCCACAAACTCTTGTACAAACTTATTTTGTATAAACTGACGTGTCATTAATTCATTGGTTGAATGAAAATATAAAATAATAAAAATAAATCATGTGGGCCAAGTGATATTTAATTCAACCAATCTTATCATGCCAATTTATAAAATAAGTTTACAATTCATTTCAAAAAAAAAAATCGAATAATGTAACGCAAAAGAAAAAAAATTCATAATATTAAATTATGGAAATTGGGCTTTCATTAGAAATCATGTGTGGCCTTATAACCCTTATTAGGAAGGGATATTAAATTATAAATGAGGGTTATTTATGAGGTAATGTAGGAAAATGATTATTTTTTCAAATTCAATAAGGTTTCTTAAGACGTCCTATAAATTCATATTTTTCCCCTTCCATAACCCTAAATCCACGACGTTTCTTCTCCTTCTCTGCTGTTCATTACGCTCTTACCCAAACTCTAGAATTCAAACCTTTATTTAGGAGAAAATCAAAGTAATTGGTAAGTGTACTCTCCTTGTTCTCCACAAGATTTCCAATCACTCTATCTAGGGTTCATATTGGCATGACTTTAGATTGTTATAGATTATAATACATGATTTAGGATGTGTTTAGGCTTTGTTTAGGGTTCTGATTTATTATGAGCCTAGTTAATCAATCCTTGATGCATTAAGCACACAGGATAATTTTGGACAGTGTGAGTACCTCGAATTTAAACATATATTCTCTGAACGATTTTTCTTAAGAAATTTATATTTCTGGAAACTAAACATGTAGGGCTTCTTGAATAAATTTTGTTTCATCAAATTACTTCGTTTTCAATTTTATATGTATTTTCGAAATAGACACCATTGCACTGGAAAACTGCGATTCCAGCAATGCGATCAGATTTACAAATTTATTTGTACTATCAAATGAAATTGAAAAATTCTGAAATTTTATATGGAAGTTATTATATGTGTCTAGTATTCCCAGTTTTAATTTCATAATTTTCTGATTGGTATTTTTATTTTATAAAAATCTAATAACCTGTTCTGTTCGGTTAAGGTACTGGGAAACAGTTTCAAATTTGTCAAGTAATAAATAGTTTTGAAAATGTTTTTGGTATCAGATTCCCTTGAAAATTTTACAGCAGGTACCCATGGATGTCCAGAATAGTTCCATAGGATATTACATCATTCTAAGTTTTAGATTAAGAGTTAAAATTCTTAGAATCAGACCTGTACGGGTATGAATTAGAAAATCAGATTCTTAAAATAAGTTATTGATAGTGATATTTTGTATTTGTTTAAGGTGTTTGAGGTGTTTGAGGCTCTTAGAGGCTTAGAGGTGTGCTAATTCAAATTTTTTTATCAAGGTAAGTAACTTCATTCCTAATGTACTGGAATATGATAACTAATTTCATATTATTATAAGTGTTTTTGTACCACTTAGAAGATTAAATGATTTTCATAACAAAATCAGTTTATGAAAATGTTTTCAAATCTAAATTCTTTTAACAAAATATTTTATAAAATGCTTTTCAATATGTAGGTTATTTTATGTCATGACTACCTTTTATAATTTTGTCAATGAAATATTTTGCAAGCCTAAATTATTGTTATGGACTTTTATAATCTGATACATCCGGCCGAGTCACCGGGACTATAGGTGACACTATGTGACATGAGCTAACCTTTTGTTTTCTGTAAATGTGATATATGATTTGCTTTCGTAAGTAACTATGCTTTTGATATTCAGGATTTACTATGAATTTATGTTACTTTATCGTGATATATCGTTTTATAAAATCTATGAATTATGAATTATGTTTTACTAAAAGAAGGCTTGCAATATTTTTTTTAGGTATCGATAGGCCTAGTGTGTTAGGAATGGTTTTACTTACCGAGTTGACAGCTCACCCCTCGTCATTACTTTTAACAGATTAAGTTCCATTTGAGAGGTGTGCTTAGCTCTGGAGTTAGAGATTTCATTTTCGTTTGCTATTTGAATAAGAAGAGGAATAGACTCATGTTTCTTTTTAGTTTATTTCTGTTATGCATTTATAATTTGGAGTTTGAGACTTTTTGTTATTTTTATGTTTTGGGATAGATTATTTAGTGTTAGACATATGAATTTGTAGATTTATTTGAGTAAGAATTTGAGGTATTTCATTTTGGAATTTATGAGTAATGATTACGATTTGGAAGTAACCTCATTTTTCACGTGCTCCGCACGTGTTAGATTTGAGGTGTTACAAGAGATTAACAAACCTTGTCGGGTAATTGTCAGTACCACTTATTCAATACACTTCTTTCACTCACTCTCTTCACCCACACACTCTTCTCTCTCTCGCTCTCTCTTCAATCAACAAAATAGAACTAAAAAAGAAAAAAAAATCAAAATTAAAAGCAAAAAATCAGATCAGCAAACAGTTTGCTACTTTTACCTGTCTTGTTTTAATTGCTTCGATTTTCATCTCACAAGCGTTCAAATTTTGTGAAGCTGAAAGCTGCAGAATGGGTGGAATTTGCTTCCACTTCTCGTTGAAGCGCTTCCAGGTGGGCTTCTCAAAACGATCCGTTCAATATCTGAATTTCTGATAATAAATTTTTGGTTTTGAAGTGATTTTGTAGCTTAGAATTTGTTTATTTATTTATGTTTTGGTCCTTTTTTTTAATATTTCTGTTGCTTGACTTCAAGTATTTCTGTGGAGAAGACACATAATGCATGATGTCTATCATGTAATTTTTATAATTATTTTATTTAAATTATATGTGTTGTAATATATATCTTAATTATAGTGTAAAAACAATGATAATGTAAAACTTTTTTTTTATTAATGCTAATACTAAAACTTTATCATCATGAATTTTTTTATAATTATTTTGTTTAAATTATTTATGTTATGTTTATGTATGTATTAGATAAAAAATTATTTTCTAACTATAAGTATGACTTAAATGTTTAGTAAAAATTATTTTTGAAAATAGTACTACCGAACATATATTCACTATTTTTATCATTTTCAATTGTGTCTACCGAACACATATTACTACTTTCAATTTTAAAATATACGATACAAAAAATGAAATCAAACGCATACTTAAATTCGAAATACAATAATTATAAAACATCATTTTCATTCTCATATTTGTTCTTAGAAAATAAAAATTCAAAAATAATACCGAACATGTCCTTATCTACTCTTAATTGGGACAACTAACTATACCAATATTTATCTTCAAAACTCAGAAATTAGTGAAATCTTACTTCTCTTTTCACGGTGGATTTTTTACATTGGATGTAGGTAAGAATATGACCGACCACTATAAATTATAACTATTAATTTACTCTGATACCTCATGTTAAAAACAAACAAATATCTCCACTTATCTTTAGAAACACCAATCATGCAGAAAATACACCTTTAATAAAAACATGCAATGCGAATTGAAAATTTTGAACCAACTCTTCCATGTAGATTCATGTTTGCATATAGCAACATTATTATCATTCAATAAGAATAAGAATCACATCCCCATTTACAACACAAAATTACAATATAAAGGGTCAAAACACCTGGCAAGAAATAAAAAGTATTAAGAATAGATCTAGTAAACTACAACTCTTCCAAAAACAAGGAAAACTTCAAACCACTGGCAAAATAGGGACACTCTTTAGACCCACAAGAGGCGTAGAGTAAATAAGTAATAATAATAATAAACCCATCATACTCATTGGAAAAAGGGGTTAAAAATTAAAGGTATCAGGGTATATTTGTACCAATGTGGCAACATTTTTATTAATAACCACAATAATTTTTTTTTTATCTCGATCTTAAAATATTAGTAGTGAAGCTTTATGTAACAATTTAAATTTGTTGTTTACTGAAATTAAAATGAAATAATAGTTAAACTCTCAATCGTTATTTTTAAAATTTTCATAATCTCTTAAATCTTATTTTATCTGCATTACGTATTAAGTGTAAGGTTGTAATGACAACTACAACAATAATTGGAAAAAGAAAAGTAGATGAAATAACAAATTAATTAACCGCAATAATAATATAGGATTCATAAAAATTAACTTACTGTAAATGAAAGGCTACTCTTTTATGACAATAAGAATTTTATTTAAACACGAAAATTTCTTTCCAATTAGTTATGGACCAGCATGAGTTTGGTGCTTAATGGAACTCAAATTTCTAATAAATATTTACAAAATACATTATATTTTGATCAATCTTACATATGAAGGAAATTAATTGTTTATCAATCTTACATATGAAGGAAATTAATTGTTTGCTTCTATACATGGAAAATATTTACAAACAAATTTTGGGAACTTGTTTATTGGACCTCAAGGGCCATGGCCCATGGGTGCTATAAGCCTTTTACTATTGTCATAATAATTCACAAGTGTGTCAGTGGCTTTAAGATTAAGAGGCATGGGTGTGGGCATCTAACTGTTGGCGGCGTACTTGATTCATCTAACGATGACGACCATTCCAATCGTATCCAATCTTTAAGATTAAAGGGAACCTTAGGTGCAAGCTGGCACGTTGCATCTAACCGATGAATGTCAATGGACACATCCATTGCAAGATTAAGGGAACCTTAGGTGCTGCACATCTAATTGGATGTCAATGGACCCCACCAATCCATTGATGCAATCAGCTGGTCATCCTAAGATTAATTAATTTTTGCTAAAGCTTGAATAGAGACTTTAAAATTCTTCAATTTTGTGTCAGATTTTGCTTGTTATTAATTTGTTGATCGACATTCTATGCTAAATATGCTAAATACCAATGTTTGAAGGTAGTCCTTTCTTTTCATTGAGATATCACTTTGTCATAGGCATTGTATGTGTGTGTATATATATATATTGCAATAATTATTATTGGAAATTTGTGGAGGGTGTACCTAGACTCTTTTATAGTGCAGCCTAGATAATATATTAATATAACTGAAAGGAAGTGATTTATCATTTACCATCTAAATAATGGGCAGTTCCATATTTTTTTACGTAGTCGTTCGTGTACTGAATATTCAAAATACAAATAGCAAATAAAGTTTCCATTCCCTAATTAAGAAGAAGTCAGCATGATTGAGCTGAGATATCATACAGGATATGAGGCTTGTTATAGTTGCTCTTCAGGTTATACATATACTAGAAGAGTAAAAATGTAGTAACTCTCACTGATGTCACACATTATGGAGAAAAAGAGGCTTCAAGTCTCCAGTTTTTGGTAAGTAGTGGAGGAGATGAGGAAAAGTGATGATCGTGTGTGTCAGGGTCTTGCCTCTATTAATTCCTAGGCCTAGGCCTTATGATTGCATGGAAAGGATTTAGCTTGTGAGTAGTGAGGCCAACAGTATCAACACTTTCTTCCTCACCCTCTCTCAGATTCCACTTGAATTCCTGCACCAGCCTACCTATTGCTGTGCAAGCTATTAAACTTGCCTGAAGAGAACCTGCGCACACCCTCTTTCCTGCTCCAAAGGCCATTGTCTTGTACAAATCTGCAGGGTCGTTTTGCCCATCAAGAAATCTCTCGGGTTGCCACTCCTCTGGGTTTTCCCACTGTTTCTTGTCCATGTTGCATCCGTATATGTTTATTGCAATCTGTGTATGCAACATAAATTAAAGTTAACATCTAACACTGCAGATACCATTAGTCGGAACCACAAAGATTTCAAAGGAAACTAAGCTAAACAACAACCTCACTTCTGGCAGGAATGAAGTATCCTCCTATTTCGGTATCTTCATGTGCAAATCTTAAAGGAACTATTGGAGCTGGACTGTACTTTCTCAGAGTTTCATGGAAAACAGCTCCCAAGTAAGGAACCTGTGCTATGTTTTCCTCCATAAACTTGTTTGACCCACAAACTGATTGAATCTCCTGAAATAGACGGTCCTGTAGTGTGTATATATATATATAAGGAACATCAATATATGCAAAAAATTTTGAACAGGTAGCAAAGATCAAAATTCATGGAGAGACTAGCGATTGATTAATTAACCTGTCGCATTGGATCCTTTGCCAGCTCATACATGGCCCATTCTGTTGTGACCAAAGTAGTATCAGATGTCTCGATGATAGGCTCCCAGAGCAGCATGCTTATTTGTTGCTCTGTAAGTGATTTTACTTCTGACAACAAGTGATCAACATAACAATTCAGTTCCTGTCCTGAAGCAATTCTGCTTTTGGCCTCGCTGATGAGGGCATCCATTACTGCTTGCCTGCGGGTACACAATCTCTGAATTTTCATTTCCACGCCTTTATTAGGAACCCATCTTAGATAAGGGAAGAAGTCTCTCCAGTCCACCTCAATTGCTCCCTCCATTATGTCAAGCACTAAAATTTTAAATACCTCATCTTTTGACAATGTGGAACCAAGCTCCTTCACATAAATTGATTCCACAACCTTTCCTACAGCCTGAAAATGCAAAATGCTTTAATTATCTATGTATTTAGTCAAAGATAACAGATGAATTTCCAACAAAAGATCACAGCTAGCTCACCTGTTTCATTGACACTGCAAAAAGTTCAGACTCAAATATTTTCCTGAAATTCACTAGTTGTAGAGGATTGTCCTTGATGTGAGCATGAAATTGGGTTGACATATTTTCCATCATTGTGTCTCTATGGATTCGATGTCGCTTCTGAATAACACACATACAGAGAGTACACATCATTAGTTTCGGCAGTACAATATATCCATACAACATATAAAGGGACACGGTGAAAGCACGAGAAAGTTGGATTAGCAGATTAACCTGAGCATTTCCACCCAAAACATTTGTGAGTAAACATCGTTTAGCCATTTTGTGAAATTCATCGTAGTCACTTGTTGCAACCATACATTTATTAGAGGTGAGCATCTTCAGGGCATTTGATAGCTTCCTTGTTGAAATGGATGGATATCTGGTCACCATGGCCTGGAAGAACAAACAATAAATTAAAACATTTTAATCATTGATTGATTGATTTCTCTTCTATGTGTCCCTGTATTAGTAACTAACTAACTAAAGCCACATGAATATATGAATTAACCAATGACAAGCAAACTGGACATTTTAGTGAATGAGACATCTTGATTGTCAATCTAACGACCTAACTAAAGGGATTCAGTATGCAGCTCACTCAAACTTACACCCGAGCAGTAAAGTTACCACACATTATCCAACAGCTTAAACATGATATGCACTATTAATTGTACAGCCCGGGTCCAACAATTAAGTAGATATTATTCATTTTGACCACATAGTCGTCACAGTTTTGTTCTGGGCTTTTTTACTTAAAACGCATCTACTTGGTTAAGAGAGTCTTATGCCTTACAAACTAGTTCAGTTCAGAAACTGACTCGCTAGCTATTTGTGATGTTACGTTAACAATTCCACCTGGTCACAAAATTGAATCTATAGTTTGCAGTGTTAAAGAATAGAACCAGAATGCATACCTCTTTAGCAACATCAGAATTGAGAACAATCATAGTGGAAGCTCCAGTTTTGATAGAATAAATTGGTCCATACATCTCTGCCCATCTTGTGAAAGTCATGTGTGGTTTCTTCTCTTTCAACTGTAACAAATTTCCTATAAGGGGTAGCCTTCCTGGAACCTCTGCACCAACCCCCCAACAGCAACCCATTGATCATTTAAATTTATCAATCAAGAACAAAGAACTGAAGAGACGAAACCATATATACATACCTGGAACAGGTGGAAGATTAACAGCCAATTCCATCCTCTGCCTGGAGATGAACCCTCTAATGAAGAACAAGAAGAAAAACACAGAGAGAGTACCAAGAGCAATGGAGGTGGCAAAGGGTACTGCTTGAAATTCTTGAAATGCTTGAGTGACGTACTCTTTGGTGGCCATTGTTGTTTTTTTTTTTTAATACCAAGTATAGTGAAAAAGGTCTAAGATTCTGTAGATAGAGATGTTCAAGGTATCACTTGAGGATTTGTAATCATATACACACATGGATTGTTTAATTGGAATGTTATATTTTCAAGAAACATTTTGCTAAAGTACAGGTAGAATTGATCCGTCATGTGACGAAGACAGATGATCAAATTATGGCCTGTCTCTGAGTATAAATTGGCCATGTTGGTGCTTTCTGTTTCTGACAAGTGCTTTGCAGGAAGGATTCCCTTTTGGCGTTTACCGATTTGGAAGGGGCCAAACAATTATGTTAGTGTTGTGGATAGTGCCAAAATGGGGCATGGGATAATGCAAAGGAATCAAGATAGCTCAGATACTGTCATTAGATAAGAAGATAAATAAATATATGCTCAAATTCAAACAACTATTACAATAAAAAAAAAAAATTCATCACTGCCGTGCATCTGCGGTTGTAGGTCAGTGCTTTTCATGCCTTCAAGAGTCGATAATACGATGCTTACAGTTTCATTCTCTTTAAATAATGATATAATTTTTTTTTTCTTGTACCTTAGTGAGAGTAGATTTCTGAACAAAGCACAATAGACGTTTTGGATTGAACTAAAATAAATGTCTAAATTTAGAGTCCTAGTATATTACGGATCAATTTTTATTGCTTAATGAAACTCAAAATTTTGAAGAAATATTTGCAAAAATACATTGTATTTTGGGATTTTTGATCAACTTTACATCTTAAAGGAAATTAATTGTTTGCTTCTATAAATGGAATCTCCACGACGCAAGAGAAATATTGGACTTGTCTATTGGACCTTAAAGTGGCCTATGGGTGAAATGAGTTTTTTATTATTGTCGGCAATACAAACAAATAACAATGTTGAAGTAATTAAAAATATATATATTTCTTTAAGATAAATTAATTTTTATAATTCATTGGACTTCCCATGCTAAATGCCAATAATCCAAAGGTGTTTATTATATTTATCTATTGAGATATCAATTTATCATGGGTAATTGGGTATTGGGAAAAAAAATTATCATAAGCATTGTAACTTTTTATAGAAATATTATATTTTAATTTACTGATATTCTTATTGGAATTCCGTGGAGAGCGTAGATTGATTCTTTTATAATGCAGCCTAGATAATATTAAAAAAATAATTTAAAAAGTGATTAACCGTTTACCATCCCAATAAAAATATTGGGTAGTTTTTACGTGTAGTGTACTAGCTAGTCGTATATTGAATATTCAAAATATGAACATTGAAGAAATTAAGAAGTTTCCATTATCGCATTAAGAAGTTGTAAGCGTGATTGGGCTGCACTCTAAAATTATAGCCATAATTTCGTTTTCATATTGCAAGACAATCATTTTCTCTTTTGACTTTGGCTAAGATATTGCGCCGCTGTGGAATATGCTCTAGTGTGTATATCTCACTAAGTTTTTCTGCTGTTACTTTTTATATTGGACGGATAAGGCCCTATAATTGCAGTCACTCAACCACACAGCATGTGTTGTTGGAATGCAATGCTTTGAGCATGACAAGATTGACTGCATTTTAGATTTGATGTCTTGAAGGGGTGCGTTTATAGTAGATATCAAAGGTCCAAAATGATGCCCAAACATTTGATTCTTTTTAGAGCATGTAAAGAAGAGATAATAATTGGGGTTTGTTTGTGTGCTTATTCCTCTTTGCACCTTTGGGCATTTGAGGCTGTTGCATTGTTTTTCTCTTCAAAAAAGATTATGCAATTACAAGAAAGCTGTTGCTTGCATATTTTCAAATATTGTAAAATGGATACAAAAACTATTTTTGTTATAGAGGGCTATTCGAATTTTAAAAGTAGGGTGTTATAACTTCAAATTCACAGTTACGGACATGATGGGATAGAGAGTTGTTGAGGATTATTTACTTTTACTTTTTAGCACCAAACACTTAATAAGATTTATTTTCGGTCATTTAGATATTTTTCGAAATCTAAATTTCTACTTTAAAAATCACTTATTTTAAGTTTATATATATATAAAGGTTAAAACTAGGGATGACAATGGGGTGGGGTGGGGAGGCCTACCCCATTCCCCACCCGATTAAAAATTTTTACCTCCATTCGCCAATAAATTTAGTGGGTTGGGGATGGAGAATCCCCACGTGAGGAATGATTTCCTCATCCCCACCTCATTTTCCATTTACCTATTTTATAGTATATATAAATATATGATTTTAACAAATTAAAAATTAGAGACTTAAAATAAAATCATCACTATATTATAAAGTATTTAATTTTTAAAAAAATGTCTAAAAGTTTGAAACAATATATTAAAATGATATTAAAAGTGAAAAATATTTAAAGAGAGCAACATCTTAAAATAGAAAAGAAAACATAATAATGTTTTAGAGTTTAAAAATATTGTAGGATTTTCTTTTATTCATATCCTGTTTATATTACATAAAAATTAAAAAAAATTATTAATTGACATTATAGTTAATAAAATAAAAATTATTAAATAAGAATTAAAAATATATTTATATATAATATGGATTGGGTGGGGTGGAGCGGGGAGTGCAATACCAAACCCCACTCCATTAACAATTTAGAGATTATTTTTCTCCCATTCCCCACCCCATTCCCCAAAAATTATTAAAAAATTTTCTCATTTGGGGTGAGGCTCCATAGGCCCTAAACCAATGGAGAATTTTGTCATCCCTAATTAAAACATCTAATAATTGTAAACAAATCAAACTAAGCGTTAAATGATAAATACAAACAAGTCCTTAATAATGATTCTATTTTGTAAGATCAACCATTACAAACGGCTTCTTAAAAGCATCAACAACTCTCTCAAGTACAAAATTTATTTTAGTGGCTATAGCTAGTAATGTCTCTTTCTCATCATTACAATTGCATGTTAATCATTGTTAAATCTTGTTCTATAATTTTTAATCTCAGCCGTGTTTGTTAGAGAATAATAGGGGCCTAGAAACTAGATATGTGTGATGTCCTTTTCAAGCCCATTTTTACGTTAAGATCAAAATCAATTTCTGAGAAATGAGAGACACTTTTAATAGTGGCCAAGGTGAGATGATTCTGAGTTCACTTTTGGGCCTAGGCCCTTCGGTGTCATTATATATATATATATAGTAATTTTCTGGTCCGAAATCATAAAGTACGAGAAACATTTGAGAAAATTTTAAAGCCGTAAAATTTTAAAGATTTAAAACTTAAAATACTTAAACTGCACGGTTTACGTATTTTTCCAGACATTCCCGCACTTTAAAATTCTAGATTGGAATATATATATATATATAATTATTTAGTAAAGGAATTTTCATGTTCTCAAGATATCAATAAAATACAAAAAAAAAATTAATTTTAATATACTAACAGATAAAATGCACAGTTTCTAATATATTGAAATCTATATTTTTTTATATTTTAGTAACATTCTCACTTTAACAAAACAAAGCAGATATCCTCACTAGATGAATTTTGTGTGTGTGTATGTATGTATGTGTGTGTGTATATATATATATATATATATATTTCTCTCAGGTTCTCACTAAATGAAATAATAACAACTATTTTTTTAACTAATATACATGCATGTGACTTGTGAGAATTTTTTTTTAATACATAGAAAAGATTCTAGATTAATTCTTTTTATTTAAAATAATATATAGAGATTCATCATCTAAAAGAGAGATGAAATTAGGTCTTTTAGAATTTAAAATTGGTTCCTTTAGGTAGGGTTGTCCAACAATTTTTTTTTTACATGCCTTTTTCTATTTTATATTATATCTAAATCTTTGTATTCAACTTTTTTCTTTCCCTCTTTTCCATTTTTGGACCACGAATTTTATACATTCATATAATCTTGTGCTAGATCTTGCATTATAAGCTATGAATTCATCAAAGTGGAAGGACCACCAAATGGTCTTCTTATTCATAACTTAAACAAAACTATTTATTTTTATTATTGTTCATTAAACAATTAAAAGAAATTAAAAGTCCTTCGATTTTTTGTAAGCATGCTTGCCATTCGTAACATAGATGGGGAAGCCAACGTGACATGGGTCCCCATCTTAATATAAATCGCTGCCTCATTTTTATATTTCAGGCTAAAATTATTTAAAAACTATTCAAAACATAACTTAATAGTTAAATGCTCTTACTTTGAAAATGAAAAGCATTTAAATTTCTTTATTACAATTAATATCTCCCAACAAAAGAAATATTTGGAACTAATGGTTAATAGACTCATGATTTATTCTCATATTTGGTGATCAATGTTTAAAGCCCCATACCACCTCTCCCTTAAATGTGAATAGATTTTTCCAAAGTTATATTTGGAGATAGTCAAAATTATGGATCAAAACTTAGCTAAAAAATGTAATTCAACATTCGCACTATGGTATAATATGAATAAAGAAAATTATCCACCGGCCACCTGTTCTTTCCGGTTTCTTCAAAAATACACATATATATATATATTTTTTGTTGATTTCTACTAGAAGTTACATTTTCTTGCACTTTTCCACTTCCGTTTGCATTATGTTATAACTTTGCTGATGTCATCGGGGTAAATTTGTCATTTCACTTGCATAGCAAAAATCAACGTCATTTAAATGCGGTAGAAAGAGGAAAAAAAAGTAAAAATATTCTAGAGTATTTTGTTGAACTTATCATCTAATGTCTAAATTGCAAAGAAAAATTGAAGTAATTTAATTTTTTTCATTTAATTAGGGTGAAATAGTAATTTTACATTAAGGGGGTGAAATAGTCATTTTGTTAATATTCTGTTAAGTTCTCTCATGGAGTTTAGATGGCAGTGGAAAAATGTACATTTTGTAACTTCAAGTGAAAATCAGCCAAAAAAAAATATGTATTTTTGAAAATGTCCGAAAAAACAGGTGGTCGGTGGATAATTGCCGTACGAATAATCTAACCTAGAAATTGAAAATTAACCTATCTAACTAAATATTAGTAATTGAATAGAAAAGGTAAAAGAATACATATTAAATAATATATATTTTGATTTTTTTTCAATGAAAATTATGAATCTATTTGACTATTTGATACAAATGGATAAACTATACTGTTATTTGATCAAATGTAAAATGTTAGAGATCTACATGTTATTATCCCTTTTCCGTTTATTTATTTTATTGTTTTTTATTTTCTTTAAAGCAAAGTGACAAAGAAGTCAATAAAAAGAGAAATTAAGAGATCACTCGAAGAAGTAGATGTCGCCCTTTGATGATCTGTCACGCGGGGCCCATCTCGCATGATCTTGGAACAGAGAATGACGTACACGCGTTAAGCATCGGTGCTCATCGTTTTTTATTTTATTTTTGATTGTCTTTAGAATGTAACTTTTGTGGTGTGATCGTCACGTGACACTGCCCATTGAGACGATACGGTCGGGTTATATTATTATATGCTCTCTTATTATTTCTTTAAACACTCGTCTACTCTTTACGATCACATTTAAAATTTATAAATTGAAATTTTAATCTTGGTACCATTCATAAGGATCATTCTGGTCTGTATTAAATCATAGTTGGATCGAGTTGGATTGAGTGGGGTAATTTGAATCTGTTGTATGATTAAATTCGTAATTCTGAACATAATTTTTATTTTCAATTTGTATATCCATAAAATGAACCATTATCTCTATTTCTCACCCTTTTTTTCCTCTCTCAACTTATTTTACTTACTTCTGCAATGGTTCAAAAAAATTATGGGCAAATAACTTAAGTAATTAATGAATTGTAATCTCAAGCAAACGATTAAATCTTTAATAAGTCTTAAGAGTCATTCCACTGCACTAATTTTTCTATGTATTGCTCGTGTAAGTAATCTCATCACAAACACCTTCAAACTCACAAATTCCTCATCAACTTTACTAATGTCGAATCATTTTTCAAGAATAAAAATACCCACCAAAATAGATTTATTGATGGGTTGCTTAACTAATAAAACTTAATTTTGAGTTTCAATAGTTTGTAGAAAATCACGTTGGTAAGGAGGATGAGGATAAACTTGTTTCTTTGTATGTCTATTCGCTCTTTTTATTTAATAGGTGGGTCTCAAAATAAGGTCTCTTTAAGTTACATTTAATGTAACATATAACCAATTAAAATTCACCATCTAGTCCACTTGATCCAACTGTTTTGTTACTCATTTTTATACTAAAAAGTCTAGTAGTAGGTTACAACAAATGTAACTTAGAGTCTTAGACAATTCTTTAACAATAATTTGGTACAAGGTTATTCATATAATAATTTTTTTCAAATTAGATTTAGAATGTCCAAAGTCAGGGCCGGCTTTACAGTATTAGGGGCCTTAGGCGAACTTTTTTTTTTTTTTTTTATGAGGCCTCTTTTTATTTAGTAATTTCAATACTCAATAAAACAATAAAGAACTGAAAATTCATTTCAATTTTAATTTTTGAATTTCAACAAATAATCAAGAAGATTCTAAAAATTTTCAAAAACAAAATCTAAAATTTACCATTAGAAATTATACAAAAAGAAGCAAACGAATAAATGAGAACAATACTATTTTCAAATAGAATATTTAGAATGGTAGCACATAAAAAGTTGAGATCATGAATTGATGGTTAGATAATGGATATGGACTTTGTATTTCAAGTAACTAATTTTTTATTTTTCTTTTTTGAATGAACTAATGCATGTAATAATCTTCATTGTAGAGAAGAGAACAAGAAATTTTTCATCTATAATTTTCTAGATTATAAGATTTTTAGTAGAAATTAAAAGGAATACTCAAAGTCAAAGATTCTAATGTTGAATAATTGAGCTTTTTTAAGAAGTTGAAAAGATAAAAAATTTACTTATTTTTATTAGAAAAACTAATAATGAATAAATTAATGGTTAGACAATATTATTAATTATATCTCTTTAACAATAAGATAACCAATTATAGGTTTTTATATAAATAATAATAATTATTAATTATAGGATCATTATTAATTAGAGATATGTCTAATAGGCTTTTCTACCACACATATAATTTTTTTAAAAGATTTTATTAACTAGAGAATTATTACTAATCTTAAAAAAGCGTTTTTAAAATTGGCGTAGCAATCTTGTTAGCACTATCTTAATGGCAAAGTAGACTTTAGAATATAAATAGTCTCACCCATGGCATGTAGTATATTCCACTGGGATTATTGTATCAATTAATTAATTTTTAATTAACTAGGTAAATCGAGTCGGGTGTATCTATTAAATTTTTCTTTCTAAATATGATTGTTCTATTCAATTTTTTTTTTTTTTTTGAGTATGATGATGACCTTTCTTATCATTTCTTTTTATCCAATTTGCTTAGAAAACCATCAATATTTTTAGTATCCATCATGTCAATTTTATGAAAATAATTTGGTTACTATTCATCAGTCATCACTTTGAGTAGTTATAAAATAAAGTAAAAATAGCAGTTTAATTTCAACTATTGAAGATTTCATATTTAATAAAAACAAATAACAAAATATTTTTTAATATAAATTATAAGTGATTAATTTGGCTTCTCAAATGGTCTGTAGTTTTGTGAATGAATAATGCTAAGGAGTACAATAGTAATTTTTAAATTTTAAAAATATTATTGTCTTTCAACATTAAAAAAAAAATGATTTTGGCCATTGTACAAAGGATTACATTTTTGTCATTTTTCTTTTATTACCGGTCATCAAAATGAAAATATTTCCAAATTAACTTTGAAGTGAAACAAAATCTACAAAAGAAGAAAAGACCACTTATTCTCAACCACAAAAAAAAAAACCTTTTGAAAAATAAGAATTTATCTATCCTTTTTTTTAAAAAAATATATTCTCAATCAACACGAATTTCATGCTAAATCTATTAAAGACAAGATCTCATACTCTTATACATATTCCTTTTTTTTCGTATTGTTGATTATTTAAAAAAAAAAATTGACATGCACTTCTAAGGAGGATATTTTTATCCCGTCAATTATTGGTGTACACATAAGCATGATTGATTTTAAGCGTTTGTCATTTTGCTTCATCAAAATAGCCATTAAATGCACAAGAATAAGGAGTCAACTTCATGCACCTATTGAATAAATGGATAATCTCTCTCGCCATAATTTAAAAAAAAAAATGGCCCCCTATTATTGAATTTTATGATATTTAAATAGGTTGTATGGCATTGGTCCTAAAGTTAATTAATGTTACATAATTCTAAGCAACTTGTTTATCATTATATATATCCTATATTTTAAGCGAATTGTTTGGTTCTTTGTAATTTGTAACACCCACTTAAAAAATTGTCATGATTCATGAGTTCATTGTACGGATGATTAATTATTTTTAGGTGAATGATTTATTTTCGTTTTGAGTGGAATTAAAGAAGAAAATTGGTTATGGTTTGTTAGATATTGATGGTTTTCTACGATTCCTTTACTTTATTTTTTTTTTTTCATTTGTAACAAGGTAGTTTTTGTAAATAATATTACATACTTTTTCTTTCTTTTTATCTCTTAAATAAATTATAGAGGCAATTGGATTTGTTTTCCTAAAAGGTTGTGTGTGTGACTTTCTGTGTATATATATATTAAAATATTACTAAATGAAAACACTACGTACAAACGACAAATAAAATTTTATTTAGCGGTTATCATTTAGAATCGTCATTGTTTGATGTATTTAGAGCTAAGATTTGGGAAATTTACGAAAATAATCATTATTATTTTATTATTTTGTAATGCTCTCATTTTTCTATCAGCGTTAAGCCAAACACCTTTCTTCAAATTACCCTGCGTAACAAAACCAACATCGTTTCTCCCATATCGCCAAAGGCAGCTTTTTCGCTCTTGATTAAATCGGTCGAAAAGACAACGATAAAAGTGATGTCGATCGTAATTTATCCAGGATCCGCAAATCGACATCCGAATCCAACACATCAACGTGGTATGAGTTATTTTACGAACTTAAAATCTGAATCTGGCGACGGGTTGCACATAAAACTTTTCAATGCACCTGTCGCAGCACCACCGCACCAATCGGCGACAGTTACTGTCGCACAAATACATCATTAAAGTATTATTTTAATATGGAAAATAATTTTTTTTATAATTTGGCTTAATGGATTCAGATTATCTTGAATTATATTACGATGGTTGGTGGGAGACATTAGAGAATAAGTATGGAGTACGTGAATGGTAAAAATCGAGCATTTTGGTTGGAAAAAATTATCTGTTTGATCGATTATTGGCAAAGTATCGAGGTGTATTCTGAATAAACCAATGATATAGTATCATGAAGACAACTTTTGAGGTCTAGTAACACATTATATCGTATATGTGCAATGCCCATGGATATATCACGATGATGAAATGGTGAGGTTGTGTTGCATATGGCATCGGACGTAACTAATTTTGGATGCGTTCATATTCGTGACGTCACCTCGAGTTCGGCGAAGGTATTGAGCCACATGTTGAATCTGAAACCGTTTAGAAGCGAAATATACGGCCCGATAATGATGAAGAGGTGTTGCCAAAGGACAATATCGTTGCTATTACTCTCCATCCACGACAATTATGGCGTTGATGATAATGGCGTTACGTTCGGGATGTTGGAGCAGCGGTATTTCCAATAACAGCGTCGTTGAACAACGATATTCTCGATGTCTATGAATGTTTTTCGGACAATGATGATTTTCATAATGAGACGGAGGGGATAATGTTTGTGCAGAACCCTACTACGAGGGGGCACTTTCGTTTGAATAATGATGGTGATGATGGAGGGCGGTCCTTGAATGTTCGTTTCAGTGGGATGAGTGTAGAAGACAATACTCCATGAATATGAGGCAATAGACTATTCCTTCATGGTTCGATCGAGGCGAATTGACCCCTGTGTTGCTCGACTTTGCCTTGAATATGGTTGCTCGAGCTTTGTTAGCGATTGTGATTGGATGATATCGATTGGGTAAGCTATTTCTTTGAGAAAAATGAGTTTATATTACAACTACGAGGTTGCCTTTAGAGATAAGTTTGATTTCAAGATTGCACGGTCTACTACGACGTTTGAGGCTCATTGTTCGAATCATGTAAATGGCGTATTGAAACTAGATGTTGAAAAAAAATATTCCGTGGGTGGTGAAGAGAATTGACAATGTACACACTTGTCATAATGAGGTATTGGTTGATGGGCGTCATCAAGTCGGAGGGCCGGTTATCGGTCGTATTATCGCAGAAAAATATATTGAAGACAAGAGGATTTATACTCGAATGACATAAGAGGCGAGATATACAGCGAATCGGTGTTGATTAACATACATATCGGGCGAGAGAAGTTGGTCTTGAAATAGTTCGAGGCAACCCTGCGAGTCGTACAACTTGCTCCTAAATACTCTCCGTCTGCTTCTTGAATGAGTCGATCCTCATCTCGAAGCGGGATGGAGATGGTAATTTCTTGTACTATTTTGTAGCGCTCGGATCTTCCATCGAGGGTTTTACGATTACATTCGGCGGTCATTCTTTGTAGATGGTACTCATCGAAGGATTATATCGTGGAAGCATGTTAGGCAACATGTCTTGATGGTAACAATCAATTGTATCCGTTAGCCATTGGGATCATGGATTGAAAACAACGATGCTTAGGGAATGGTTTATGATGAAGTTACGGAGTGATTGGCGATAGACTGAGTTGGTAATTATCTACGATCGATGCCATAAGGAGAGCCGTTCTTAAAGTTTTTCACAATGCAACTCATGGCGTTTGTTTTTACCACGTCAAAGGTAACATTAAGTCTCAGTTTAGAATGTCCAAAGCTCTTTGGGATCAATTTGAGCCTGCCTTTATTAATGCAGCAAAAGCATATGGCCACGAGGAATTTAAGAGACAACTTGAAGGGTTGTGGATGATCCACTCGGGTGCGGCTGATTACCTAGAAAATAATGTCGGTACGTGTAATTGGGCAAGGTCGCAGTTTGAAGGTAGGAGAGCGGCATTCTTACCAAGAACATCGCGGAGAGTGTTAATGCGTTCATGAGGGAACCTCGAAAATTTCCTGTGACTCATCTTGTTGATCACTTTAGGAAAACATTGAAGCAATGGTTTTATGATAGGAAAATTGTGGCTGAATCAATGACTACTCGAACATGACATGGGCGGATGAAATAGTCCTTTGAGAGGTGTTGTGCAAATTTTAATGTACTACATAAGCGCCGAATCTATTGTAGTATAGGTAATGGTGACGAGTGTCGATCCTTTTGAGGAGGTGGATTTTAATTGTGTATAAATTAATTTTGTAAATGGGTGGTTGGATTTTTGGAAATGACTTAGATTATCTAAAATCGAAATTGAAATGGCGAGAAGAAATTAAAGTGTAGATCTATTAAATTGACGTGCTTGGGTATACTGGATCAAGTATCAACATGCGTCGTAAATATTAAATATTAATACAAATTAAATCATGAGGGGAATCCATGAACCTCTAATCGATATGGTCTTAAGAACATCGTCTTAAATAATAATAACGCTTATCTTAGAAATGGAGTAACCAAGGTATCTGAACAAGATTATTATTATTTGTCGAATCAAATCATCCAAAAATTAGAGGAAAATAAAATAAATTTACCAATAAAGCTGACACGTGTTGAGGCTTAAACTTGAAAGAAAATTAGCCACTCATAATTGGTGAAATGAAAATTTATTAAAATACGAAGAAACTACAAGATGGAGAAAATTACAGAAAATGGTCAAAAATAGATTAGAGATATCAAATTAGGGGAGGCGCTTTTATAGATCGTGGTAAATCATAGCCATCGGATTAAAAAGCAGTTTGGGCCTTCGAGTTACGCGCGTCATCATCAGCGATCCGGTTTGACCACGTGGATGAATAACGTGGTTTGACCCGACTTTTTGAATAATGCTTGGTTTGGCCGGATGAAACGATGTGCAGTTTGGTTGAAAATAATCGTGTGATCTACCGTCTGTGAGGTTTTCGTGATATCTTGCGTCACCATCATGATTAAATTTTAAGCGGGATCGTGACCGTCAGTCAATGCCATTGGTCAATGCCGCGTCATCGATCTATGTAAACGATCTGCGTGAAACGATGTATCTGATCTGTATCGTGAATAATGCGTCTGTATGAATAGTGTCATTTTTCCTTTTATGCTCCTCACAGGTTTTTCGAGTTCAAAAGTGATGTCCGTTTTGCCGTCGATCTCTCCTTTATTGTGAAATGACTATAATGCCTAAAATACATAAATTACTTAATTAAAATAAAACCTGCGTAATTAAATCACAAGAATGTTAAATCGTAAAAGTAAGGGTTGTTAAAGGCTTGAAATGTAAAATGACGGTTTTCTCCTTTATAAATATGCATTTTCTAACACCCAAACAACATTGCTAGTCCACAGCAAATAAGCGAAAACAAAATTCAAATTCAAAATGATTTTTCTTTTCTTTTTTTGAAACGCTTCGTATTTATTGATCAGTTAATGATAGCGATCGAATAAAAGTATAAGCATTATCTCAGGTCTAAAGAAATATCACTATTAACCATCCATATGAATCGGTAGATGAAGCTTTGTTATATCTACTTTCAAGAATGACATGTCAAACCCCAAAATCTCACTGGAAGTGGTGACACTCTCACAAATAAATTAAACCCACTAAAAATAGTCACTCCAATGAATGGTAATTGAGAGAGAAAATAATAAAGAAGTGATATCACATGCTCTCACCAAGATGAAATAAATATGCCCTCAGCTTAGAAATAATACGATCTCAAGTCAAACAAAAATGTTAGTCAACCCAATTTATTTAAATTTTTTTTTCTTTTATTTATTTATTTATTTATTTGTTCTGTGACCTTTATATCTTTTTAGCCCGTATAAGCTAACCTACTTGTATAGTTCCCTAAAATCAAGAAGGACTTTTATTAGGACGTAACGTAGGCTAGGGACATGGCTAACAAAGAAGGAAAATAGGGAAAACAAAGTTTATGTTTGAGAAAAATGCAGAGAATTTTTTTTTTTTTTTGAAAGTTGCAAGGTGGATTTCACCTATTATTATTTTTTTTTCTTTTGAAACAACAACTTTTGTTTTTTTTTTTTTGTTTTTTTTTTTGCTTTTATTTGGCATAACTTTACTGAACAACATAATTATTTACATTTTCTCAAACATAAATAGGTGATGGAACTTATAAGATATCGGGTAATACTCCAAATCGGAGTGGGTCAAGAGGATAAGTTTGACAAAGAAAGGTTTTTTTTTTTTTTTAAAGGCTCAAAAGGGTTAACTATGGATATTTGATAAAAGGGATGGCTAGAAAGGCTCAAACGGATCAAAGATAGCCTTTCCATCATTTTTTAGGGCTCTAAATAATCTTCCATATCTACTAATTAGATAGGCCTCCAAATGTAGCAACACACATTTTTTTTTCTTTTTTTCTTTTTTTTTTAATTTTACAATTTTTTTTTTTAAGGGTTAACTCAAAAGAATCTAGAGATCGTGTATCTGATAATAAAATTAAAGTATAAAGAATGGGCAAAAGGTTATTCTCAAGAAAAATAATGGCTCAAAAACTCACTTGGTATTTATTATGACATGTTCATTCCTTGAAACTCACATTTGTCTCCCATCAACATGTAAAAATGTAAACATAATGTAACATCACTTAAGACAAGATAATACAAATACTAAAATTTGAAATTAATCATGTCATCATATTAAAACAAATCACACAATTTTTTTTTTTTCAACAACATTCTACTGACCTATTCTAAGCATGAAAGGAAAATATGCAAATGTGAAAATGATGCATAAAACTAATTAGAAAAGTTACGTAAAATGATAGAAAGCGAAAATGATTTTATTTTTATTTTTAAAGAAGATGCGTTTACAGAGGAACTACATCCATATTCACCATCTTGACTAAAAGTTGGAAAATGTATATTTATAGAGGAGAAATTAAAGAAGAAAAATAAACATAAACACGTAATAAAGAAAAAGAAAATGTCTGAATTTTTTTAAGTTTTTTTATTTTTTAAACGATGAAGATGCGTTTAGAAGTCACTACACTCCATATTCAGCCATCTTTTAACACAAAAGTTAGCAACAATTAGTTTCTACAAAAAAATTAGTAAAAACTTAGCAAAATTCCTGATTGTCATTATTCCCTCCAACTAGAAAACATTGTCCTCAATATTTGAAATGAAAGCGGTAGAGTTTAGAAGACATCACACGGGTGGTGCAAGAAGAAAATATTCTGACGGAGGAGTTAAATCTATTTTGTAGTTCTTACTGCGGATTCTTTTACCATCATTATTTGGTCGCTCGATACAAAGGTCCGAGAATGGCTCCGGTTTATAAGCTTGTAACATATCAAGTAGCTTCGTTAGCGGTGTGAGCACAAATAAAGGTTTTTCACATTAGAAGGAATGAAATAGTTTTTTATTGCATGGTTAAGAAATGCGATAAAGCCATCATAAAAGTTATTGACATTTAACAAACCGATGGGTTTGGTGGATGTGCATGGGCCGAATGCTTTGAGTGTCATAAGTGCTTCTAGTGTTTGAATCTCACGGAAGGAAAATAAAAGCATCGGCGATTAAACATTTGATTAATCTTTCTTGCATACGCAGATGACTAACTCTTCTCCAGGTTGAGTCAGACGAAGCCCTTGATGGTTTTAGGACTCTTGGGATGATGCTAACACTTGACTTCCTACGATAAAAACGAGACCATTTTTGATAACCCTCAGTTTACCTCCATACACGAATGTAATTTTCTCATTATCTTGACCAGATCTATGGCTGCCTCCGAACTCTTTATGTTTGCCATAGGTAAATCCAGAAAACTTGAAATGTTCTTGAATTGTCTATTGGGATGCGCCATTGTGATACTAAAAACAATTTGTGAGTGTGACAAAGATAAATCACATTTAAGAATCTTGGTGACGGTGGATCACGCATTTGTGAATGAGGTAACATGTCGATTATCGAATAACGCGTAAAAGCTACATGGTCAAAAAGGAAACAGTAAAAGGAAAAAACAAACAGTAACAAAATTATTAAAGACAATAATGCAAACAATAAAACAACAGTGAAATGAAATAAAATAACAGTAAAGTAAAAGGATATTTACACGTAGTTGCGACTGTGGCTCACATCTTCCTTTGGTTTTACGTCCGAAGCGGCGCCCTACATGGGTCGAGGATGGGCTTCCCATCCAGTTTTCTTATCAAAGCAATCGTTTATAGTCGATTCGAGACTATATCGTGCATGCTCTTTCGGAATAATGGCCATAGGAGAATCGCTCGCACATATCCGGGATGCGTTTCCAAGAGACAAAGGATATCATCCAATGACTCGCTTATTCAAGCCATCCCTAATGAATTGAATCTTATCTTCCTGTTATCGGACACCATTCTAAAGAACATGGGTTTATCGCAACTCATTCGGCACACTTATGACAAACAGCGAAATTCTTGAGCTCGTTTTCTTGCATAATTTCCTTTACCACAACCAGGGCATGAATGCAATAAATTTTGGGTAACTCACGCCAATCGTACTTTTAGCCTCGATTAACCAACGGATGTCTGCGGTATGTTATTCCTCATGAGCAATCGTGCGTTGAGGGCTTTATAGATTATGAGAGGGCATTAGAAGTGAAGGGAATCGCTTGTGAAGAACTTTCTTTAAAATCTCGTTTATCCATACCTCATAATATCGGTTATTATAGAAGCGAAGTTAACCGACTTGATTGTCACGAGTATTATCCGCCACTTGGGGTAACAAACTAAAGCACACAAAGAAAAACAAATTAAAACACAAAAAAAATTAAAATCGTCTCTTGTGAATTTACCTCGAAGCTCCATTGGATGTAATAAACACTTCTCTCGATATCTAGGAGTTGGCTTTCTAGATTCTCAACATAGGCTACTCACGGTGGTTGTAGAGCCAATCGTTGTGTTTTACAAAGCTGAATCACCTCTTGAGATGAGTTTTGACCGTTGAAGTGGTTTAGAATGTTAGGAGCATTAAGTAAGTACTCATGATTAAAAGCGATAAAAGAAAACTTAATAGTTAAACAAACACACTTATGCAAAAATAATTTCAATTAGCGAAGAATAATATAAAAAGAAAAAAAAAAATCAAATCAACGAAAAGAAAAAAACAAATCAATTCAGTCGGTGGGTCAACCGAAATTTATTTGGTTTTCTCCATTATGGTATTCTATGGCTTTAATATTTGACCATTAACTTTAAACGTGACATTCTTTGGGTCCTTAATTTGATTGCCCATATTGGAAAAAACAATATGAACAATAAAGGGTCATCGAGACGTAACTTACAGGAATGGTCTGGCGAAATTGAATAAAGCACTTTCGACTGGGTGAGCGATTTTCTTATAATGTACTTGTCATGAAAGACTTTCGTTCGTTGCTTGTAAATCTTGGCATTTATGCATTTCGAATTTCTTCGATTCTGTAATCTTCTTTTAAATGGCTTATCAAAATTGAATTTCTTGATGGCCATATACGCGATGCTCTGTTCGTGCAAGCTTTTCCATTACTAGCCTATGGGTGACATCCCAATCGGGTCTTGAAAGTTCATATGCCCATAATGCATCATCGTCTTAATGACCAATCTTTCTGTCCGGCGTCTTTTCTAATATGTGCTTTATTTCTCGATTGGAGATCTCAAACGCTTGGGTTTGCGGATGATCTGGGGTTTGCCACTTTGTGTGTGATTGAATACTTTGTCAAAGAGCTTTGAATGCTTTGTTACAAAAGTGGGCACCACCATCATGATTATTGCTCGAGGGAATCCGGCGAGACAATGTTGCTTTTAAAATCCTATCACCACTTTGTGATCGTTGGTTCTACATGGAATTGCTTCAAATTTGAGGCGTAGTCAACACCAATATGTATTGATGGCCAAAGAAGGAAATGGTCCCATGAAGTCGATACCCCATCGTCGAAAATCTCGACCACTAAAATTGGATTTAATGGCATCATGTTCCTTCGTAATACTCCCATTCGTTGACTATCATGAAGAACAAAAAGTGTAAGCATCTCGAAATATAGTTGGCCAATAGAAACCATTGTAAAACTTTAGTCATTTGTTTTCTTGAAATGGCCTCCATGCTTGTTCATGGCGGAATGAAAGGATATTCAATTTCACTTTCGGGACACATCGCCCAACAATTTGGTAATACTTGAACAATCACGTCGAAAAGAAATTCTTTATTTCTGCAAAGAATTTAGCCTTGCTTGGTCGAATGCTCGGAAATTTACTGTAACAAGATAATTAACTATATCAGCATACCAAGGTAATATTTCCACATTCATCAATTGTTCATCTGAATGACTCGTTTAATGGTAATGGCTACTGTAATTGTGTCGAAATGGAGGCGAAATTGGTATACATTTTCTCATTTCTTATCTTTGAATTCCAAGTCAATTCTGAAAAGTAACGAATTAGTCTAACTTTGCATCTTTCTTTGTGAGAAGATATTTAAGGATGATCTGTGAATATAATTATTTCTGACATGAGATAAGATCGAAATTTCTCTAATCAAACACTCGCTAGCATTTCTTTTGGGTAGTTGAATAGTTCAAGCTGCATCATTCAATGTCATACTAGTATAGTAAATAACATGGGAATTCGATCAACTCTTTGTCTAATCTGCTCTCTTGCATGTCGGATGCATCGCATGAGCTCAAATGGTAGCTCAGGTTTGGGGCTGAATGATGGGTGATGATGTCAACAATTGCTTTAATTTTTCAAAAGCGACATGAATCATTAAAGATAAAATGTACATCCTTAGCAAAAGTAAATGCGTAAAACTTTCTAAAATCTTTAATGAAACGTCTATAAATTGAGGAAAGATCTTCTTACATTTTTTTGGGTGGAGGAAGATTAGAAATGAGATCTACCTTGGCTTTGTCAACTCAATACCTTTTCTCGAAAATGATGTGAGAAACAATACCTTGTTTTACCATAAAATGGCACTTCTCCCGATTCAAGACTAAGTTCTTCTCGGTACATCTCTGCGGCTAGTGTTAGATGATGTAGCGTTGATCGAGCAGTCACCAAAGAGAAAAAATCATCCAAAGACTTGAGAATCGTTCAACCATATCGGAAAAATGCTCAACATGCATCGTTGAAATGTAGCAGGTGCATTACATAATCGAATGGCATTCTCACTATATAAAAGTGCCAAAAGGGCAAGTGAAAGTAGTTTTCTCTTGATCTTTTGGTCTTTAATCTGATTATATCTGGTATGCAGAAAGCAATAAAATTCATGGCTGCTAATCTATTAAGCATTTGATCAATAAATGGTAAAGGAAAATGGTCTTTACGTGTGTGAATTCAACTTTCTATAATCAATGCATACACGCCATCAGTCACTCTGGTTGGTATCAATTCATTATCGGCATTCGTAATCATCATGACTCGACTTTTAGGGACAACTTATACAGGACTGACCCATGAACTATCAGAACTTGGGTAAATGATACCGCTCCAATAAGCAAGGACTTCCGTTAACAACTTCTTTCATATTAGGATTTAACCGACGTTGCATTTCCCTAGTAGATTTAGCATTTTCATCAAGGTGAATGTAATGCATGCAGTCTACTGGGTTTATACCTTTTATGTCTGCTATGGTCCATCCTAATGCTCCTTTGTGCTCTTTTAAAACATCCAACAACTTACCTTTTTGTTCGTCATTTAGGGATGATGAGATGATTACGGTGATCTTTCTTCTCCCAAAAATGCATATTCCAATGTGTTGGGCAATGGTTTGAGCTCGAGTTTCGGTGGTGATTCTGATGATGGGATGAGTTTCTTCTCTGATGGTGCTAGTTGTTCAACTCTTGACTTCCATTTATTAGTGTCCATGGATGGTGTTGAGTCAAGCAGGGCGTTGACCTCATCAACTGATCTGTCAATATCAAAATCAAAACCAAAGTGAGTTAAGCATATACAAGGATCATCACTAAGGTTTGAAAGAAAAGTGCCATCAATAATGCTTCAATTAAATCCACATCAACAATTCCATCATCGCCGTGAGGTTGTTTGGCAATGTTAAAGATATTGACTCCATGTCATGTTAAAAGACAATGCGTATTTTGATCTGCATTGAATGTGAGCATCCATGATTGCCAAGAAAGGTAGAATAATGGGGATGTCTTGAATCTGTATTGGTTGAGTGTCAATTACAATGAAATCAACGGAAAATAAAACTTGTCTACTGATAAGCACGTCCTCCATGATACCACGAGGTATTTTCGTGACCGATCTGTATAACACCTGGAGTTGGGTGTAATTCTCCCGATCCAAGTTTCACGAATCTGAGTAAGGCAAAAGATTTACACTAGCTCCTAAATCCAGCAAAGCATTCTCGATTGTGGGTTCCCTATGCTCACGAGATAGTGGGGAGCCAGGTCTTGCATTTTAAAGGAATTTTATGTTGGAGTATAGAACTAAAGTTTTACATTAAAAATGCCTTCAACATATATTTCTTTTTAGTACAAAGGTCTTTAAGAAACTTGGCATAAGATGGAACTTGTTTAATAGCATCAAGTAAAGGGATGTTAACACTTACCTGTTTGAAGATTTCAAGAATCTCACCTGTGGATTTTCCCTTTTTTCCTTTCGCTAACCTCTGAGGAAATGGAGCTTTAGGAACATATTCTCGTGGGTTGGTTTTCTTTTCTCCCGGGTGAGTCTTGACATTCTGACAATTTGATTTTCTTTGGTCACCCATCTCCACTTTGTTGTCGACTTTCTTTCCTTTTCAAGGTCATGACTTTGACCTCCCCATACTGTGGTGAAGCTGCCTTACTCCTTTAGGGTTAAACCTTTGGTTGACTTGGAAACTTGCCTTTCTCAACATCAATGTCTGAATCAAGCAAGTTGTCCCACCATCTTTCGAGGCTTAGGCGATTGAGCTTGAGAATTGAAGCACTCAATTCATTTCGAAGTCCATCAATGATGCGATTCTTTGCTCGATCGTGGAGTGAGTAACGTTCTTGAGATTCGGAATGAATCCTCCATGGGTTGAGAGTAGTTAAGTTACGATTGTATGGTCTAAATGGTGGCTGAGAGGCTTGAGGATTTTGAGGAATTTGTTGCATTGGTGGAGCTGGAGCTGCTGGTCCATTCTGTTGGAATCCTTGAGACCATGAAAAATTGGGGTGGTCTCTCCATCCAGGATTATATGTGTTGGAGTATGGGTTGTAATTCGATGGTTTTCTTATTACACCTATGGCATTGGCTTGATCTGAGTATGAGTCATGGTCATGTGATTCTGTTGATTTAGCAGTCGATAACGATGCTATTTGTCGAGCAAGACCTTCAACCATCTCCTTGACTTCTTTGATTCCTGAAGTTGATTCGCCAATTTGAACCTCATTCACTCCTTTAATTCTTCTAGTAGTCCTGAGTGATCGACTCCGTTGTTGGGAATTATCTGCTTGTCGCTGGAAGAATTCCCAAATCTCTGTTGCGCTTTTTGACATTAGCTCTCCTCCACTTGTTGCCATTAGCCATTCTTGCACATTCGGCAATAATCCCTCCAAAAAGTATTGGCATTGGTGCCATTTCTCTGATGTGGACACTTGAGTAGCCCGTTGAATGGCTCCAAGTTTGAAAACTGTCATCTCTTTGGGTAAACTCAGATTTCCTGCGAATAGCATTGGTTTTATACCTTTGGGAAATATTTATTCAAAATTTAGTTACCATTTGTTCCCATGATGAAATGGTATTAGCAATAAAAGTATTTAACCATGAGCAGCTCTATCTTTTAAAGAAAATGGGAATAATCGAGGTTTAACATTACATCGAAAATTCTCGTATTTAAATGTTTGACGAATAAGCATGAAAATCATTCGGATGATTATATGGTCTCATTTTCTAAGCCATAGAATGTGGGAGACAATTTAGCACTGGTTTTAGTTCAAAACTCACAGCACATTTTGGGTATCTTATGCATGATGTCTTTCAAATTAGCTAAATGACTGAAATAATCCTTAAATGGCCTCTCCTGTGGTGCTTGTAAATCCATTCCAAATTTATTTTTAATGTGCTTTTGTGTGCGAAGTGTTTTTTCTAATTCAAGGTCTATAGGTTCAAGATTAGGTAATAATGACCTACGACCATGCATGCAAAATAAATAAAACAAAAAATAAAGATGGGAACAAAACAAATAAAAAATAAAGATGAGAACAAAACAAATAAAAATAAAGAAGAGGGAGAAATTACGATACTAACCTTATTACGCTGTTACAACCTTACTATAAAAATACACAAAAATAAATACGTGAAATAAATTAACTAAAAATTAAATTAATAAGATAAACAAAAATTACAAAGAAAAATAAATTGAAAATTAAATTACAGAAATTTAAAGAAGAGAAAAAGAAAAGAAATACTAACCTTTAAATGTAGATTCACTTTTTTTTTTTTAATAAAAAAAAATTACAAAAAACAATTAAAAGAAATTAATCACAAAAATTAATTCTCTGATTAAAATAACTTACCTCAAACAAAAAACTTGTCAAATTTTAATGTACTTTCATGAATCATTATAGTATAGATCAATGGTGACGAGTGTCGATCCCACGAGGAGGTGGATTTTAATTGTGTATAGAATTAATTTTACAAATGGTTGATTGGATTTTGCGGTGGAAATGACTTAGATTATCCTAAAATCGAAATTGAAATGGCGAGAAGAAATTAAAGTGTAGATCTATTAAATTGACGTACTTGGGTATCTGGATCCGTATCAACATGCATCATGGGCTAAATATTCCTTATTAATAGAAATTAAATCATGGGGAATCCACCTCATAATCGATATGGTCTTTGTGCTAAATAATAATAACCTTATACTAGAGGGTGTAACCAAGCGGTATTCTGAACAAGATTATTATTATTTGTCGAAAAATCAAATCATCCACAAAATTAGAGGAAAATAAAATAAATTACCAATAAAGCCCATGACACATGTTGAGACTTCACTTTGAAAGAAAATTAGCCATTTCGTAATTAGGGCAAAATGAAAATTTATTAAAATCTGAAGAAACTACAAGATGGAGAGAAATTACAGAAAATGGAGTCAAAAATAGATTCGAGAGATATCAAATTAGGGGAGAGCCCTTTTATAGAAATCATGGATTAAAAAGCAGTTTGGATGCTCGCGTCATGATCAACGGTCAGCGGTTTGACCACGGATGAAACGAATGCTTTTGACGACTTTGAACGCGACCGGATGAAACGATATTTGGTTGAAAATAATCATGTGATGCATGCACGCCTTGAGGTTTTTCGTCGATATCTGCCACGCCACCATCAACGACATAAGAATTTTAGACCAGGGATCGTGACACCTCATCGGTCAATGCCACATCATCGGTCAATGCCACGTCATCGATCCGTCTATGTGAGCGATCCGTGAAACGATGCGATATCTGATCAAGTATCGTGAATAATGCAAATACATGTGAATAGTGTCATTTTCCTTTTATGCTCCTCTGGGTTTTCGTCACGAGTTCAAAAGTGATGTCCGTTTGCGTCGATCTCTCCTTTATTGTGAAATGACTATAATGCCCCTAAAATACATAAATTACTTAATTAAAATAAAACACACGTAATTAAATCACAAGAATGTTAAATACATAAAAGTAAGGGTTGTTAGTAAGACTTGAAATGTAAAATGACGGTTTTCTCCTTTATAAATATGCATTTTCTAACACTCAACAAGGAGAACTATAGCTGAAAGAATGATAGTTCGGCCGGTGTCTCCGCATCGGTTTCAAGTTATAGGCGGTGGGCTTAAGGAAGGGTTGGTTGACTTGCAAAAGAGAACTTGCTCCTGCAGAGTGTTCCTTGATCGGCTTGTGTGCTCATGCAATTGTGGCGTGTCTAACTTACGGTGGATTTTATTAACCTTTGCCGGACTTTTACACTCTGAAATCGTTGGCGATGGCTTATGCACAACCGATGAGAGTTGGTGATGTGGTGATTGGAAATTCGGATGAAATTGGAGATGCATGTATACCCACCGGTTGAGGCACCGCCGTAAAGAAACTCGAATACCCTCATTTGGCGAGGACGTTGGCCAGAAAGATGCGGTGTCATGAACTAGGCAATCGTAAGAGATGTAAGAATCCCATTCGTCGACTAAGTTAGTTGTATTTTGTGTGTTATGAGTTTGTTAAAACTATTATTGTTTTTGTTCGTTGGTTAAAAGCATTCTTTTTTTTTGTATTGTACACTTATATTTCATAAAACTTTATTTAAAGTTTAAAATGTGAGCATTAAAATTATATAAACTTAAGTGTAAAAAAAAATTCAAATTTCAACATTTAAATTCGACATGGTTTACAATTGAATATCGTTTAAATATATCAACTGATCTTCTTTCAAAAGTACTTTCGACATGACTAGCGTTAAACTCCAATCTAAGCCGAACATTAAATATATCGTAACCATCAATACAAAACACAATCTTGCTCTTGTTGTGGCGCTCTTAAGCTGCGATAACTTTCCACGGTCTTGCTCAACTCGGTCGGATATTGTAAAATATATTCAACCATCGAGGAATATAACTTCAAGTGGCTTGAATTTCAACTTGTACCTTTTATCGTCGATTTGTGAGTAATGAGTCATAAATCCGGACTTTGTTTTTCAAAGTCAACTTCGTGCTAGTACCCAATGTCGGTTAACGAGGATGAGTAGCTGCATATAACAATTGAAAAACATCTTCGTTATGTATGAAATTAAAATACAATAAAGAAAAAGCAACAACGAATATTTTCATTATATAGCATGTGAAATGTAATAAAATACATACCATATCGACATCCGTCATTGATTTAGACATTGTGTCTTTAAAGATAACTATTCACGATCGAATACCATTGAATCGATTCCGTTATTCCATAAGCGATTCAAGAACACCTAATACATACCATAACCAAGAAATGCATAAATTAATAAAACTTAAATTTTACATCCACATAAAATTTATAAGTTTTGTCGACGTTACCAAAAAAATGTGTGTGTGACACGTTGGAGAAATGCATTTGGATCTGCTTGCTTCTCAATCAGCGGAGATACTCGTGAATATCTTGTAGAAAGCGAAATATTACGAGTTTTTAAAAATTTATACACAAATCCACAGATACACCACGAGAAATTATAAATACCTCGTTAACCATCCCAGTCCCCAAAATTATTTGAAAGAATGACCCTGGTCTTTGGACTCTCGGACTCTGCTATCACCGATAAACCATCGATCAAACTAAATGAGTCCTCGACTCCTCTCAGTGGATTTACATCCACTCTCGTACTCATGTCAATCGCATGCTCCATGATTTGGGGTCGAGGTAAAGGCGGACGTTACGTCCTCGCTCCGGAGGAATCATGTAATTATAAACATGACGGTATGCAGCGGCGAACTTACTAACGCCCGGGCACCTGTGAACACGCTCTCCCACTTACATCCTGGAACTATACAATGGCGTGGCGTGAACAAATTTTCATTGCCCGTCGTTATACACTCCAACGTCATCCGGCACATTCGCCAAAAGAACATATTAAATAACTATCAAATTAAAAGTTAAGCGAACATTATTATTAAATTTAAATTAGCTTACAGGCGTGCGATGGGAGAATCCTTATTTGGGCGTTTAGAAAATGTGTCGATGAAGCCAACAACGGTTTCTTTAAAATCTTTTAATTGACTTTTATTTCATACGATCAATCTTATCCGGTAAATGCGTAATCATTAAACTGCTTTGTCCTCGACTATTACAAAAGAAAAAAATAAAACTTTAGCATAACAATAAAGATTTAATAATTTATAAAAAAAAATATCGTATATTATTTCTAACCTTAGAATCCCGTGCGTCATCAGAGTTGTCTGTTTGCTGCTGGTGGTCATCAACAGCCACCTCATCCTCAAAAGTGTCATGCCCCATCCAAAAGTGTCATGACGCTATTGGTTTGGTATGTCATGATCGTCATGCTCGTCGATTGCCTTGTAAAGCGGCATCGCGTTGATTGAGGTTGGTCTTGTATAAAGTATCATTTAAAATTAGTAAATGAAAAGTCAAAATTTCGATTAACAAATTTTAGTGCTTAGAGTATACCGACCTTATGAACCCGGAATGCTTGGCAAGTAATCCTTCACGAGAGCCAATAATTTTGCTACTCTCCTTTGAATTTGGCTCGAGGTTTGTAAAAGCGTCCTTCCATAAATTCAATTTAAAATTTTAAGTAAGTATACATAACTTAAATTTAGTAAAGTTTAAAAATAAGTAATACATATTACTTACAAGACGAGATTCGTTGAAGAACGAATAAACCTCATAAAGTTGATTCTCGACGCGCCATGGGCTTCAATCGCAGAATCTTATTCTTCGTTTTGACGACCCATGTTGATGGCAACCCTCGATTGCTTCAAATCCAAGCCTACAACAACCAAAGTGAAAAATCAAATAAAACAACTATCAAATATTTAATACTATAAAACTTATTAATAAACAAAAAAATAGCACAACCCCGTAAAAGTAAAAGATTGTATTTTCAATATTATGATCTGGATTTTCAACGAGTCTTCTTAAATTTCTCTTTCTCGAGCGATGCATTGTCAAGACTCTAAATCATTTCTCACGACAATAGACCCATGGACGCTTTTGAATCGTATATCATCAACTTGGTCAAGCCAATCGAAATTAATTTGATGATTTTTCTAGCATTTAGTACTCTGTCATAAAAATAAAAGCAGTAATCTTTAATCGTCCATATCGTTCATTTCAATTTCAACTCCTTAAATCTGCGTCGAATTGCTTCACATTAATCTTCGATGCACCACCAAAATCATTAGCCTCTGCTCCATTTCATCATTTTTTTGATTGGTGTCAACAGCAAATGAAAGTCCAGTAACCAAGCACCATTTGACAATTGACAAGCGAATCAAATGCTCACCAATTTGAAACCATAACTGATCCTCATTATCTTCTTCATGGGCCACTTGCGATGAAGATTGTGCAAAATTACCCCAAATGGAAAACTTGACACTCAAAATGCCCAAATATATCCTTTTTGAACATACAATGCCGGTTTGTTAATTTTTCCTCGATGGCTTTAACGAAGATAACATACGTACTCGAAATTCGACCGGAAAATGATCGATAAATACATCTTGCCTACTTGATATCCGGTGATTGATTTACGCCATGTATGTAATATTTATAAAATTATTACATTACATTTCTGAAAAAAAAAATTAACTCCTTACAAAAAAAGAAAATTTAATTTTTGATGCGACGGCAAGCTGTCGCAAAAAAATCGACGTCTTGCGCAATCTAATCTAGTGACAAACCTCTCGCAGTTGGTGCGAGAGGCTTCACCTGCGTGCAGCGCTGCCTGATAGGCGCCCCTCCCTCCCCACTCGCAAAATTAATCACAATCACTCCAAAATCAAAACAATACTCCCACCACAAACATCATCACCACTATTAATCTCAAGCTATAACTATTATTATTCTAAAATCTCATTTTAAATTAATGAAAATAAGAAAAATGACTAACTTAGATTTTGTTGAAGTTTGTAGATCGTAGATCGTATGACGGTGAGAGATGGAGCCGCCGCCGACGAGGGTTGATGTCGCCGCCGATGATGGGAGTTGGATCGGTTTGGGAGAGATGAGTGAAAGGGAGTGTTGGAGGAGAGATGAGGGAGGGGTATTTTGGTCTCAAATGTTGTTTTATGGCTAATGTTGATAGAAATATTTTTGTGGGGTTAAGATGAAAAAAAGAGAAATTTTTTTGGTTATTACTGTAAATTTCCCCTAAGATTTAATATAATAATTACATAATATGTCAACATGCTCCTAACGACTTTTTTTTTTATGTATGACTTGAAATATTAGTAAAACAACTCTCAAAATTTGACAGTATTCGGATGCATATGTATACATTAAAATTTAGAACAAAGTAATCATAAAATCGGGGAATTTATTTTATATACAACTTTGTATTATTTTCTGCTTTGTTATTTTTTAACCAGTATATATTTAGTTTTTAGACTTGACTTGAATAAGCATTATTAAAGATGTGAATTTTGTTGAACTAACCCATCAATATACTTTAGTTTATATATAATGGTCTTCTTCTTCTTCTGTTTTTTATTTTTTAATTTTTTTTCTCTTTGTTTGTTTTTGGTTTAAGTTGTAAAATAGTTACTAGATTCAATTCAGTCTTAGCTAAACAATTAATTTTTAAATCAAAGAATTGATAATTGCAAATTACATCAAAGCTAAAATTATACTAATCCCCTCATGTACCATATTTTTCATTCAAAGATTTTGGATAATCGTTTAGGTATTTTACTAGTCTCATCCGTTTGATCAAATTACAAATAAGGATATAACTTGTAATTTATTTTATGATGATCCTTTTGTAACTCATTATTAAAAATAAAATGGAACTCGTCAGTAACATTGATAAATTAACTATTATACACCCCGTGAGCAGTTTATTCTAGGGGTATATTTGTTTTAAAGTTTATAATAATATAACAATCAATTTCTTGAGAACCACCAAATACGTAGGTGATAAACCATTTCAAATTTCATTCATGTTGCTGGCAAAATATTGGTCACAAGGTACTAATGGCATTACACATGGAGAACATGATTCAAGATTATGATAAAGGATGAAGGGAAAGTTGAGAAGGGAGGATGAAATGGGAAAATTTCAATGAATTACTCTCAACCAAATAGCGATACAAAATTATCTCCTACAAAATATCTAATTTGCGTGTCCATGGACAATCACACGCCACTGGCATGTCCCTGTCTCCAAAGCGTCTCTTTGTGAGCTAAAGTCGGGGAGAAAGGGGCCTCCACCATTCTCTTAACTAATTCATTCAAAATGGGAATTATAGTTAAGGCACTGTCATTACAATTTGTCCTAAATAGACGATGTCCAACCCAATCAAATGCCTCTAAAAAGAAGTCAAATTACTCTTAAGACCTACTTGAGGAAGAGAATCATAATAACTGTATATAAAAGGACATAAAGATGCCCTTAGAGAACTCCACTTTAAAAAGTCAGGCTGGTCTCATTAAAGGGTAAGTTCACTCACTCACAAAACACTTAAAATCTCCTATTTTAGGATTACTTTGAAAACCCATCATCTTCTTTAATCCCCCACTGACTTTACTATTAGAGTGAAGCTGCTGGCCATTGCTATTGTTGCCTCTATCGACTGTTCCTTGTGATTTAGGTTTGTCTCAGTGGTCGCCATCCTCATAAAACCATTTTTCGGACAAACTGACATCCATCTTCACCAAAAAACCACCTTTTACAAAGAAGTTCTCATATTGTTTTGGGCTAAATCAAATCAAAACAATTCACACAAGAAGAAATTGCAAATATTGATATATATATATATATATATTTCATCTCTTTTGTACTCACAATTATTTTTTTTTATAAAAAAAAAATTATTGACCTTTGATCCGAAATAAATACACCTCAAGATTTGTCCCTTGGATGAATAACTAAACCTTAATGATAGAAATAGACAGCTAAACTCTCACTACGTCAAAAAATGTAAATACAAATAGACTCCTTCCTTTAGTGAATTTCGCCTATTATAATATCATGTTTATTATGAATTTATGATAACCGGATCATGAATGGCCGTTTTTAAACTTTTGTCAATAAATGTATTAGCCTTTTTAAATTATGCCTTTATTAGTAATTATATAAAACCCAAGGGAGTCAAATGTTATTAGATAAAAAGATAAAAAAGTCAGAATAAGAGGTGAACAAACCTTGTCAGGTAATTGTCAGTACACACTTATTCAATACACTTCTCTCACTCACTCCCTTCGCACACACACTCTTCTCTCTTTCTCTCTCTCTTCAATCAACGAAACAGAACTAAAAAAGAACTAAAAAAGAACAAAATCAAAATTAAAAAAATAAAACAGCAAAAATTAAAAGCAAAAAATCAGATCAGCAAACAGTTTTCTACTTCTACCTGTTTTGTTTTAATTGCTTCGATTTTCATCTCATAAGCGTTCAAATTTTGTGAAGCTGAAAGCTGCAGAATGCGTGGAATTTGCTTCCACTTCTCGTTGAAGCGATTCCAGGTGAGGCTTCTAAAAACGATCCGTTTCAATATCTGAATTTCCGATAATAAATTTTTGGTTTTGAAGTGATTTCATAGCTTAGAATTTGTTTTTTCATATTTATACGGGTGAAAAAGTTGGAGTGGTTTAGTTCTAGATCTGATCATAATTGTTTATTCTAATTATTCCTTTTGATTATTTTTTAAATTTTTTTTACAGCTTTATTATGCTAGGAAAAGAAAAAGAAAAGGAAGCTTTTAGGGATTTTTTATTTATTAATCTAATTTTTGGTAATTGTAAATCGCTAATTTTAGGAAATGGAATCTAAATAAAATAGTTTGGAGTTGGCTAACAAGTAATTAATATATATTTTTTTAATTTTGGTTATTGTGTAAATATTTGGAATAATGATACTGCACATATAAATTATCCTGTACATCTTTTCTTTGAACTAATTTTTTTATTTCACCTTTAAATATTTTTTTGTGGCAACAAAGAGTTTGAACCAGTAGTATGATTGAAATATTTAATGCAATCTACTGGAATTTATGTTTTTCCGGTTAAAATTTATTGCAATATGTGAGTACTGCCACTTCATTTATGGAAAATTACTATTTTTGGGATTTTACGTAAATTTTTAGTTCTAGTTCTCAATCTTGAAACAAACATATATGAATTTGCACTTATGTATGCATCAGAACTTTGGTTCAACCTTTGATGGTATGTTTGGGATTGCGTTTTAATCCAAAAGGAACTACCAGTTCTCAAGTATTAAAGTGTACCAATGGTGGTAAATACTATCTAACCAATAAAAGTGGGTGATTAGCTAACATTTTAGTTGCTGTGCTTTCAAAGTTAGACGGAAGCATAGAAGTTCTAAATGTCCCATGAGTGTTGGAAACACAAAATATGTTTCTGATGTATGAATTTTGTTATTCATATTAGGAAGATAGGTGTTTGGGTGGTACAGAAGGCGACCTCAGAGCATCTGGAGGGTAGCGAATACTAGTATCTGGAATACTCTCGAGTTTGTATAAATGGCATCTGCCAGCCTAGGGAATGGGGGAGTGGGCAGTTCCAGGTCTGTTAACGGCTTCAAGAGTTCATCAAGTTCGGTTGACTGGTTGGGGAGAGAAATGCTTGAAATGAGATTATGGGGACCAGGTGGACAATGTTGAAGACAGAGTAAGCTGTTTATCTTTTTTTCAAGGATGTTTATATTTCTTGTGGTTTCCTTTTTCTTCTGTCACAAATATGATTAGCTTGCCTCTCCAATTCTATGCTGTAGTTGGAAATAGAATTGTCTAGTGTTGGAAGTAGTGTGATGTCTTGAGGGCATTTTGCCCAGTTGAAATCAATTTCTTCCAGCTTGAATGGTCTTTAAAATTCTTCAGTACATTTCCGGTCGTTTATGACGTCTTGTACAATGCTATCTGATGCAGGATAGTGAACCAGATATCATTGATGGTGTGGGTGCTGAAACTGGACACGTCATACGAACAACGATTGGTGGTCGAAATGGCAATTCTAAGCAGGTAGAAAGAGGATCTACTTGTAGAATACAAATTTTATATGCTTATGTGATCACAATTGGTAATTTACGTAACGTGCATGTTTTGCCATGGATGTTTCTTTGGATTGGCAGAAAGTTAGTTATATAGCTGAGCATGTGGTTGGAACTGGTTCTTTTGGTGTTGTCTTTCAAGTAAGTAGTACTGTTTTATTATGTCCTATTTTCAACTTTTTATGTTATCATTTCTTCCCTTAAAACTTCGTTATTGAATTAATTTATCTGCTTTATGCAGGCAAAATGTAGAGAAACTGGAGAGATTGTTGCTATCAAGAAGGTTCTCCAAGACAAGCGCTATAAGAATAGGGAGTTACAGATTATGCAGATGTTGGACCATCCAAATATTGTTGCCCTTAAGCATTGTTTCTTTTCAACAACAGACAAGGAAGAGCTTTACTTGAATCTTGTGCTTGAATATGTTCCTGAAACCGTTAATCGAATTGCAAGGAACTACAGCAGGATCCACCAGCGGATGCCCTTAATATATGTTAAACTCTATACCTATCAGGTTGGTAGTAATTTGTTTGATTATATGTTTGAAAGAATTAGAATGACTTTTGAAAAAAAAATTAACTTTTACTTAGTACTTGATTCTGGTGGTTGCTGTTCACTGGGTAATTGCATATGACAATTGGATCTATGTGGCATCACATATGAATCCTTAATGAGTCCACTATTTAGCACTAAATATCATTATTAATCTAAAATATATTTTTTCTTTTTCATTTACAATTTTCTTTAAATAACCAGATTGTAAATGGCCCCCTTGGCCTAGATTACTTTGGGGTAAACTTGTTACTGATGTTCGAGTGGTAGAACTCCGGCTAGAGTTATTGCTTATTCATTTTGCTTTTGGTGGCTGATGGGAGTACTTGGAGTTGCATGAGGGCGTAAAAAAGATTCGATCTGTATGATTTTCTTTTCTAAAAAAGGAAATCATTTAATTGAGTAGTTGAAACAGGATGATGATTGTCCCTTATATGTCCAAAGATTGTAATCAAAACCATGTATGATTTTGTGATTATTCCCACTGAATCATTTCATTTTTCATCGTGTTGAGTACTTATTGATTTTTTGCCATTTCTCAAACTTATAATTAGTTAATTTCATTTTTCTTTTTCCTCCTTTGGTGCAGATCTGTAGGGCACTTGCTTATATACATAATTGCATTGGTATTTGTCACCGTGACATCAAGCCTCAGAACTTACTGGTAAGATTTTCTTAAAAGGCTTGAGAAACTCTGTTACATGAGACTTCTCACCCTCTGCTTATAATTGAATTGCATTTAGGCGTATGGTAGTTGTTATTATGAGTGGTTAGGTATTCAACTAAAACAACTGGAATTAACTAGGTGGATTGTGATGTTTTTATGTTCCCCATGTGGATCAGTTTGCTGTAGTGTTTTGCACATTTTTATAACAGTTTTGAGTTCTTTTTTATGATTGATTTTATCTATTTTCCTAATGTGAAGAAATGAGCAGTGGTTATAATGTACTTTTTCATTGTCATTGCAATAAATTTCTAAGTAGTTATCATATTTTACTTGCGGTCAAATTTAGTTTTTAAACATTCATGTCCAGGTTAATCCGCATACACATCAGCTGAAACTTTGTGATTTTGGGAGTGCAAAAGTACTGGTAAGTCTATATGCTATGCTAATTCTTCTTGTTGGATCTTGTTTCATTGCTTTTCTTCCGCTTGATTCCTTTTCCACTTTATCATCAGGTAAAAGGAGAACCCAATGTTTCGTACATCTGTTCAAGATACTACCGTGCTCCAGAACTTATATTTGGTGCCACTGAGTATACTACTGCTATAGATATATGGTCTACGGGTTGTGTGATGGCTGAGTTGCTTCTTGGACAGGTAGCTTGACACACTGCTTTGCATAGTCATGTAACCTATTTTTTCAGCATTTTTTTAATTATTTTCTGCCATTAGTTGTAATCGCTCTTCTGCCGTGACAGCCTTTGTTTCCTGGTGAAAGTGGAGTTGACCAACTAGTTGAGATTATCAAGGTAACGTTATATATGAACTCCACTTTATCTTATTCTCTCTTCCGCGGGGTTAATTAGTCGTCATTAGGGGCAGGAAAACAGTTCGTGAAATAGTATGAATTTCAATAAAAAAGCATCAGCTGGCCCTAATTAACTGATGTCTTTCGTTGCTGTTGTTGGGGAAACATAAACAAAAAAAGGGAGGGAATAAAAACAATCCCTGACTTTGGAAACTTAAAATTCAACCTTCACTCCTAAAAAATCTTTTTAAGTCACCAATTACCTGCAATTAAATCTTCAATAGATACATCTCAACATCCTGAAGATTAACTTATGATTCTTCAATTTCAGGTTTTGGGAACACCAACCCGAGAGGAGATAAAGTGCATGAATCCAAACTATACAGAATTTAAGTTCCCACAGATAAAGCCTCATCCGTGGCACAAGGTATGATTTTTCTATTTTCTGCATTTTCATTCAATTAACTACTTTTGAAATCAATTTTAATAATTCCTTGCCTAGGTTGAGCATTGTTTTGGTTAGAAGCCTTAATTGATTAATAATAGTATGTACATAGGAGATTTCTTCTGATATTATTTGTCTGCCAGGTCTTCCAAAAGCGTTTACCCCCAGAAGCTGTGGACCTCGTCTGTAGATTTTTCCAGTACTCTCCCAACTTACGATGCACTGCTGTAAGTTCATCTTTCATATTTGTTGCACCCTCACTTGTTATGAACCAGAGTAACAGTCATCCTTTTTTATGGTATTGTTGCAGCTGGAAGCTTGTGTTCACCCTTTCTTTGATGAATTAAGGGACCCAAACACCCGCCTTCCTAATGGTCGCCCCCTTCCACCCCTGTTTAATTTTAAACCTCCAGGTTAGTTTTGACTCTGTTTCTGATAGTATAGCCTCTTTGTTGATTTTGAGCTTTGTATTTCATTAATTCTGTTACAGAAAGAAAAATAACATCGTTTTGCAGCAGCACTTATCGGCAATGATTCAAGATATAAGCATCGTAACATAATCACCAAATGAAATGGGAATAATATATGATTTAATTACTAGGATAGAAAGTTACATACAATTTAGCATATGGCGTATCTTCTTTTGCTTTTGCCTTCTTTGCACATTTTCCTTGGTCCATTTGATTTATTCTCGTATCAGTTTGAATTCGTTATCGATGATTCTAAGTGTTCTACTAATTGTTACACAAAAATTGGACATTTTTAACAAAATGCAAATCTCGAACAATAAATTAGCGAAGCTAACTAAATTGTAGTGGGTTGTTATGTTTTTTAAATCCTTAACAATAATGATAGGGAACCCAACATTTGAGTCTTAAACTTGAGTTTCAACCAATGTTAGCGCTTATTCATAACTGCCACTTCATGATAAGCACTAAAAACAAACATGATTTGGTCCTGCCGCATCAGTTGGGAGTCAACATGGGATTTAAATGCCGGGTCCCAAACATTACTCAAACCTTTAATAGAAACCAATCGATGTCTTGAAAAAAACTTTAGTAGTCATATGATAATAACCTTGAAAAAACTTCAGTAGTTGGATGCTAATTACCGTGCAAAAAAATTAAAAAAAAAATTGTACAAAAGTTCCTTCAATATTGTAGCTGTAAGAAGACCTAAGGTGCATTCCTAGAAATTATTGTCTGCATGAAGTTTCTTTTGTTTATATACTGAACAACGTGACTGTTTATCTTGAACCAGCCATCTAAGACACTGACAAAAAATCTTTCTAAGAGGTTTATATGTATCAGCACTTCGGCTTGAGCGTTTTCATTTATTTATTTTCATGGTTTATTATACCTCCTTATTTTTGCTCCTATACTATATGTCAGAGCTTTCGGGCATCCCACCTGAAACCATCAACAGACTCATCCCAGAGCACGCTCGTAAGCAGAACTTATTCATGGCTTTGCACTCTTAGCATCTGTTACAAGTCTCCTCCGTAAGTTTATTTTGAACGTTTTATCGACACTTGTAAAAATCCGTCACCGTTTTTTCATTTATCATTGTCTCTTTAGTTCCGGTGAGGAAAGAGTGTTGCAGAAGGAATGTTTAGGAGAATTTGGGAGACCTGACTGAGGCTTTGAGTTTGTTTATTTGTCATTACGAGTTACGGCTTTGGATGAAGACAATTTTTTTTTTTTTTTTCAACTTATCCTGTAATTTGTTGTATCCCTGTTTCATGGGCGAGTTTAGTGAGATGAAAAATATGAGAATCTGTAAAATATTGCTGTTGAGATTTTTTTTCCAGCTTGATTCATCACTTGCGTCAGAATTGGCATAATTGATGTGAATTTCCCGTATCATCCCATAGCCTACAGAATTTTAAGAACTTTTCAGAAGTTGAAAAAAAGTGAAAATTAGAAGTTCTTTTACATTTTTATGAAAAATTTTCTGGTAATTTGGAAAGGAAAAAAAAAAAAAAACAATTGTTGTATCAACATATGCGTAGCGTTGGGCAATGGCAACAAGCCAACAACGAAGTTCTTTCAGTTTCAAGAGTCAAGCCATTTGAAGTTGATGGGCCCATCAATGGCCGTAAGTAACTCGGGTAATGAAATTTATACGTGTTTTAATATTTTAAACTGAATTTTTTTCCCCTTTCTTCTTGTCCACGTATATATTTCGACGCTCGGTTAGTTAGGATTGAATGTGATTTGGCAAATTTTTATGCTTCCATTAAGCAAGAATATCAATATTCTGCAAGTTTATAAAATATGATGAAAGTGACAGATCATGCATGATTCTAGACGAACTTCATAATTTTTTAGTAGTCTTAAACGTCAGGAAGGCTGAGAACGGTAGAATGTTTGCGTGTTCTCTTGGCCCCACCCCCACATTACTTTCTCTTTTCTTTTTAACATAACGTTTGCTGCAGTCAGTTTTTTGCTGCAGTCAACTCATCTCTCCAGCACCAGAAACTCTCGTATCTTCTCCCTCCCCTCAATTTCATTGGCATCATCGGCACTCTTTCTCGTCAATGTCATCATTACCGACATCCACCTCTTTCTCTTTAGCTTGTCACAACATATACCACCAGTCCGGTTCGTCACTTCGTTCGGATCTCTCCATTATTCCAAGTGTGTTTCCCATATTTTTTTGTTCTGAAAAACCCAAAAAAATGAAGAGCAACACTTGTATTGATTTCGATTTTTTGATTCCAACTCAAAGGGGTGCTTGGCTTTTAATTATACAAGATAGAAGATGAAACCAAATTTTAATGTTGATGAAGAAGAAGAAACAAAATTGACAGGAGGAAGAAGAAGATAATTGTGATGATGATGTTGTTGATGAAGAAGATGAAATTGACGATGGAGAGAAGTAAAGAAGAAATTGCAGAAGAGAGAGAAAGAGAAAAGATAAGAAGAAGAAGATAAAAGAAGAAGGAAAATGATAAATGAACTCAATGAAGACAAAGGGACGACAGAAACGCAACTTTGAATTGCCGTTTCACTCGTTTCAAGCGTTGATTTCTGCTTCTTTTAATATTGCGTGGACCCACAAGAAATAAAAAAAAAAAAAAGAGAAAACGATGGTCATTTCTGCCCCCTCCCCAACCACTCATTTTACTCCCCCTCCATTGAGTTTGCTTCGTTACCAGACTCCCCTCCATTGAGTTTGCTTACGGACTTCTCTCCATTTGCTTTACTTTTTCAAGACTTCCCTCCATTTGCTTCACTCCTGGACGACAACCGCTTCTTGTTCTCGCCGAGCCTTTTTTTTTTTTTAAAATCTAGAACCATGATCGCCCATCTCTACTCATTGCTTTGGAGACTTGTAGTTGTTGCTTGCTACATCCGTAAGCATTTCTTTTTATTTTTTTATGTTGTGGATGATGAAATTTTGAGATCGACAATGTTAGCATTTCTTCCGTAAGCATTTCTTTTTAATTTTCAACCATTTAAATTTAAAAAATCCTAACATATATAAAACACATTCAGAAATTATTATAATCTATTCCATTATTTCCAGTCATTTAAATTAAAAAAATCATAACAATTCATAACAATTTAAATATATAAAAAGTAAAAATCTACGAATTTTTACAATTTAAATTAAATATTCTAACCATTTAAACATCTCTCACCTCTGTTTGTAGATCTAGATCTAATTTATTCCTTCTGATAACTGAGATGCAGAGACGAAATTTGTGAGATGCAGAGACGGAATTTGTGAGATGCAGGGACGAAACTCGTTTGAATTTTGGCTTCCTGAACACAGAGAACTCACGTAAATGAGAAAAATGAAGAGAGACTACAGAACTCACAAAGTAATCTCCATTTTCTTTCTTTTCGTTACTTTTCTTTCTTTCTTTTGATTATTTTATTTTTTAAATTCAAAAAGTAATAGACAAAGGGACAAAAGCTGCTTGATTCACGTGCCAATTTTTGGTTTCCATTAATCCCAGTTGATTCACATGACAATTTTTTCTATCGTCCCTTTGTCTTCATTTCTTTCAAATAGCAGAACTCAAAGAAGAAAAAAATAGAAGAGAGATAAAATAATATGAAAAACAAAAGAGAAAATGCTTAAAGTAAAGTGGGGGTGGGGCCGAGAGAACACGCACGAAATGGCAATATTCTCTCAGGGTTCTCTCAGCTTTCCCGACGTTACCTTTCTGACATAGAAAAGAATGGCGACGTCTACTAACTTATGACATAGTTATGGGCACTCTCTTATTTTTTTACAAATAGTCATATGAACTTTTTCTTTGGACAAACTTTGTTGGTCCGCATGACTAATTCTGAATTCAAATGAGTTCTATGTATTTTTAGAAGTGATATGTGTATCCTGAGTTCTATGTATTTTAGAAGTGATATGTGTATCCTAAAAATGTGGTATGTATTATCATTTATTAAAAAACAAGAGGATCATTTGGTCAAACCACACGGGTCGCCCGTCCCTTTTCAAATTTTTATCTAGTTGTGTGTTTTTTTTTTTAAATTTTTTTCTGGATTTTAAAATTAATTGTTAAATAGTTTTATCAATTTTAAAAAATGCTAATTGAATAATTGATGTGGCAGCTTGTGTAATTGTGACATCAGGTTAATTATTAACTACATCAACTTATCCTAATATTATTATTTTTTAATTTGCTTGTCAGCTCTTTCTTTGTATTTTCTCTTTCTTTTAATAGTTGATAAAAAATGAAGATGAACATGGTAGTTATGTCGATTTTTTTATATCGAAATCTATTGATGCTTCAGTTAAATTTAGATAAATTGTTTTGGTTAAATTTAGATAAATTGCTATTTTAGATAATAGAATGAGTGCTATTTTATACAATATTATTATTTGTGGAATACAAGGTCAAAACAGTCCACCATATTCAATTTGTTCACAAGCTTAAATAACAAGCAGACACTTGGTAGTACTGATATCCCCTTTCATTATATGTTCACCTATAGAGTTTTACACAACAGAAGAAATCGGTGGTTCATAGTCACGACCGTCTTGAGCCTGAATGTGACTTAGTCTTCTAATTGATTTTCTCATACGCTTTATCATCATCACCATAAGGCGACTGATGTGTACCAGGGCACTTACAATCCCAACAGCTGCCATCCACACAAGAACTGCGCTGGTTGTATTATTTGAATACGATGAATTAGGGTCTCCAATAAGCGCTATAGAGACGATATAAGTAATTGCCATTGCAACAATTGCCAAAGACATGATCCACGCTAAAATCCACGCAAATAGTATCCTGTTAATTGGTAAATCAATTATAAGCAAAAGTATAAGACTAAGAGAAGCAAGGAAACCTATAGTGTTCCAAACTACAAAAGAAGAAGCGGCTAGCTCAGGACTCTGAGGAGGGTCCACCGCTGCTTGAAAACCCATCGTAGAAATCACTGATGCTACAACCATTGCTGCATTACGCTTTTTTTCCAACCAATCGTCTAAATTCCAAGGAGTTCCATTTAAATCTTTTTACCTTCATGCTTTTGATTATTTTCATGGATGTTACGCTGTTGGTCTGTGTGACGGCAAGTTCATTCGCTGGCAGCTGCAGATCCTGTGCACTAATTGCTCCAGCACGTCGAAGTAATTCCCCAATATCCCAATCTTTTATGTCCCTTTTGCTTTGTGCTAGGATATCCCATGCCGTGAAGCCATTAGCAGTAACAGCATTCACTTCGATTGCAGTACTGGTTGTCAAAAGCTTGATGGCCTGTATAGATGTTAATATTAATCAATTCCTAGAGAAACATTTTTTTGTGTGTATCAAGAACCCTACTTTTATATGTGATATGAGTTATTCATACCTCAATTTGTTTATCAGCAACTGCAAGGTGCAAGATGGTCATGCCATAATCATCCTTGGCATTCAAAAGTTCAGAGTCTCCCATATTTTCCAATAAAAACTTCAGTGCTTCCAACTGATTGTGTTTCACACACAAATGTAAGATGGTCTCACCCCAGATCAGACGGGCAGAAGCAGCATCCGGTTTTGCTCTGGCCAGCTCTTCCAAGACATCAATATGGCCTCTCATGGCTGCCAGATGAAGAGGGTTTCTTCCATCAACATCTGTATCGGAACACTTGTCTGGGATGACTTGTAACAGTGCCTTTACTATGCCGACATAACCTTTCTGTGATGCTATGTGAAGAGCTGATGATTTCCGCGAGTCTAACTCTTCAGCAATCCGAGGCTTTTGGCGTAAAATCTCCTTGGCAAAGTCCTCGTGCCCAAGCAATGCTGCTACGTGCAGCGGAGTCTCAGAGAGACAATTCACTGTGGGTCTCTCAAGAATTAATGGGTCTTGTTGACGCAATTCCAACAAGGTCTTCACACTCCCTGCCATCGCTGCTTCATAAAGCTTCCTTTCCATGTTCTCCATCTTGTGTGATGTGTGCAAATAGATATTAAAAGACCTGCTGCCTGCTGGTATTTATACTTGCAAGAGCTGAGTGCAACCCTTTGATTAATGCAGGTGAAAGAGCTGTAAATAGCTAAGAGAAGTTTGGTTGCACTTTCCATTCTTCCCGGTGGGTGTTTAAAGAGAGGATTTGTTTTCAATTTTTTTTCCCCCCAGCAAAAATCTTTAGACCTTTCTATGTTCACGTATTTCAAAGGAGTCCCATGCGGAGAAAAACAGTGAAGAAAAAGTGGATGCAAGGGAAATTATGACATCAAAAGTTGTGGTTGATGACATCAAAACGCGTACAACGCGTTCTCGAATTTATAACGGTTAAATTTGAATACTGCATCTGCAATTATGCAACGGTTCGTTTACAAAGTGGATGTGAATTATTTGAGGAAGACACGTGTCCTTTTCTCACGGTTTCAGTGCAATTCAACTCAGTTGAGAAAATAACCATCATCCTTATTTTTGTTTCAGTGATGCCATCCAAATTCCAACATGTTGATTATTACAATCGTATTCGTATTTCAAATTCAAAATACATCCACAAACTCTGGCTGCTGCCTCTTCTATCAATTCTTTTGCATCATCTATCTGTATAAATTTGAGTTAATCCTCTGTTCCTCTATATTTATAGGGAAATTTACAAAATTAGCCTAAAAGTTTTGGGTATTTTCACAAATAGTCATCCTAGGTTTTTCTATCATATCTAGCCATATATGTAACTTATAGACCTAAATACCCTCATACCTATTAACAAAATGCCTAACAAATCTCATTAAAACCAATCTCACCAAAAATCAGCACCCTCTTCTCATCCAAACTAACCATTCTCTACACACTAAATTAGGGGTGGGTGCGGTTCGGTTCGGTTCGGTTTTTTACTAAATTTTTCATAATCGTTCGATTACGATTATTTTAAAATCATAATCGCGATTAATCAAATTACCGAAATAATCAAATACTCGATTAATTGAAATAATTCGATTCGATCTTGCGATTATTTCCGATTACATTTTTTTTTTTTTAAATTTAAAACCTTAAATTAATAAATCTACCACAAACATAAAAAGTTAACAAACAAAAAATCAAAATATGTCACAAACACATGCAATAATATAGACATAAATATCTAAACAGCCAAATGACTGAATGACTCAGGAGTTCAGAAGATATTTATATTTTTATACTATATCACGAGGTAAGTGGCCACCTAGAAAAGCGGGGAACAAATTATAAATATTGAATATCTAATAAAAAGATTATAATTATTGAATAACCACGCATATTTTACAAAATTAAAGCGACTTTAAGTGGCATGTATTGAGAGCATAACAACTGGAATGGTTGGTAAACACCAACTTTTACCTAGCAGCTAAGTCTTTGCTTCTACCTAACTCTGGAAGTACATTAGTAAATCACTTTCATTTCATACTTGTTCATTTTGTTTAACATAGAGGCCAGAGAGGAATGAGTCAATTTAACTTAGCATTTTACCACGCCTCATGAGAATTAATCAATTTATCCAGGAGAAGAGGAGAAGGTTGTTATGATTATCCAAATCAAAGAGTAATTAAAGCTTGGTTGTAAAGGCAGCTTCTCTGAGAGAGTTTTAACCTTATTCGAGCTTTATTGGGAAAAGGTTTTCAAACATGCATTAAGATAACGAGAATTAATATAATCACATGCACTTGTTGCACATGGCACACATGCCTGATTTTAATAGCTTGAAACCCAAGGGTTAACGTGCGTATCAAATCAAATCAAGCAACAAGCACTTTTGATGGCCAGCTTTGATCAAATCGATACGAATAAACAAATTTGAGAGGAATGGTGATTATGACTTGTGATGCCGTTAAGATACAAGAAAAATAGTTTTTATATGTGTTACTCACTTACTCTTGCAATGGTAGCCAGGAAGTGTTATGTAATTATAATTAATTAATTTAATTTACGTTGTATTTTAATCAATTAGTTCTGTCCTTCCTCGAATTTAATTTACACAATAAATTAAGTACGCGCAAAATTTTAAAGACAATCACAAAAAATTCATACCCAGAACTCGCCTTCAAGCAACGTGCACCAAGTTGATATCTGTTTTTTTCTCTTTCTTTTCCCTTTCTTTTCTTTTAACCCAATTTTTACTTCAATCTTCGTTTTTCTTCTTCCCCCAAAATTAAACAGCGATTATGCGTCGAAACAGCGATTACATTCCTCAACAGCTACAGAGAATAAAAGCCACGGCACTTTCAAGATACCGAAACATACCCACATTTACTAAACAAAAGAGATTTAATTTAAAAAAAAATTGCAGAGTGGATTAAGCACTGACCAAGTGAAAAGCTGACCAAGCGAAGTAAGAGCAACAGAACGAACTCCACCAAGAGCAATACAACGAACATGATCATCCAAATAAGGATTTAAAGTAGGCACAAACGCAGTATCCTCATGCCCAAATCCAAGCCGCCCGCCATCTCCTTTGCCCCAAATCCACAACTTCCCGTTCACCACCAACCCAGAATGATGAAGAATTTGAAAAGCGCTCTGACCCGGATTGCTGCGACTCGGTTGGTGGCTGGAGTCACTCTGAGCGCTTAGCTGATATGTCAGTGAGTTTCCGAACCTTTTGCGAGTCGCTGCTGAGAAAGGAACTCGCCGAGCTGGAGATGATCAAATCGAGGGAGGCACTGAGGTGCGAGGCGGAGAAAAGGAGAATGGAATCAGAGGCTGAGATGACTCGGATGATGATGCAGACTCAATTGCAGATCGCGTCGTTTGTTGAGGGGATGAATGCAGGCTTTTAGGTTTTAGCTTTTAAAACAATCGGTTTATTTGAGATTTTGGTTCGATTTTGCGGTTTTTTTTTTAAAACCGAAAACCGAACCGATTGATTTTACTATTTTTTTATATTACTATTTCGGTTTTTTGGAGGTAAAAAAACCGCACAAATTCGGTTTTTAATTCATCAGCTTTTTTTGCCCACTCCTACACTAAATCATTATTTGGAAAGCAAGAAATTAAGGTTAGTATTATTTTACACAATATGTATTTTTATCTTTGGATTATTTGAAATTTATGCATGTATTTTGAGTAAAAATGAGTTGGGGGACAAACCAAAAGCGTCAGACATTGAGGTTGTGCAACTGTCACACAATAATCGTCACAAAAAGTCTGCCCATCCCACGCATGTGCACTCACACCCCCATGTGCTTTAGTTTTTTTTTAAGTAGTGATAACTTTGTTGTTCTTTCCTTAATTATTCAAGCTTGATGGAGTAAGTTGTTCTTCAAATGTGTTTTGATGGATCATGGGAGGAATTCACAGATGGTCGTTTTGAGTATAAAAATGGAAGAAATAGAGCTTTTTTGGTTCCAAAAAACTGTATGTTTACTGTATTTCTTGCAAGAGTATATGAAGTTTTGCAAATAAATTCGAATGATTATAGCATCACATTAAAGACAACTTTACAGTAGAGATGTTCTATCCAACCTGTATGTACACTACCTATGGATGTACAAGATGATGAAATGGTAAGAGTTCTATACATATGAGCTCTAATTCAGTGAACGAGGGGTGCATCCCTATTTTTGTTACCAAATCCCCAAAGATAACAAACCAAAAGCCTGTTGAAGAAGAGAACTGCGTTACACTGATAATTGTTGAAGAAGAGGTGTTCCCACTGACATCACCGCAACAAGGTTACTCTTCTTTTCAATGTAATAATGATCTCATTGATGACACAAATAATACATTAGCAGACAGTATTAATGCTGAATCATACCATAGCCCGATTGATGATGAGGACAATGATCTTTTCAATACTTGTTTTGATAATGGTAATGATGATCATCTAGATAATACTTATGATGATGAGGACTATGTGCATGATGAGGGTCTAGTCGACGATAGGGAAGAGTTACCTGACTTTTAGAATGAGCAACAACTACCCTGAAGTCGTCCTGTCATTCCAAGGCCCCATTCGAAGGGTGTAACAGTTGACCCCCTTATAAGTATTGCACCAGTTTTGCCTTCAGACTTGGTTGCTCCAGATTTTTTTCGAAACATTGGGTCCAATGATATTTGTGTGGGCAAATTGTTTGGTTCCAAATATAATTTGATATTGGAATTGTGCAAAGTTTCCTTGAGGGATAAGTTCGATTTCAAGGTTGCAAGGTCCACATCGACACGTTTCGAGGCACACTGTACTTCAATGTCATGTAAATGGCGACTTTGAGCAAAGAGAGCATCAAATCAAGAGAATGTACGTTGGGTAGTAATGAGATGTGACGATACACACACTTATCGTAATGAGCCTAGGGGCCATCGTCAGGCAAGAAGTCGGGCTATCGGTCATATCATCGTAGACAAATTTATTCAAGAGAAGCGGATATACACTCCAAATGATATTATAACAGACATACAACAAGAGTACATTATTCACTTATCATATCAGGAAGCATATCGGGCTAGAGAATTTGCTCTTGAGGTGATATGAGGAAGTCCATCAAAATCATATAATTTACTCCCCAAGTACTCTCATGTATTGGAGAAGGAAAATGAGGGTACAGTAACTGGTCTAAAGTTTAATGGAAATAATAATTTTTTGTATTATTTTGTGGCTATTAGATCTTGTATCAATGGTTTTCTACAGTGCATCAGGCCAGTGATTGTAATTGATGGTACTCATCTTAAAGGATTATATCGCGGAACAATGTTTTGTGGCAACATGTTTGGATAGAAATAATCAGTTGTATCCGCTAGCTATTGGGATTGGGGATTCCGAAAATAATGACTCATGGGAATGGTTTATAAAGAATTTGCATGGAGCAATTGGTGACGTGCCAGATTTAGTAATTATCTCCAATCGATGCACTTCTATTCAGAGAGCTGTTCTAAAGATATTTCGTAGTGCCATCCATGGCATTTGTTTTTACCATGTCAAAGGTAACGTGAAGTCGAAATTCAAGATATCAAAAGTTCTTTGGGATAAGTTTGAGCCGACATTTATAAACGCAGCAAAAGAGTATGGATGCAAAGAGTTTAGAACACAACTTCAGGGGTTGTGGGGAATGCATTCGGGAGCAGCTGATTACTTAGAGAACAACGTGGGCACGTGTAATTAGGCACGATCTCAATTCGACGGTAGGAGGTATAACATTCTAACCACCAACATTGTAGAGAGCATGAATTCTTTTATGAGGGAACCACAGAAATTTCCCATAACTCATTTGGTTGACCACTTCAGAAAAACATTGCAACAATGGTTTTACGATAGAAAAAAAAGTGGCAGAATCTATGAGCACTCCTTTAACAACGTGGGCAGATAGAATAGTATCTGACAGAAAAGATCAAGCTGAAAGAATGAATGTTCGTCCAGTGTCTGAGCATAAATTGTAGGTTTGGGGTGGCGATGTGAAGGAGGGGTTAGTTGACATACATTGTAGGACAAATCTATTCACACATTGGGCAAAACTAGAATTTCATTAATTCATATAGCAACTATTTAAATGTCATTTACAGCCTAATGTCCCCATTAAATATGTCAAGGACAATATTCCTCCTAAAATATTGGCCATGAGTACTGTTAAAATCAAATTGTAACTTGACAGTCACCACTTCCGGGCTCTTGTTGTGGCACACCCTTAACTACTATAAGTTTCCAAGGCTCTGCACTCTGCAAGTTCGGTTGGATGTTGTAAAATCCAGCATCTTGTAGCCATCGAAGAAAGATAACTTGAAGTGGCTTGAATAACTGAATATAAGTTTTGTTGTCGCGAAATTCCCTCATTGAGTCATAGATAGTAAACTGTTTATGACGAAAGTGTACTCGGGCTACAACCCAATGATTGTCTTCTAAGTTAATTGGAATGAAAACCCGAATATGGTAAAAAGTGAAATTATCCAACATTATTATATCTAAAATCTTTAAATATAAAAATCACTACATTGAATAGTATAGTAATACACACTATATCAACATCCGCGAACGGTTTTGATTTCGTATCTTCCCGGCCATTAATGTAGCTATTAAGCTTGGTATAATCCAATGAATTCAAATCATAATCACCGTTATTCCATTGAGCCCTCAAGAAAACCTAGTCAATTCAGTAGTCAACCTACTTCATATTCATTGTGAACAGGTGATTGATCGTCCACTTCATGTTCATCATCAACTTCTGGCTTATTTTGGTCCGTTTCGATGGGCGGCACTTTTATATTCGGGTGATGCTGTAATGGAAACAATTAAATAACTTGTAGTAGTCCCAGATTCAATAATAATATTATATCTTCATTGAATAATGCACTCACATTATAGACTTAATGTGGGATTGATGGCCTAAAATCCTTCACACTATTCTAATATGGCTCGTCTTTTTCTCGCGTGCTAGGTTCGAGTGTTTGTTTAACAATCCCCTGTGCATAAAGTAACCCAAAATTATTGTTAGTCAGATCATCCTTTATTTACTAAATACTTACAACCAAAAATTAAATTATATGTAATATTTACAAGACGGTTGTTGTCATTGAAAAACTTAAAGACCTCAATATAACATATTTTAGAAGATAAAATGCCTTTCCACTTCAATATGCGAGGAGTCTTCTTATTTGTTGGGATAACCCATTTTTCCCTAAAAAAAAATCACTTACGTCAAACAGCCAAGCTTGTAGCAAACAAAGATACAAAGTCAAGGAAAATGAAAAAGATGTTAATCATTGTTATGTATAAGACAAATTAACCATAGTGTTAAGTATAAGACAAAGTACCTAAACCCCAGGACAGAAGCCATAAATGTTGTACTTCACCTCTTTGAGAGTGTTCTCTTGGAAAGCCTCTAATTTTTGGTTTAGTGCAGTGTCCAAGCTGTCATATACGATGTTCCAAGATTCACGACCCCATGGAAGACTTCTAAAGTACTGAAGATCATCAACATTGTTTAACAATGATGGATTCAGTTTGCATTCATCTTTTCTTCCATTGAGAACTCTATCCGCAAAGTAATATAACGTAATCTTTAGCACATCAGTGTCATCCATATCATTAAAGTTCAAATCCTCAAAGTTTGCATCTAATTATTTAAGATTTGCTCCTATATCACCATCAAAGTACAAATCATGTAATCAGTGGTGTGTCTTAAGCTTTGCTTTTCTGTGTATATCGTACGTCCCATAGCAAAGTCTTGTAATTAAGCACCATTCACTGATCGATAATCACGCCAATTGGCTACCAAATTCAAACCACAACTGATTATCATCACTTCCATCATGTGCTACTTGCCTCAGTAGCGCATTGTGCACGATATTGCCACTAAACACATACGTATCCATCTTTACGAAATGTCCAAATACATCTTCCTTGAATAATTTTAATTGTCGCTTTATTAACTTTGTTTTGATCACTTCCATTACATTTCCAAACTTTGAACGATTCGTAATACGGCCAGGGAAATGCTTGGATGCAGAAATTTTCATTGTACCTGGTTTCCTCTTTGGACCGGGCGGATTACGCTTTGCCCGTGGCTTCTTGGCCATTTTATCTGCACAAAAATTCCAATTTTATTTGTTATAACATTCAGTAGTCACAAGGAAAACAAATAGTAGATGATAGAGAAGTTTCTAGAATTTTGGGCGACGGCGCTTAAACTCCGAACGTTGCCTGGAGTTTGACGACGGCGCCGTCGCATCTAAAACTCCAACGCTTCGATTTTCAGGCGACGGGCCCCCGTCGCACAAAACTCTAGCAACGTTGCTTCCGAAGTTTCGGGCGACAAGCGCCTGTCGCTCGAAACTCTAGAAATAACGTTGCAGGAATTTTGGCTCGTCGCCCGCGCTACCAGCACCCATCGCTCAAAATTTTATCAAAACGTTGCTTCTCACTTGTTGCCCAAAGTTCGAACAACAAATCACGCAATCTTGGTTGGGCAACAGGCACCTATTACCCGAGCAACGAGCTTCAATTAGCAATCCGAGTGTTTTCGGTAATGCACTAAGTGTTTTTGGAAGCAATTGAAACAAAACAAATACCTTGCTTTGATGTCAAAATCTTGAGATGTAGCTATCAAATGCCCGTCTTGTCGGAATAACTTATAATGTTATGGAAAATCACTATCCAATCGCCGGAAATATAGCCGCGTCTCACCGAAATTGATGCTGCCGTCAAAAGCTCGTTGAGTCACCGTTGATCTTGTCGGAAAAGCGCCGACGGTGGAGGATGATCAAGCCACCGATGGTTTTGAGAGAGAAAAGAAGAGAGAGTTTCTACTTTGGAAGGTAAGGGTTGTTTGGTCCAAAAAAAATATTAATTGGCTACTAATGATACAAAAACCTAAAGTGGCTATTTGTGAAAATGCCCAAAATTTTTAGGTTATTTTTGTAAATTTCCCATATTTCCCATATTTATATCTTTAATTATAAAGCTGGAGATTCAAGTTCAGCTCCGGTTTCTCAAAATTGTTGCTCGCTTGTGCTCGATAACACGTGTGCATGAATACAAAATTTAAGTGAAATATGGAACGCAAGTTGTACTGATCAGGTTTTTTTCTCTCTTTTTTTTTTTTTTTAAAAAAAAGTCTTAATTATTGTTTGATAAAATGTTATGAATCTTATGTGGAAGTATTCTAATATTCAAAGAAAAATAGGGAAAGAGAGAAAATTTTTATTTTCATTAAATATTCTTCAAATGAACTCTGAATAAATTATGAATGTTTATAATTGATAGCTTCTATTTATTGGAAAATGTTGGGACCCTAATAGTTTATTTTATTTTAATTGCTTGTTTTAATTTCTTTCCTATTAATATTAAGTTTTCTTATTTCAATTAAAGTCCTTATTAAATTACAATTAGGATTGTCTTGAACTACTATAAATAAGTGGTTCTTATTATTTTTGGGAGGCAAGTAATAAAATTGATTCTAATTCCTATTAATTCTTCTTCTTTCTCTTTAAATTCTTCATCTATTCTCTCTTAATTCTCTAATTAAAACCCTAGAATCCTACCAGAAAATGTAGCCGAACATCTGAATTCTTAACCGGCCATTGAATTTGAGAATTAAGAATTCAGGATGCAAGATACAGAATTCACGTCTTATGTATCAATAAGAATAAAGTGGGGGATAGACAAATGAATTCACAAGAAAGCCTAATTTTTACATGAAATCGCCATCTAATTTTTAATTTTCATTTTAAAAAGAAAAATGGATGGACCTGACATTTCATTAAAATATCTGGGGAATTTTCATGAAAGCATACCAATTTGCCCCGCACTATTCCTTTTTTTTTTTTTAAATCATTGCAAACTTTTTTTTCTTCTTCTATCACTTGGATTTTTTTTTTCATTCACTATAAGATCTTCTTCTTTTTATATCACAATTCGACATAATCTTTCATGGAGATTTTTAAAAAAGAAACTAATACTAAATTTTCTCACAATTTTAATAGTAGAGATCCTTTGTATCTATGCATCTATCTCAATAGTGAGATTTTTTATCTATAAAAGTCTACAAAAAAAAAAAAGTAAGGTAATTTTCTCACAATTTATTCATATTAATTTCTGACCTTTGTAAAATTTTTTTTTTTCCGTAACTTATGTTTGATTTTTAGATATTTACATTTAAATAAAAAAAGTAAATATTTGTGAATTTTATATGAATGAAAAAAAAGTTTTGAATGAGAAGTAGATATTATATTCTAAAAATATCTTTATAAAATGTATTAATTTCCTAAATTATAAAATCTAATCTCTTTTTGTTTTTAATTTACAGAGACGTAAATGTTAAATAACCTTGTTTGAGATTTTTTGTATTTATAAAAATAACAAGATACTACTTATTTTCATATATTAAAAAAAGAAGAACAAACATGTTATTTAGATATTTTTATTTCGATCCATTCAAATTTTAAACAAATTCAGACTTATTCGGATTTCAGACAAAAAAAAAAGCCTAAATCTTATTTTAAACATTATTGTTTCTAAAAACAACATTTTCATTTATTATTTTCAAAAACACCATTTTAAAAATGATGCCAAACACACCGTAATTTTTTTAAATGTTTTAAATTGATTTTTTTCCCCTTACTTGTTATTTGTAAAATCCTTGAGTGAGAAAAAAAAAATCAAAGGAATGAACTTTCATACTGAGAGAATTCCTTGACCAAAGGAATTTACTTATGACTGTGAAGATATGTGTATGAGGACCTAAATGAAGAAACTGGAAAAGTAGAAAGCTGTTGTGCAGATTGACTTCAGTTGATGGGGTCTATTTGATACTTTCTGCTGACGTGGCATGGATTCGTTATAATCTGTTATAACGAACCCAGCACACTGATATAAAACAGAGGCTGACGAGTGGTGCCACATACTGAGCTAATATCGTCTTCATTTGTTCATCATTATGCATAGAATCTGTTCCATTGTGATCTGTGCATAATCTTCTGTAAATCACTTGTGATTGGGTTAGTTCTTGATCAATAATAATGAGTAAATTTTCCTTTTAAGTTTGATGGTCTGTGTCTTTGTTTTGTTTCTGGTATAAGCTTCTTTGTTCTGGCTTTCTTGAATCGATTGTGTTCTTGGTGTTTCTACTCACCAAGATTCGTGAGTCTTTCTGTGATTTAGGCTTAAAAGTCTTAACAAGTGGTATCAGAGCCTGGTGAATCTCAGTCATGTCTCTACCAAGGCATGAAATTGAAAAATTCACCATTGGTGGTGATTTCTCGCTTTGGAAGCTAAAAATGAGAGCTCTCCTTGTGCATCAAGGGCTTGAATCTGCCCTGGAAGAAAAAGATCCAGAGGCTTCTACAGGTTCTGGGATTGATGACAAGAAGAGACAAATACATAATCGAGCTCATAGCACTCTGATTTTGAGTCTTGGTGACTCAATCTTGAGAGAGATTTCTGAAGAGAAGAAAGCCTTAGGAATTTGGAACAAGGTTGAAGCCTTGTGTATGAAGAAGTCCCTGGCTCACAGATTGTTCTTGAAGAAAAGGCTGTACACATTCTCAATGAGAGAAGGGGTTACCATACAAGATCACATTGACACTTTTAACAAGATCATCCTTGATCTTGAAGGGGTGGAAAATGTAAAAATCTGTGATGAAGATAAGGCTTTCTTTCTGCTGAGCTCTCTACCAAAGTCTTATGAAGGCTTTGTAGATACAATGCTCTATGGAAGGACCACGTTGACTCTTGAAGATGTTAAAGCTTCCTTGAGTTGAAAAGAGATTCAGAAGAACAATGAGCTTGAAACAAGCAATGGTGAGGGGCTGATTGTAAGAACAGAAAAGAAGAAAGATCAGAAGAACAAAAATCAAGGAAAAGGGCATGGAAAGAACCAAGCTAAAGAAAGAAAAGAAAGTGCTTCTACTGCAGAAAGGAAGGGCATTACATAAGGGATTGCTTTGAGAAGAAGAAGAAGGAAAGTCAAGAGAAGTCAGGGGATGCAGCAGTAGCCTCTGATGATGGTTCTGATGGATATCAAAGTGCTGATTTACTTGTAAACAATAAAAAGGTCATAGACTCTGGATGTTCCTTTCACTTGTGTCCTGACAAAACCCTATTTTACAAATATGAAGCTGTTGATGGTGGTAGAGTCTTAATGGGAAACAATAATGTGTGCAATATTGTTGGTATTGGTTCTGTAAAAATCAAGATGTTTGATGGAACTATAAGATCTCTACATGAGGTGAGGCATGCTCCTAGGCTAAAGAGAAATTTAATCTCTTTAGGTATGCTAGACAACTTAGGGTATTTCTTTAAATCAAGAAGTGGTGGTTTAGAGATAAGAAAGGGGACTGAGATAGTGATGAAGGGGGTTAAGGAAAATGGCTTATATGTATTGCAAGGCTCATCTGTGCCTGTTGTAGAAGGAGTTTCTGCTGTTTCCGAGGAAGATAGAACCAAATTATGGCACCTTAGGCTTGGTCATATGAGTATCAAGGGGCTGCAAGAGCTCAGTAAACAAGGGCTACTTGGTGGGGATAGAATCCAGCAGCTGGAGTTTTGTGAAAATTGCATCTTTGGCAAATCACACAGGTCCAAGTTTAATAAGGGGGAGCATATGTCTAAACAAGTTTTGGACTATGTACACACTGACCTCTGGGAGCCTGCTCAAGTCTCTTCCTTGAGTGGTGGCAGGTATTTCATGTCACTTATCGATGATTACTCAAGAAAGGTATGGATCTACATACTCAAGACTAAAGACCAAGCCTTGGAAAAATTCAAGGTGTGGAAAGCATTAGTAGAAAATCAGTCTGGTTACAAGCTGAAATGTTTGAGGACTGATAATGGCTTGGAATTTTGTAGCAAAGACTTTGAGGTATATTGCCAAAAGCATGGCATAAAGAGGCACAAAACAGTAAGGTTCACCCCCCAGCAGAATGGGTTAGCTGAGAGGATGAACAGGACCTTGGTGGATAAAACCAGATGTATGCTGATAAATTGAAGCTTTTGGTCAATGAAGTTATCTAGTTAACAGAAGCCCATCTTCTGCAATTGGCTTCAAAACACTAGAAGAATTGTGGAAGGGAAAACCAGCAAACTACCAAAATCTCAGAGTTTTTGGGTGCCCTGCTTACCTCCACATCAATCAAGGCAAGCTGAATGCAAGGGCCTTGAAAGGAGTCTTTGTTGGATATCCTGATGGGGTTAAGGGGTACAAAATATAGTGTAAGGATCAAGGGAAGTGCATAATCAGCAGGGATGTTGTGTTTCATGAATCTGTATTGCTGAAAGAAAGTACAGAACATGATACTGGACTACAAGCCAATTCAGCAGTTAACAAACAATCTGGATCTGGAACCTCCAAGGTTAAGGTGGAGCTATTGACAGATAAAGGCAGTGAAAACAAAGCAGCATCTGATGATGAGAAGGCCACAGCTGAAAGTGAGGAACATGAGGAATCAGAATTGCCACAAGCTGACTTACAGAGCTATCAGTTAGCTAGAGATAGAGTTAGAAGGGAAGTCAGAGCACCAGTAAGATATGGTTAGCTGACTTAATTGCCTATGCACTATTGTGTGCTGATGAAGTGACAATGGCAGAGCCTGCTAACTTCTCTGAAGTTATGGAAAGCATGCATTGTGACAAGTGGCTTGAGGCAATGCAAGATGAAATGGAGTCACTTCAAAGAAATCAGACCTGGACACTTATACCAAATCTAGGAAACAAAAAGTTAATCAGTTGTAAATGGATTTTCAAGAGGAATGAAGGAATTCCAGAAGTTGAACCTCCCAAATATAAAGCAAGGCTAGTGGCTAGGGGTTTTACACAGAGGGAAGGTGTAGATTTCAATGAAATTTTTTCTCCTGTAGTGAAGCACAGTTCAATAAGAATCTTGTTAGCCATGGTAGCTTTACTTGACTTGGAGCTGGTACAAATGGATGTAAAAACAGCCTTCCTTCATGGTAATCTTGAAGAGCATATACTGATGGTACAGCCTGAAGGTTTTGAGTGTAAGGGAAAGGAGGATTATGTTTGTCTGCTGCATAAGTCCTTGTATGGACTTAAGCAATCCCCTCGACAGTGGTACAGAAGGTTTGATGATTTTATGGTCTCAAAGGGCTATCACAGAAGCAGATATGACAGTTGTGTTTACTTTGGTGGATCAGATCAAGGTGGAGTTGCTTATTTGCTTCTGTATGTTGACGATATGTTAATTGCAAGCAAATACAAGTCAGAGATAGAGAGGTTAAAGAATCTGTTAAAGGCTGAGTTTGAAATGAAGGATCTTGGCAATGCCAAAAGAATCCTTGGGATGGACATTATCAGAGATAGGTCTGCTGGCACTTTATTCTTGAGTCAAGAGAAATATATCAAGAAAGTTCTGGAGAGGTTTGAGATGCAAGACTGTAAACCTGTTCAGACTCCACTTGGTCCACAATTCAAGTTGTCAGCAGCTCCAACATCAGAAGATGAATCTCAGATGAATGAGTTCCCATATGCACAGGCTGTGGGGAGTCTGATGTATGCAATGGTATGCACCAGGTCAGACATAGCTTATGCAGTAAGTGTTGTCAGCAGATATCTCAGTTGTCCAGGCAAGGTTCACTGGAATGCTGTCAAATGGATAATGAGGTATCTAAAGGGTTCTTCTACTTGTGGTTTGCTGTATGGGAAGACTAAGAGTGACAAAATTGAAGTCATGGGGTTTGTAGACTCTGACTTTGCTGGAGATCTTGACAGAAGAAAGTCTACATCAGGATATATGTTTGTGTTAAATAGTTGCCTGATCAGCTGGAAGTCATCTCTTCAGTCTGTTGTTGCTTTATCCTCAACTGAAGCTGAGTTCATTGCAACTACAGAGGCAGTAAAAGAGGCCATGTGGCTAAGGGGCTTGCTTAATGAGCTGTGGTTAAATCAGAAAACTGTTCAGGTTTTTTGTGATAACCAAAGTGCCATACACCTGGTAAAGAATCAAATGTATCATGAAAGAACCAAGCACATTGATGTGAAGCTCCAGTTTATCAGAGATGAAGTTGGAAAGGGTACAGTGGTTGTGTCCAAGATCCATACCAGTGTGAATCCAGCTGATGCTCTTACAAAATCACTTCCCACTGCAAAATTTGAGTTCTGTGTGAATCTAATGGGCATCTCGCCCAAAAACTAACTAAATTCAAAAGATGAATTGTAGTTGAATGAAGGTTTTTAGGTGCTGTGTTATTGAAGGGATCAACTGAATCAACTGCAAGGTGGAGAATGTGAAGATATGTGTATGAGGACCTAAATGAAGAAACTAGAAAAGTAGAAAGTTGTTGTGCAGATTGACTTCAGTTGATGGGGTCTATTTGATACTTTCTGCTGACGTGGCATGGATTCGTTATAATCTGTTATAACGAACCCAGCACACTGATATAAAACAGAGGCTGACGAGTGGTGCCACATACTGAGCTAATATCGTCTTCATTTGTTCATCATTATGCATAGAATCTGTTCCATTGTGATCTGTGCATAATCTTCTGTAAATCACTTGTGATTGGGTTAGTTCTTGATCAATAATAATGAGTAAATTTTCCTTTTAAGTTTGATGGTCTGTGTCTTTGTTTTGTTTCTGGTATAAGCTTCTTTGTTCTGGCTTTCTTGAATCGATTGTGTTGTTGGTGTTTCTACTCACCAAGATTCGTGAGTCTTTCTGTGATTTAGGCTTAAAAGTCTTAACAATGACTTTTCATGGAAAAAAAAAACAAAAGAAATCTTACATGGAAACAATTGGAGGATTTTCTAGACAAGCTTCACGAAATGCTTCCTGAATTGTTGTATGAAACTTGGGTAAAACCGCAAATCAAAATCAAGGATTTAAATTTTTTGAAAGTGAGTTTGGAGTTCAAAAAATTTCCTTCGTCCACTTGAGGGGGGATGATAAGAATCGAACAAAATGATAGAATCAAAACAAGCAATCAAAGACAATTGATGATTGATTGTTTTCATCTTAATTAGTGATTAAGAAGGATTAATTATCAATCAACATAAAGATTGATTGACTCGATATTTGCTGATCAATCATTATTTCTAAATTATATTAATTATATTATTTCCTTTTTTATGTTTCAAATACTTGTATAAATTTATTCTTCTGCTCATAAAATTAATAAGCGTGAAAAATTTTCACCCCTGTCTATTTAAATTGAGAGGGAAATTAAGTTCTAGACGAACCAAGAAACACAATAATTGAGCATACCATCTTTAGTCATCTGATAAGGACTAATAAAAATAAAGGAAAAATAAAAAAACTAGTTTGATACGAATACTTAAAATCGAAAAACATGGAAAGCTCCGAAAAACATGGACATGGAAAAAACCCTAGCGCTGGAGGAATTTTCCCTCCAGAGCCTAGAAACAAGAAAAGCGGATTCGTGATGAGGAATTCTTGATACCCATGCAGATTTCGTATAAGGAAACCCTCGTAAACTCAACGCGAGCAATGGAGACGGGTTATGGTGATGAAACAATGGATTGGGAGTTTGAGGAAGGGGACGTGACTGAGAATCCAGATGGACCTATGCCTTCTATAACATTCTCGGAGAGAGTTCATGAGAAGTTATGTGAGCCATGGAAGAACTCAGTAATAGTGAAGCTGTTGGGTCGCACGATCGGTTATAGAACACTATGCACGAGATTGAATGCCATGTGGAAAACAACAATGACTTACTCGGTGATAGACCTAGAGAATAATTATTTTCTGGTGCGCTTTCGTTCGGCTACTGATGTTGTCGATGCCCTAACAAAAGGTATGTGGATTATTATGGGGCATTACCTCACAGTGCAGCCATGGACGCCGTCTTTTGATGTCAATAAAACAGATATGGAGCAAGTTAATGTATGGATCCGTTTACCTGGACTCGCTGTTCATCTATACAAGCGGAAAGTTCTTCAAAAGCTCGGGGAATTAGTGGGTACAGTGATTAGAATTGACTCGAACACAACATCCTCAGCGCGTGGAAGGTTTGCACGAATTGCAGTCCGTCTCTCCCTGGCTAAGCCTTTGGTGTCTCATTTTGTGTTGGATGGGAAGGTTCAAAAGGTAGAATATGAGGGATTACCAGTGATTTGCTTCACATGTGGAAGATATGGTCATAGTAGTAGCAGTTGCAAGGCTCGAATTCAGCAAACAATTCTAGAGAAGGGGTTCAACCTCAACCTAATACGCAGCCCCAGGAGAACAATATCCAACTCGATGAACATGGAAATATTGATAATAATGCCGAGCCTTTTGGACCTTGGATGATAGCCACGAGAAAAGGCAGAAAATTTAATAGTGGCAAGGACATAAACAATGGCTTGAACAAGAATCGAGAGATTGCAGGGGCTGGTGTCTCCAGATTCCAAATACTTGAGCAGATCTCGGACGACCGTGAGCACCCCACTCATGCAGCTATGAATGACATTCCATCCACCTCCCATCAACCAAACACGGCCAACCCTTACCAAATATTTTCTGTCAATCACGAAGTTAGAACAAAAACTCCGGCTGGACGAAAGCAGCACACCACAGTTGCTACTGCAAAGCCACAGAAGAAAATGCCAGCTATCTTTTTGAACCCAACCCGAAACCCTTTCCAGCAGAGCACTTTCACTTTACGAGAAGAAAATACAGACTATTTACCTCATGCAAACCCTAGGACCGAACCATGTCTTAACCCTCAGTTCAACCCTAGCCACCAACAAATTTCCCCCTTAGGTACAACCTTGGATCCAAAAAAGCATACGGTGATTTTATGTGATAACCAAAACTTTTCTTTTGGCAATGCAAGGGAGACGGGCAGTGATCATGGCGATCGGTTGGGACGGGAATATTAGCACTTGTCTGACCCTCCAGATGTTCAAAATTCTGGTTGTGTAAACGACGTAAATGCTCAAGCGCACCCGGCTGTGTATATGGGTGAGAATGATGGGAAAGAAATGTCTGAGGAGGAGGATTCGATGATTGAGGAAACGCCTTTGGCGTTGATGCCCGACGGGAATTGACAGCATTAACAAAGTGTTTATGTTTCCTTATTTTGTTTTTATTTACCTCATGATGATTAGCATTATGTATTGGAACGTCCAAGGGGCAGCCTCGGCTGATTTTCGGCGCTCTTTCAGGACAATGGTTAAAAATTACAACCCGTCTTTGGTGGTTTTGATGGAACCTCGCATTAGTGGGGTCAAAGCAGATGATTTTATAAAGAAGAGTGGCTTCGACCATTCTCATCGAGTGGAAGCAGTGGGCTTCTCGGGGGGAATTTGGCTTCTTTGGCAGAGTTACATAGAGGTGAAGGTGCTGCTGAACCATAGGCAGTTTCTTCACTTTAAAATAAGTAGGAATAATGTTTTTATGTCATGGGTTACGGCGGTGTATGCTAGCCCAAACCCAATGTTGCGGAGACAGCTGTGGAAGCACATGGATAGCATTGTTATGTCAATTCAAGGGCCTTGGCTAATTGAGGGGGACTTTAATTCTATTTTATGCAGCTTGGAAGCGGTGCTGAATTAGGAGTTGGGTAATTTAATGGTTCGATGGACACCAAATTTTTGATTTAAAATTTAAAGGCCCTCGGTTTACTTGGTCTCGTGGACTTCTGTTTAAACGACTTGACAGAGCTCTCTGCAATAGTGATTGGTTAATAAAATTTGTAGATAATTCTGTTCTTCACCTTCCGAAGATTGCTTCGGCCCACAGGCCGGTACTAGTTCGTTTTGCAAGAGCTAATTCCAGACATCGGGGGACTAGGCCTTTTCGTTTTTTGGCTCCCTGGCTGACTCATGAGCATTTCAATGCTTTTGTTAAAAGTGTTTGGGACCCTCAAGCCCATTACAGAGATGCGGCATCTCATTTTGTCAAGGCGGTTCAAAAGTGGAATAGGGAGGTGTTCAGGAATATTTTTCAGCGAAAAGACGGTGAATGGCGCATATAAATGGGATTCAAGCAGCCTTAGAAAGGTATAGCTCCCGAGGGCTTCTGCGGTTAGAGGCTAGGCTACGGAACGAGTTGGAAATGGTGATGGGTCAAGAGGAAATCCTGTGGTGGCAGAAGTCCAGGAAAGACGAGCTTCTGCACGGGGACAGGAACACGAGTTTTGTTCATAAAAAAACCATTGCAAGACGACAGAGAAATAGAATTGAAGCTATTCAAGATACTTCGGGAAACTGGATTTATAGTGAGGAAGAGATTCGTAATTATGCAATTGGGTATTTTTCGTCCTTATACAAGAGTGAAGCTGCAACCCCTCAAAGTTATAGGGTTCCGAATTTATTCCCAGCTTTAAATGCTTTTGACTTGGAGAGTACTGCCGTCTCAGTTTTGGACGACAAAATTAAGAGGGTGATTTTTAGTATGAAACCCCTCAAAGCTCCTGATGGATACCATTTTTACCGATCTGATGGCGATTATGGGGCCCTCCTTCTGCAAGTTTATGGGGGACATTTTTAGTTCGGGTAAGATCCCTCAAGAAATCAATATTACCCTGTTGGTTTTGATTCCTAAAGTGGAGCACCCTACTAGCCTAAGCATGTTTAGACCTATCAGTTTATGCACAATTGCTTATAAAACAGTGACTAAAATTATTGCTAACCGTTTGCAAGCCTTGTTGCCTGATCTCATAGGCCCCCACCAGACTAGCTTTGTGCCCGGTCGACATATTATTGATAATATTGTTGTTGCTCAGGAAGTGGTTCACTCCATGTGAAAGAAAACAGGGAAAAAAGGGTTTATGGCTATCAAGGTAGATCTAGAAAAAGCGTACGATCGACTTAATTGGTCATTTATTTTTTATACTCTCCAAAAAATTGGTATCTCGATTCAGTTATCTCGACTAGTCATCGAATGTATTACTTCGGCTCGGATGAGTATTTTATGGAATGGTGAGGCTACGGCTGAATTTGTCCCGAGGAGAGGAATCAGGCAGGGGGATCCCCTGTCTCCTTATATTTTTGTCTTGTGCATTGAACGGTTGAGTCATGGAATAACTTTCAGCATGAGGATGCTTGTTGAAGCTATTCGATTGTGACATGGTACTCCTCTAACGCATTTATTTTTTGCAGATGATTTGCTTCTTTTTGCAGAGGCGTCAGTTGATCAGGCGTATACTATAGATGCAGTTTTAGACAAATACTGCCGGAGCTCTGAAGCGAAGGTCAACAAGTCGAAAACTAAAATTTATTTCTCTAAGAATATAGCTTCGAGAGAAGCTCAGCTACTCAGTAATGTCTTGGGGTATTCGGCTACAAATGACCTAGGATGCTATCTTGGAATGCCGCTCATCCATTCGAGAGTAAATAGAGCTACCTACCAATCGATTCTTGATAAGGTGGATAAGAGGCTCACGAAATTTGGAATCACTTATCCTTCTTTGGCGGATTACTTTAGCTTTCGGTTGCTCCAATGCCAATTCATGTAATCTGAACATATTATTCTGGCTCGGTGGAAGCTTGAGAAGTCCTGTCGTCGGTTTATTTGGGATGGGAAATCGAAGGGCCATAAGATGAGTATGGTGGGTTGGAATAAAATCTGCATGCCGAAATCCAAAGGTGGCCTGGGGTTTAAGAAGTTGGACGTGATGAATCAGGCGTTATTGATGAAGTTGAGCTGGGAAGTAGTTTCGAATTCAGACAAGCTGTGGGTTAAGGTCATCTGTTCAAAGTATGGGTTGGACCCTAGACACTTGCCGCTGTCCCTCCCTGAGAAACAAGGTTCTGGAATCTGGAAAGCCATAAAGCGCACGTGGACAGCCACCATGCAGGGTGCTCGTTGGGCTGTTGGTGATGGAACTCGAGCTCGATTTTAGCTGGACTGCTGGGCAACAAAGCAAGGACCTTTGATCAATCTTGTTGTTCTTCCAGTGCCTCATGAGTTGGTTAACGCTACGGTGAGCGATTTTCTAAGCGATGCATGAAATTTGGAAGCTGGTCGGCTTTTGAACATTTCTTTGTGACTCTATCCTGATGCAAATTGCTTCGATAATGCCTCCTAATCCTCTTCTTGGTGTTGATCAAATTTTTTGGAGTTATGAGCCAAGTGGCCACTTTACGGTTCGCTCGGCATATGAGTCGTTATGTCAGCTGGAACTCACTGCTACTGATAATGCATGGAATCAAGCATGGTCCTGGAAGGGGCTGCAAGCAGTACGCATCTTCCTTTGGCAGGTTCTTCATGCGAAATTAAAAATAAAGAGTGAATTATCTAGGCGACATATTCCAGTTTCTCTGCATTGTGATAGATGTGGGGCTCCACTTGAGGATATTATTCACGTCTTGAGAGATTGTCATTGCATCAAACGGGTTTGGCTTAGGCTTGTTCCAGCTCGGCATCAAATCTCATTCTTTCAGTTGTCTTTACGAGAGTGGATAATTGCGAATTTACAAAACAAGTGGAAAATTCCCTCTCCATTATCTTGGGAATGTATATTCGGCGTAGCGGTGTGGAGATTATGGTATTGGAGGAATCTTTTTATCGTGGAGGGGAAATTGATGGATAGCTCAACAATCTATGTAGATATTATGGCCAGAGCTAATGAAATCCATAGATTAAATAATTCTCACATAAGTCAGCAGCCGCGGAGGAAGGAAATTTATATTGGATGGATGCCACCCTTATGGCCTTGGTGCAAATTGAATACGGATGGTTCTTGTAGAAAAGATGAGGGTGCAGGAGCTGGTGGTATTATTCGAGACTTCGCGGACCTTTGGATTCTTGGTTTACGTATGAATATTGGAGAAAGCTTCTCTTGCTGAACTTTGGGTGCAATTGCCAAGGTTTACGTCTAGCTTGGGAGGCTGGAATCAAACGTCTTTTGGCTGAAGTGGATAGCCTTTGTGTTACGCAATTGATCTCGAAACAAGTGGTTGTGCCTAACGAATTCTATGCTTTAGTTGTTGTTGTTCGGGAGATTATTAGTAGAAACTGGCAGGTTGTCATCACCCATATTTATCGGGAAGCAAATTCGGCGGCGGATTTTATGGCAAACATGGCTCATTCATACCCCCAGGGATTGCACTTATTTTCTAGCCCGCCTGTGGGTATTTTTTCAATTATTGTACAAGACTTGTTTGGGGTTACTAAACCCCGTCTTATTCCTATTTAGCTCGCTTGATTGAGCCCCATCTAATCAAAAAAAAAATAAAGGAAAAACATTGGTTTCCATGTGACGAGATGTCAATGGAGAAAATTTTTCTTTTTATTTGAGAATGAATCTTGAAATTTGTGTATAAAATCAAGGCAACATAGCGACTCAAAGAAAGGCTCACTCGCAGTTCTTCTATATTTATACAATTTTCCAGCTTGACTCTTTAATTTTAAATCTAGAACAAATATCATTTTCGTTTTCATAATCGTGTTCTGCTGCTTGCTTCATATGTTATATTTACTAATTAGCACAAAAGAAATTGGTCACTCAGTTCAGTAAGCGAACCTTGAATAGTTATCACTCGACTGAAAAGCCAAATTTATATATATATATAAAGCTGGGACTTGAGGAGGTGATGTGACATCATCATTTCTCATCTTTGTATATTTTCTATTATCTAATAAATAGAGAAATTTTCTTTTAAATTTGGCTTTTCATCTTCTCATAATTAATTTGATTGTTATTACACAATAACAATTATGTGAAGATTTCAATGAGGCATATTTTTTGTAATGAACATTCAGGGGGGAGTGTTATGAATTTATTAAAATAAGTGTAGATGTTCATAACATATATCTCTTAGTCTCCCCCCATCTCCCATTAGCAACCTTTAGCTTCCCTATAACTCCCACTATCTCATAAGGAATTATGATCCATAATTTTTCATTAATTTTATGGAGTGATTATGTAACTATAAAAGGAGAGCTCATCTTTTTATTTTGTACACACACAATTGGAATGAATAAAATCACTCTATAATATATTCTCTCATTTTATTCTTTATCTTTGCATTGCTTCTTTATTTGTATTGCTGGCTAATAGCTTTTTTTATTTTTTATAAGGCTGCCTCATCTTGAAAAAAAATCAATTCATATTTTTTATCAGTTTCATCAAGTGTAAAGTAAAAAAAAAAAAGGATACTACTAAATTCTTTTTTCAAAGCCGCGTGAAACGCGGTTATATTTTCTAGTTATTTTCTACTTGTGAATCAAGTAATGTGAATTATTAGAGCAAGACACGTGTCCTTTCTCATGGTTTCAGTGCAATTCAACTCGGTTGAGCAAATAACCATCATCCTTAATTTTATTTCAGTGCTGCCATCCGACTTCCAACATGTTGATTATTACAATCGTATTCATATCTCAAATTCAAAATCTGGCTGCTACCTCTTCTATCAATTCTTTTGCATCATCTATTTGTAAATTTGAGTTAATCCTCTGTTCCTCTATATTTATACAGTTATTGAGCTTGACTCTTTAATTATAAATTTGGAGATTCAAGTTCAGCCCCAGTTTCTCAAAAGTGTTACTCGCTTATTCTCAATAACACATATGCATGAATACAAAATTCAAGTGAAATATGGACCTTATGTGGAAGTATTCTAATATTCAAAGAAAAATAGGGAAATAGTGAGAATTTTTATTTTCATTCAATATCCTTGGAAAATTTACACAAATAACCATAAAATTTTATGTTTTTTCCATTTTAACCCCACAAATTAATTTCTATCAACATTAGCAAAAAAAAAAAAACATTTCAGACCAAAATACTCCTCTCACATCTCTCCCCCAACAATCTCTCTTTCACGTAATCTCTCCCAAAGCCAAGAAACACCCATAGTTGGTGGCAACTTCAACCCTTGTCGGTGGTGGCTCCACCCATCATCGGTGTCCGATCTACCTTCTACGGCCTTCAACAAAACCTAGGTTAGCTATTTTATTTATATTTCATTAATTTAAAATGAAACTTTAGAGTAATAGTGGTTGTAGTTTGAGAATAATGGTGGTGGTGGTGGTGGTGGTGGTGCTTGTAGTGGTGGTTGTTGTTTTGGACGTGATTTGTGATTGGTTGTTTTGAGGAGAATGGTGCATGCCAATGAGGAACTCTTGCTTATTGAAGGCGCTAGGCCAGCAGCGCTCGCTTCATGATTTAAAATTTTTTTTACCAAAAGTTAATTTCCCTGTTATTGGATTATAAATGCAATCTAATAACGTTAAAAATATTATAGATACATGGCGAAATCAGAAGTGTCAAGAAACGAATTAGGCAGGATGATATTAGCTTATCCCGATCACTTCCCGGGGCGAATTTCGAGTATGTGTAACTTATCTACTGTCGTAAAAGCCATCGAGCGAAAATTAACAAAACGGCAGCTGCATCTGTTCAAGAAAGACATATTTGGGCATTTTTTGGAGTGCCGAAACTTTCCGTTTAGTGGTGTAATTTTGCACAATATTTTGCTTAGGCAAGTGGCTCATGGAGAATACGAAGAGGAGGATCAGTTATGATTTCAAATTGGCGAGCATTTGATACACTTGTCAATTGGAGAATGATGCCTGGTTACTAGACTTTCCTATGGCGTAGATACCGCACTAACAAATAACAAATCGGGCCATAGGCTACTGAAAACGTATTTTGGTGGTGATTTGTTTCACAATATCAATCTTAAGCAATTCGATGCATTATTTAAGAAGTTGAATTTTGAGGCTATGGACGACATTGACGCATTAAAGATCGCGCTCTTTTATTTTGCGGACATAGTTCTAAATGGAAGAAAGGGCCACTGTCAAATTAATTTCGATTGGCTGAACAAAGTAGATGATATAAATTACTTCTGAAATAGTCCATGGGGTCGTTTATCGTGGGAAATGATATACAAGAGTATTGACAGTGCACTGTACGAGAAAGATGAAAAATTTAAGACGACTCGGTTGGAAAATCCAAATCATAAAATAGAAAAGTACAATCTTTACGGCTTTACGTCTGGGGTTCAGGTGCGTTGTTTTTTTAGTAATAAGTTCTATAACATTAAATATTTAATGGTAGTTTTAATTGCTTTCTCACTTTGGTTGTTGCAGGCTTAGATTTACGAAGCGATTGGAGGTCTGCCACCAGCATGGGTTGTGAAAACGATCAAGAAGATTTCCCGCATCGTGCAATGGAAGCCCATGGCTTCTTCTAAAATAAACTTTGCTGAGGTTTATTCGTTCTTCAATGACGAATCTCGTCTTGTAAGTAATATGTGTTGGTAGACGTATAGTACTATCTTTGACATTACTAAATTTGAGTTCTGTACACTTACTTAAAATTTTGGGCTGAATTCATGGCAGGAGGACGTTTTGCAAACCCTTGTACCGGATGCAAAGTTGGGTTCATAAGGTCGGTATATTATAAGTAATATTATTTATTTAATCGAAAATTTTGACTTTTCATTTACTTATTTTAAATGTTTTTTACAACCTTGAATCAACGCGGCCGTTTACAAAACAATCGAGCGAGCATGGCGACATCTGGAACAGGTATTGCCACAACACATTTGAGGATGAGGTGCATGTTGATGACCATCAGGAGGAGATAGACAAGTCTGATGTCGTACATGATTCCGAGGTTATAAATAATTTCTTTTCCTGATATATAAATTATTATAACAATTTGTTATTATAAAGTTTTTTTTAATAGACAAGGACAAAGCAGTTTAATGATTATATAAGATGACAGATGGACAAGATTGATCGTAACATTTATGAATTTAAGTAAGAATTTAAAGATTTTAAAGAAACTGTGGTGGGATTTATCGATTCACTGTCTAAGCCTTCAAACAAGGATTCTCCGATTGGACGCTTGTATGCGGTGAGAAAATTTAAATTTAACAATTATGTTCATTTAACTTTTAATTTGATAGTTGTTTAATATGTTCATCTTTGTCCATTATGGAGTGTATACTGATGTGGGCAATCAAAATTTTTCTACTCCCACGTCATTGTATAGTTTCTACGGGAATGTTAGAGGGAGGCGTGCAGTCTTCGAGGTGCCTCGGGCATTAGTAAGTTCGGCGTCTGGGCGTCATATGTTTTTGATCCTTCATTTAACATATATGTTTCCATAATATTGATTTTGATGATAACAAACAAGATTAAGAATAATTAATCTTTAAGGTCAAATTGTAATTTTGGAAAACAGTTCACTGTAGCAGTTACTGTAGCAAGCGGCTATCCGGATTCTGACAAACGGAAGTCCGAATTGTAGTCAGAATCTATCCGAATTGAAAGCGGAAATCCGGATCCTGACAAATGGAAATCCGGTTGTTGGGCAGTAAGCTATTGAGCATAAGCGGAAATCCGGATTCGACAAAGCGGCAATCCGGATGTTCAGAAATTCAAAATTGTGGCTGTAACGGTAACATTAAGCGGAATTTCGGATGTCCATAACCGGTAATCCGGTTACGACCAAAATGTGCATAACGGCTAGTTTTTGAGCCAAATTATATAAACTCAAAACCAATTCATTTTTGGCAATCCAAGCAAGCAAGAACAAGTGCACACAACATATATTGAGCTTCAACTTCGTGAATCATCATTCATTAAATCATCTTTGTTCTTCAATTTGTATATCCACTCTTAAAGAGAGATTGATTGTTGTATTTTTCATTTCACATCAAATTGTGAGAGTACAAGTGTGAGAAACACTTGGGGTGAAGAGATTGGAGATATAATCTCTTGTTGTAAAGGTTCATTGACACCTTGAAGTCAATTGTAATCGTTTGAAGCCTTGGAAAGGCTTGGATAGTGAAATCCTCAAGCCCGGTGTGCTTGGAGGCGTGGACGTAGGCGGGGATTGCCGAACCACGTAAAAATCCTTGAGTTTGCTTTCTCTTCCCTTGCTCTTTAATTATTGTACTTTGATTGAACTTATTGCTTTCAATTTTTATTAAGACATTAGATTGCTTGTTGTGTGGATTTGCTAGGATAATTTTTAAAATTCCAATTCACCCCCCCTCTTGGGTTGCACACTTATATTTCACTTACATGATTCCTCCATTCAGGCGAGGAAAGGACGTCCGGCCTTTACCACCACCCCAAATCATGGACCATGTGATTGACATGAGTACGAGTGTGGATATAAATACACTTAGAGGATTGGAGGATCCAAGTCTGTATGATGAGTTTGATTGATGGTTCGCTGGCGATATGACAGTGGATCGGAGAGTCCAACACTCGCGGTCGTTCTTTCAAGTGATTTTGGGCCATGTTTCGATGGGACACCTAGGGGACGAGGTAATTTTTTTCCTAACTTTTTTCTGTGTTGTGGATTTGTGTATAATTTTTTCCTTTTAAATCGACATGTTTCTGTTCCTCTACAGCATATTCATGAGTATTTTCGCTTGATTAACGAGAAACAACGGCCGTATCCGAATGCTTTAGTTCAATGTGTCACACATACTGACACATTTTTTTGGGTAACGTGCCGAGATAACTTATAATGACCCTTTTCATTTGTTTATTATCGCCTTGAAGTTTTGTTAATTTATGCATTTCTTGATTATCTTTGTACTAAGTGTTCTTAAATCAGTTATGGAACACCGTATTCCTGCTGCATATCTGCTCTGATGTCATTCAGAGTATAAATCCTCTTTTCTTGAATATATTTATCTGTGATAATATGACCGACAACTCGGCTCCTTACTTGACGACAACTATCAACCAATACCTCATTATGACAAGTGTGTACATTGTCAATTCTCCTCACCACCTAAGGAACATTATGCTTATTCGAATTTCTAATTGCTCGAATACGCCATTTACATGATTTCGAACAACAGTGAGCCTCGAAACGTGTCGTTGTAGACCGTGCAATCTTGAAATCAAACTTATCCCTAAATGCAACCTTGCGCAGTTGTAATATTAACTCATTCTTCTCAGCAAATAGCTTACCCACACTGATATCATCTTAGTCACAACTACTAAGAAAGCTTGGAGCAACCATGTTCAAAGGCAAAATTAGAGCAAGACTTGTAAGAGGGTCAATCCTCCTTCTCGATCGAACCATTGGAGGAATAGATCCATTGTCTCTATTATTCACAGGAATATCGCCTTCACACTCATCTTCATGCTAAAACGATGGAATATTGGAAGGACCGACTCCTCCATCATCACCTGCATTATTGAAATGAGTGCCCCTCATATTATTAGAAGGTTCTGCACAAACATTATCCCCTTCTGTCTCATCATGAAGATCATCATTGTCTCGGAAATCATTGTTGTGATACGGAGAATACCATTGCTCCAACGACGTCATTAGTGGTACTACCTCTTCTCCAACATCCTCTAACGTAATGTCGTTGTCATCAATGTTGTTATAATTGTCGTGGATTGGAGAGTAATATTGTTGCAGTGACATTGTCCTTGGCAACACCTTTTCTTCATTATCGGGGCTAGACATATTTGCTCTAAAGGAAGTTTCTATTTCGACATGTAGCTCAACATCTTCGCTCGGAACTCGAGGTGATGTGGTAACAAATATAGGAATGCATCCATAATTGGCCACATTAGATGCCATATGCAACACAATCCTCACCATTTCATCATCAAATATATCCATGGGCAGTGCACATGTACAATATAATGTGTTACTAGACCTCAAAGTTGTCTTTATTGTGATACTATATTCATTAGGATTTATTTGTAACACCTCGTATACTCTTGCCAAAAACTGATCAAACATATAATTTTTCCCAACAAAAAAAAGCTCTATTTTTACCATTCACATACTCCATAGTCCATACGGCCACCTCTAACGTCTCCCACCAACCATCATAACACAATTCAAGCATAACTGAATCCATTAAGCCTGAAATTATAAAAAAAAAATTAATTGTGCACTATCAAATTAATAAAGAGTCAGTTATAATAAATCTGTCTTTTGGTGCGACATGCTACTTTTTTTTTTTAGGCGAAAATTGTCCCACGAATTTCGTGCGACGAAAATTTAATAATGTCGCACCAAGCAATCGCATTGAAACTCTCTCGTAAGTTCAAAAAATAACTCATACCACTCAGTGATGCAGATTGGTGTTGGATCCGGATGGATCGGATTTCACTTTTACCGTTCACCGTCGGCGTTTGCCATCGTCGGTGATGATTCAAGAGTGCAAAACTGCGTTTCGTTTGATAAAAGGGGAGAAAGAAAGTTGCTTTTGGTTTGTAAATAAGGATAATTTGGGGAGAAAAGCTTGTGTTTGGCTAATGTTGATAGAAAAAAGTTTAGAAGGTTAATTGTGAAAATAACAAAAGTTTTATGGTTACTTTTGTAAATTTCCAAATATCCTTCAAATGAACTCTGAATAAATTATGAATGTTTACAAGTGATAGCTCTTATTTATTAGAAAATATAACCGAGCATTTGAATTCTCAACCGGGCATTGGAATTCAGAATTTCAGAATTAAGAATTCAGGATAAAAAATATTGAATTCACATCTTATCTATAAGAATAAAATTGGGGATAGACATTTCTTTAAAAAAGAAAAATGGATGGAACTGACATTTCTTTAAAATCTCAGGGGTGTTTTCATTCAAAGCATACCAATTTGCCCTGCACTATTTTTTTTTTTTTTTTTTTTAAATCGTTGCAAACTCTTTTTTCTTCTTCTATCACTTAGAATTTTTTTTTATTCACTATAAACTCTTCTTCTTTTTATATCACAATTCGACATAATCTTTCATGAAGATTTTTTAAAAAGAAACTAGTACCAAAATTTCTCACAATTTTAATAGTGGAGATTCTTTGTATCCATGCATCTATCTCAATAATGAGATTTTTTCAATATAAAAGTTCACAAAAAAGTAAGGTAATTTTCTCACAATTTATTCATATTAATTTCCGAATTTTCTAAAATTTACTTGCTTTTTTTTTTTTTTCTAGTAACTTATGCATGATTTTTAGACATTTACGGTGTGTTTGGAACATGGAATTATGGAGTATTAAAACATTGTTCACACTAACTTAATACCAATACCATATTTGGAAATAATTTGCAAGGGATTAAGGGGGTATGCTAATACAACAGCTGCATTAGCGTTTTGCTTTTGCTTCTTTATTTTTTTTGGCTTTTTTTTTAACAATGATAAATAAATATAACTATTTAATTTAATATAATATTATATAATATTAATTTTTATTTTCTTTTATTTTTACATTATAATTATTAATATAGATTAATAAATTAATAGTTTATTATTCATATTTTAATTTTTATTATATTAAGAATCTAACTAAATAATGTATTATTTAATTATATAATAATTAATATATAAAATTGATTAATATTTAATAAGTTCATATAACTAACAATAATTACTTAAATAATATATAAAAATAAAAATATAACATAATATTCAATTATTTAATTATATTAAAGTAATTAATATATAAAATTTGATTATTACTTAACAATTTAATATAACTAATAATAAATATTTATATATGAATAAATTTAAACAATATTAATTTAAAATTAATACCAATAAAAATAATAATATAAAATATCATTACATTATGATATTATTTAGAGATTATTTTATTAAATTATTTACTGATTTTTATTTCACATTTATATATTTAGAAAATACTGAAAAATAAATGTTATGCTGCCGAGAGTATAAGGCTATAAGCTTCAAGTTTTATGAAAAGTTATGATATTTTTAAACATTTATATTAAAAAATAGTGTTAAATTTCTAAAATTTAAGACTTCTATATTTAGTATTTTTCTAGGTACTAATAAATGTTATTTTATAAATATATAATTTAAGTTAATCACAAAAAAATTAATATAGTACAGTGTAGCACCAAACGTTGTACAATATTATTATACTGTAATATAATATAATATAATGCAGTATGTCAAACGCAGCCTTAAGATATGTTTGATATCTCTCATTGTGAGGTATAAGGACCTGTCATAGTATTAGGGTATTATTATACAATGTTTGGTAAATATACCGCATAGTATTGTAAGGTGGTTACAGTAAAGAGTTAAACTATTGGCACCCCTCTATAATTCTTATAAAACCCCTCTCCTATTGCAATTATGCTAAAGGACAAAATAAATCTAGTTATACCATTATATTTCTCTTTTCAACACTTTACACCCATACAACTAGGCTTGGCAAAATCCGGGTCCGGTCCGGGTTTTGGTGTTGCCCGGGACCGAACTGGATGAGAGAAATACAAGACCGGACCCGGGTTAAAACCCGATTTTTCGGGTCTTGAGAAACACCTTGAAGTCCAGGTTTTGATCCGGGCTTTCTAAACCCGCATGTGATAACTTCAATTTTTTTTCTTCACTTTTTTCTTTCATTTCTCTAACAATGCAAATTTTTTTAAAAAAAAATCAAATAAACTCATTCAATCTCAAACTTTAAAAAAGAAAATAGTCAAATACAAATATATAACACACTAACAATGCAAATTTGCACAAATGATAAATTAAAATTATTTCAATCTACTTTCTAATACCTAAATTCATCCAATTTCCAACTTAAACTCATTCAATCTATATATAAAATAAATAAATTAAATTCAACAACACAATAATCACACAATAAATTTAAATAACATCCAACATATCATAAATTCATAATTATATATTTATATTTTCTTTTTCTTTTTTAAATTTATTAAAAAACCGGGTCCGGTCCGGGTTCCGGGTTTTTGGTGTTGAACCCGGACCTGGGCCTAGAAATGTCCGGGTTTGAGAATTTCAAACCCAGGTCCGGTTTTTATGTGCATACGGGTTTTGCCGGACCATTGGTCCGGTCCAGGCCCCGGGCTTTTTGACACCCTACATACACACACACTTTTACAATTTTTGTTTCCTCACAAACAACTTTTTCTTGAGAAATTTACAAAACTTATTTTTAATTTAAAAAATAAATAATTTAAAAAAATAAATAATAGCTATTTGAGTTCACTTTAATTCTACTTAATTCATACATGTATTTGATTTTTTTAAGTAAAATATGTATGACTTAATAATTCAAAAATTTATAAAAATAATATTTGTAATTAGAGTTGTTTGGAAGAAACTGTATTATTTTTCTTTTTGAATTAAAAAAACTGAAAAAATAGAAAGAATATTTTGAGAATTAAAGTAGGTTTTGATAAAAAAAAAGGTTTGAAAAGAAAGTTACAGCTGCTGATAGTCCCACTCTACACTAAAATGTTATTGCGCCTGCATAAACTAAACCCGTGGGGGGTCGGGTTTATGCGGGTTTGAAGCTACTTTGAGACAAAATAAAATTTCCGTTTCGTTCTCATCACTGTCGTTCTCAAACTAGCCATGTCAATGGCGAGATCTCATAACTTAAACATACCGTAGAAGTCTATTTTTGAGATTTAAGCAATAGTTCATGTAGCGAACAAAATTTTACATGATATCAAAGTTCATGCTGCGAACAAAGAAATGATCAAATTACAAGTTTGACGGTTATTTTTCCTAGGGTTTTGGACAAGGATCCTCGAGGAGAGGGGAATGACATGTGCAATTATGCATGCAGTATGTTCTCTCTGTGCTCAACAGAAGCCAACTCCACGACGCTCCACCACCACGCCATCTGCCTTCACCGTCACCTCACCGTGCGACACCCACCCTCCGTGCGACACCAGCTCCACTGCCGTCCACTGCGCGACACAAACTCCGCCACGCAATACCACTGCTCTGCCGGCCCTTCACCGCCTAAGGTTTGATTTGAATTTGGGTTTAATTTTTGAATTTACGTTTGATTTTTAAATTACGGTTTGATTTTATTTGTCTTGTCTATTTCTCCCATCCACAAATATCTATAATAGGAGAAGTAGAGAGAGAGAGAGAGAGAGAGAGAGAGAGAGAGAGAGAGAGAGAGAGAAGGGTTATAATAGCCAATCTGGTGTTCAGCTAAGAATACAGAGTAAATTCTGAGTAACAGAAAATTCATATTTGCAGATATCCTGATGAAGAAGCTGGTCAGGTGCCCATGGCTTTTGTGGTAATGATTATGATTAGTTTAATGTTATTATTATTTTTTTTAATCAGCTTTTGCATGCTCAAGCTTAATCAAAAAGTTGTATTTGCATGAACTGGGGCCATGAAATGTTATTTTATTTGTTTGATGAAGTCAAATCCAGCTGACTTTTAGAGTTTGGTGATTCCTTTTTATCAAAGTTTTGTCATTTTTGTGGATTATATTTGTTTCTTGACAGTGGACTGCACGGTTAGGGAATATGGAGTAAATGAGAGTAAAGTAGATAAAGTCCACTGCCTGTGAAATTTGTAAATATGATTGATTAGTTTGCAATTGGATTTTTTATTACTTGCAGCTTGAGTTAAAATATCCAACTGAAACAAATTCTCTCGCGTCTCTTCATCAATATGTGCCTTGGGTTGTTGTGGATGGACAGCCACTGAATGAGGTATGTTCCTGGTTTTCATATTGCCCCCAAGTTTGTGTAAATTGGAATAAAATTCGTTAAACAAAAATGTACGATTATTGAACATTGAAGTAGAAGATTATTATATCAAATATTTTGATAAGCTTTTGCATTAGAAATTTTGAACCTAGGGATTTTCAAGAAATGAATTATTTCTCTTATTGCAGGACTATGAAAACTTTATAGGCTATATCTGCAAGGCTTATAATGGCAATGTCGTGCCTAAGGCTTGCGGCAACCTATCCCTTATCACCAGCGACTATGGGGTCAAACAAGAGCATGTCTTTTCAACAAGTTATAATAAGGAGATAAGAATTAAATCAGCCATAACAATGTGGATATGCAAGATGAGCATGATAGCTTCATTGTAGATGCCTCGTGCTTTCATACGCGCTTTTCCAATGTGTTTGTGACTGTTAATGAGTCCCCATAAGGCGCTGATAACTTGATTACAGGTTGTTAGTTGTTGTCTAAGTGTGTAGTTTTAATTTATGACTTTGAAATTAGATAAAGTAATTGATGTTGAATGGTATTTGTATAGAGAGCTATTGGCCGTTGCATATGTAACGTGTGAGCTTTCAATTTTCACGTATATGAAAAAATGAGTTGAAGTATTTCACAGGTTATATATTTGAGAATTGCTGAAAAATAAATTTTTTGTTGTTGAAAATTTTAAGATTTATTAGTTTTACACGTTTTATGAAGAATTATGATTTTTTTTTCATTTTAAACAAAAAAGATATTGATGTAAAAATTCTAAAATTTAAGACTTTTATATTTATTTGTTTAAGTACTAATAAATTACATATTTTTTAAATATACAATGTAAATTGATCACCAAAGAAATTAATGTAATACAATGCAGCATCAAACATAGCATAGCTAAAAAAATAATTCAGTACAATATAGCACCAAACATTATAGGAGTATTATTATAATATAATGCTAATGTTATACAACATAATTCAATACATATGCCATTAAAATAATGCAATACAATATAATACAATGCAATATGCGAAACGCATCCTTAGGATATGTTTGGTGTGTGGTATTGTATAACATTAGTTGTGGGCCTAACATTAAATTAAACCAATCACATGTTTGGGATTTGATTGAAACTAACTGGACTGGTCTTGGAGGTGTGCGGGGTATGCTAGTGCGGCAAGTGTTGCATTAGTTTGTCTTTTTTTTCTCCTTTTTCTTTTTCTTTTTTACTTTTACTTTATAATAATAATAACAAATAAATATAATTTTTTTAATTTAATATAATATTATTTTTTATTTTTTATTTTACATTATAATTTATTAATAAATTTATAATTTAATATGATTAATAATAAATACTTGAATAGTATATAAAATATAATATAATATTACATTATTTTAATTATTGTAATATAATAAATATATAAAAATTAATTATTTTTTTAAATAATTTTATATAACAAATAATAAATATTTAAATACGAATAAATTTTAACAATATTAATTTAAGATTAATAGTAATATAAATAATAATATAAAATATTATTACATATACTACAGAGCTCTTACTTGGATTATTTAGCACAATTCATTTTGTTATTGAATATATTATAACAATTGTGTCACTTTATCATTTTGTGATTATTTTGTGGTGTATATGAACTTTTATTCTATCATCCTAAGATGATTTTTGAACTAATCTTCTATGTTTTAACTATTTATTTTTTTGTTATATTATTTAGAGATTATTTGATTAAATTATTTGCCTCGATATTTAACAGGTTACATATTTAGAAAATATTGAAAATAAATGTTATGCTTCCGAAAATTAAAGGATATAACCTTCTATCTTTATGAAGAATTATCATTTTTTTTAACATTTACACTAAAAAAATGTTAAATTTGTAAAATTTAAGACTTCTATGTTTAGTATTTTTTAAGTACTAATAAATATCATTTTTTAAATATATAATTTAAATTAATCACTAAAAATTAATACAATACAACGCAACACCAAATATAGTATAATTAAAAATTAATACGGTACAATGTAGAACAAAACATTGTGTAGTATTGTTATAATACAATGTGAATGGAATACAGCATCATACAATACACCTGTATAAAAATAATTTAATATAGCATAATACAATATAGTGTGCCAAACGCACCCTTATATCTAGAGGTAGCCAATAGGCCGTGTCGTGCCGTACTAGCCCAGGCCCATCAAAGGAAGCTCATATGTGCTCGTGCCGTGTCATGCTGTGCTTAATTTTTTTTTTTTTCTTAGATTTGGTCCACCACTCGTGTCATGCCCACATGTGCCGTGCCGTGGCTAAGAAAAAAAACCCACTAAGCTTTTTTCATTTTTCATTTTTTTTAAGAGCGCATGCCAAGTTGTTGTCTTATTTTTTTCAAACCCTTGTACTTTTTTGGATCCATGTGTCTTTATTTTAATTTAATAGAATAAAAAATTCAAAACTCAAGTTCATATTCAATAATAATAAATTAATAATAATAAGAGAATGTAATATTAATTACTAAGTTTGACTATATAATAGAATTCTTTTTTAGTACTTAACAACAACAACAATAATAATTTTTTAAGGGTTAACTTAATTGTTAACTTGGAATTACGTAGAGTCATATATCATAGTTTATAATAATATTAATACACATTTATAAAATCATGATATCAATTATTTATTTAATAAATTATAAACATAAATCAATTTTATTTTTTTTGAAACTAAGAATTAAATAAATTTAAAAAACTTGAGCTAATAAAATATATTAAAAGATTCAATTTCAAGTTATTTATAAAATCATAAAATTTTAAGTTTACTTTCATTAAAAAATGAAACGTGCTTATTGCGTGCTTTTTCGCGTGCCGTGCTTTGGCCCATCTCTAATCGTGCCGTGCTTTTAAGGCCCGCGTGCCTAAAATCTAAGCCCGGCACGGCCCACGTGCGTGCCGTGCCGTGCCGCGTGCTCTACCGAGACGTGCTCGTGCCGTGCTTGTGTTGTGCCTCGTGCCATTCAGCCCATTGGCCACCTCTACATATATCTAAACAGAAAAAGCAAATTCTTGTTTACTTTTACTTGCATAGGAAAGGGTCTGAATAAGAAATAAATATTATATTCTAAAAATATTTTTATAAAATGTATTTATTTCCTAAATTATAAAATTTAATCTCTTTTTTTTGTTTTGATTTTCTAGGATATAAATGTCAAATAATCATATTAAAATATTTTCTATCTATAAAAACAAATAAGATGCCACTTATATTCTTATATAAAAAAGAAACAAACAAACATGTTACTCAAACTTTAGAAACATTTAGAGTAAAGCCTATTTTTAATATTATATTTTAATATTAAAAATGTATTTTTTTATTACCCTTTTATAATATTTTTTTGGATATTAATAAAAAGAAAATAATTAAATTACCAATTTAACCCTGAAGAATAAAAAAATAGATATTAATTTTTTTGCAAGCACCATTTGCACACTTGGTAGTTTGCATACAATTTTTGGCAATTAAAAATTATTATAATTTTTTTTATTCTTCAGGGTTAAATTGGTAATTTAATTATTTTCTTTTTATTAATGTCCAAACAAAAAAATTATTATAAAAAGGTAATATTGTAAAAGTAAGTCAAAAGAAATAAAAAATTAATAACGGTAAGGATATCAATACTTTAACAGTATGGATGTTTCGAGACATTTTTAAAAATATAGGGACTAAATCGATACTAATCTTAAAACATAAAGACTAAATAGGCTTTTACCCAAATTTAAAGCCATTTAAATTTAAAAAAAATACAAATGTTACCTAAATCTCTTCATTTTTCTTCATTAGTAATCCCAAAAAGTAGAGATTCTTTTCCATTTTCATTCCTTTTTTAATATTTAGAATTCCCTAAATCGGTTAAATTTACTTTGATTCCATACGCTCAATATCTCTGATGCAGAAGCCAGTAAATTAGAAAATATGCGAATATTTGTTTATTTTGTATCTTCTTAAACGCATTTCAAACTTTTAAAATCATTCCCTTTGCCAAATTTATATGATCTTATTTTGAAAATTTTAAAACTCTTACACTTAATGTATTTATTAATCAACAGCTTGGAAGAAAATTATCCACTATTTTAGCAAAATATATTACTTTTTATAATTATCGTATATCTATAGTACTTAATTTTATTTGCTCTAAATATTTATTAATATTTTGTAAGAAAATTATTTTATAAATTCTATGCACTTTTTGCAATTTAACTATCTTCTTGTTCTACATTATTTTTTATTTGAAAAAGTCCTTGAAAATACTAATGTAATTAGAAACTTTTAATAATTTTTTCTAATTATATGGAATCTTATTTTTCTACTAGTCCAAAATTTTGTCTTTTAAAATTATTGCAAAGTTGTAAATATGTTATTGTTAAGTCATACTGCAGTGGAAAAATTACACTGATTAATTAAATTTAATAGAAAATGATAATTTAATTATTGAATAAAAATAAAATAAAATTCGTGTTGTGAAAAGAAATTATGGAAGTCTTGTCAAAGAAGGATGATAATTGCCTTTTAATAAACAAAAAAGATCTGTAATTTACTTGATGAGGAATGAGTGTTTGGTGAAACACAAGTTATTGACTTTTTACTCTTTTGTGCTTTTAGATGAGATTGATTTTTTTATTTCATTCCAATATTGGGGTAGTTTTGTTTGAACATTGGAGATGAAATTCCTTTTTTTTTTTTTGGTACAATAACGAGCCTATCTAAAGGCTAAGGCAAAACAGTGCGAGGGTATGAAACCCCAGTACAATCATGCAGAAGCCATAAATCAGCCCCTGGAGGAGGAGAATTAATAATGTGCAGACCAACAGGTAAGGAGAGAGCAGAGTTTGCAAGGAAGTTAGCTACAAAGTTAGTTTCTCTGTAGGCATGTTTGATCTGCACTTGCCAGCCTCTGTTCAACAGATCCTTGATGCTCCTGATAAGTGATGTATACGCATTTGACCTAACACTGTCATTAGCCACCAATTGAGTAACACATATACTGTCAACATCAACTTGAAGCTATCGAATTCCTATATTCCAGGCCAAGCATAATCCCTGGTAAAGGCCCCATAGCTCAGCTCCAGTTATGGAGCCAACACCAATATTCATGCCAAAACCAATTATCCATTCTCCATCGCAGTTTCGAATTAAGCCCCCAGCACTAGATAAACCAAAACTTTTATGGCTTCCATCTATATTAAGTTTAAACTATGGCCAGCTCGGGGCCACCCGTCCAAAATGTTTTTCAACCTTCATGTCAGCAGGAACAAATAAGCTCTGATTAATCTTCTGAATTTCCTCAGTAGACACTTAATATCCATCACTATGTGGCTCGTGCTGTTGGTTACACTATTGTGAAGGTTTTGATTACACCAAAACCAAAGCCTCCAGATTGTGACTCCAAAAAGACATGTCCAGTCAAAAAACCCTTTATACTTCCACAAGTTCTTCAAATTATATAACATCCAATCTCTGAGATTCAGATTAAAAAACTGTTGCCGGATATCAAGGGGTGGCAAAGCTAACCAAACATGCTTAGCACCGGGGCAGTCTCTCAAAGCATGGAGAGTATTCTCAATGAGACAGCCACATCTCGCACAACTCATATCAGCTCCAATGTGCCTTCGGAAAAGTTTTAGCCTTAGTTTTCAGTGTATTCTGTCCGACCACCCACAAAAAGGTTCTGATACGTTGGGGTCCTCGCCAGTGCCAAACAAAACTCCAAAAGGAGTCCTCATCATTTACCGTCTTTTTTGACAAAGCTAGTTATGTCGATTTAGTTGTAAAATCTCCTGCCTTGGAATAAGCCCAGTACATTTGATCATCCTCATCAGACCCGTTGGGAGGCTTTATCGCAACAATTTTGAGGAGTAGATGATGAGGCAAAAAATTGGCAAAAAGTCTCCAATTCCAAGCTCCCTCATCAGTGATAAACCTCGCTACACACTCATTGACCTGCTCAAGAGGTATCGGCTACAAAGCGAAAGCATGCAAAGGGTATTCCTCTGTTGCCCAATTATCCCACCAAAATCTAACTTTGTTTCCATTACCAATATCTCATTTTATTCCTTTTAAGACCTTCGGCCAGATTCCTCCCACAGCCTTCCACATGTATGATCCATATTTCGTAGGTAGGACATTTGGGAGCGAGGTATGATCAAGCCCATACTTTGACAAGAGAACTTGGACCCATAAACTATTCGGGGAAGAAATTAAGCCCCACCTGATTTTCATAAGTAACGCCTCATTCATCAAATTAAGTTTCTTCAGGCCAAGGCCTCCGCAAAGCTTTGGTTGGCATATGTGATCCCATTTAACCAAGCTCATTTTCTTTTTTCGTGCTGCCCCACTCCAAATAAAATGTCAACAAGCCTGGTCTATATTATCCCGAATACCAGAAGGAATCTTTGTTGTCTGCATAGCATAAATATGAATAGTTTGGATTACCCAAGGCAGCGCCAATTTCCCTAGCCTCAACTGGCTTCACATTTCGGGAGAAAAAAACTTGAGTCTTGGACTTATTGACCTTCTCCCCAGAGCTCATACAAAAATCATTTAAAACATCATTTATAACCATTGCTTGCGTAGAGGACACTTCGCCAAGCAAAATAAGATCATCGGCAAAGAATAAGTGACTTAAAGGCGTACCTCCACGTGCAAGCCCAATCGGTTTCCAGAGTCCTCTCTGCACAGCATCATTGATCCCATGGCTTAGTCTTTCTATGCATAAAACAAAATATATGGGGATATGGGATCTCCCTGTCGAATGCCTCTAGATGGTGTGAAACTCTCTGTAAGTTCCCCATTCCACTGAAGTTGCATAGTCGCTGTTGTAATACACTCCATAATAAGCCGAATAAACTCAGTGGGTAGACCAATCTCCCGCAAGGTTTCATAGATAAAGTCCCAACTTAACCGGTCATAGGCTTTCTCCAAATCCACTGTAATAGCCATTTGCCCAATCCTCCATTTTTTCCGTCTCATCGAATGGAATGGATAACTTCTTGGGCAATTACAATATTTTCCGTGACGTGTCTCCCCGGAACAAAACTGGTTTGATTTGGTCCAATGAGCTCTGGCATAATAGCTTTCAGACGATTGGCTAGCAGCTGAATGATAGTTTTGTAAATGACCGGGCACAAACTAATGGGGCGAAAAAGCTTGAGGCTAGTAGGATTATCTGATTTCGGGATCAGAACAAGCAATGTTCTATTCAACTCCTTGGGGACCTCGGTGCCACTAAAAATGTCTTTAATAAGCTTACAAACTGAGTTTCCCACTACATTCCATTGTGTCTGGTAAAAGAGTGCATGGAGACTGTCTATTCTCGGAGCTTTCAAAGCCTTCATACAAAAAACACCATTCTTAATTTCCTCATCATCCACAGGTAGGCTGAAACCTTGTAGTTGACTCATCTCAAATACTGGAAAAGCATTACGGATAGGGTAAGGCTTATAGAATTCATCCTCCTTGGTATAGAGTTTGGAGAAGTAGGACACAACATATTCTTTAATCGCATTATTATCCAACAGCCAGTTACCCATATCGTCTTTGATCATCTCAATTCTATTCCTTCTTCTTCGCTGAATTACGATGGAAGAAAGAAGTATTACGATCACCATACTGAATCCACTCCCTACTAGACTTTTGATACCATAAAAGTTCCTCTTGGGTTAGCACTTCCTCAAGCTCCTTTTTGAATTGACATTCAAGTCGAATCAGGTTATTAGAATGGTGGGTTTCGAGAGCCTGTTGGATGCCCCCAATCCTTGCTAGCAGGTGGTTTTTACGTTTGAAAATATTACCAAAGACATTACTATTCCAAAGTGAAGCCTCCTCCACAAAGTGTTTAGCCGATTGTACATAATTCATATCTGGCTGCCATATACTTGAAACAAGACTCTCAAACCTCTGATCAGTTATCCAAGAAGCGAGAAACCGAAAAGGTTTAGGGCTACTACAAGCAGATTGAATTTTCTCAAAACGTACCAAGATTGGTCTGTGATCCAAGCAAACTTTAGGAAGGTGTAGCACCGAGGCATTAGGGAAATTTTCAACCCATTTGTCATTACAGATAGCTCTATCAAGTCTTTTATGCAAAGAGCCACGACCCAGGTGAAAGAATGCCCTTTGAACTCCAAATCACAAAGCTGATTGCGTTGAAACCACCCATTAAAGAGCTAGCACACACTGTTAGTTCTTCGAGATCCTCCCCTCTTTTCTGATGCATTCATAATGACACTAAAATCACCTCAGAGAATCCAAGGCTCCTGAACAAAGCTGGCAAGCTTATCAAGCTCACTCCAAATATGCTTCCTCATGGAAGGAATCGGGCTGGCATAAACGGCCGTGATTGAAGAAATAATTCCACCATTTTCAGAAACCCGAAAGTGGATAAACTGACGATGGTTCACTGTAACCTCCACAGCAAACTCCTCTTTCCAAAGAAGCCAGATTCCTCCAGAAAAACCCACAGCTTCCACTCTATGAGATCTTACAAAGCCACTAGTCCTGATAAAATTATCAGCCCTGATTCCACTTACTCTGGGCTCCAAAATTGCAACCATAGTGGGAGTATAATTCTTAACAAAGCCCTTGAAAGTTCGACGAAATCCCTTTGATGAAACTCCCTGACAATTCCAAAACATAATAGAGAACAACATTAAAAATAATGAAAAAATATGGAGAAAAATCCCTTACACCTCAGGCACAAAGTCCTGGTGTTCTAAAGCCAACTGAGGTTCATATTCTAAGGATCTCGTAGACTCCGAATCCTCTGATTCCTCATCTCCGCTATCTCCTACATAGTCATTATCTTCTAGATCATCCATCAAATTATCCATATCCCATTCTTTCATGTCCGGAGGATCCCCCATAGGTTGACCATCAAGCTTCTCATATATTCCACCTTGACCAAGGAATAAAGGGTTGGGAGTAGTTGCAAAAACATTTTGAGTACTGCTGCTAGGTATCTGCTCCAGGGTCACAACAGAATGCTTTGTAGGGTCAAGGGTTGTGGAGGCATTGGTTGTGTTAAACGGTTTGGCCATGGCTACTTTATATTCACGTAGGGGACGGTAAGTGTGCATGGAGTTTGACGTGGAAGGTTCTATTATAAAAGATTTGGATAGTTTGGGCTTCATGCTTTTTCCAACACGTGATGAAGGCTTAAGAAATGGTGCAATTGTGGTAGTTCTATTAGTGGGACATGGATGCTTTTTATTTGGTAATTTGCTAATTACTTTGGCATGTTGTTGAATTTTGCTAGCTGGCCCCTTTATTGCTAAATCAAGCACATGGGTTTCCTCAGTTGACTTTGTGCCCCTTTCCATCATATCTTCGTTTGCCAAAGGAGAAAATCGCGAACATCCATCAAACCTCCCATTTTGGTTTTGACTTGACTCCTTAATGATTTCTCTTTCCTTATAGCTCTTAACTTTTCCTTTTCGAGATACCATCATCCACGGTCCAAACTTAGGGTTACCGGATCTATCTGTCTTGGGTGGTGGAGCCACCCTAGTACTGATCGTAGACTCAGCTTGCACATTCACAGCTCCATGAGTGTCTTCCTCGTTGCTTGTTCTTTCAGGGCATGTAATACTAAAGTGACCATATTTACCACATTCATAACAAATCAGGGGGAGATTTTCATATTCAACCCTTCTGAAGTTTGCCATCAAGCAAAAACTGGGAACAAAGAGGTTTAGCCAAATCCAACTCCACGGCTATGCGAGCAAATTTGGCTCTGTACGCAGACTCGGTGTTGTCAAGGGCAGAGACAGCATATTGATTGACTGGGGGCTTACTCAACGGCGAATTTAAAAAGTAATTAATATATAAATTTAAAAGATTTATCATACTTCAATATATGTTTACAATTGTTCTTTACGAGTTTTCATACATTGATAACGTTGCATTACAACTTCATTATCAATATTATTGTGGGCTGTTTAAAAATTTGATTAATATTAATATTTATGGGCTTGATTTTAGTTTGCAAAGTCCATCTCTTTTTATTTGTTTTAAAAACTTAGAGTGTGAGAATTTAAGTATAATTATGTATTAGGAGCTTGAATATAAATTAGTGGGGGCTTAGGAAAAATTTATTAGAAATTTTTGGCAAATCAAATTAGTTAGTAAAGATTTTTTTTTTCAGTGGGGACTTAAGTCCCCACTGGTCCCAAGCTAGATCCGCCACTGGGTGTTGTAATCAATTTTTATAACCTTCCCAATTACTTGCCCGAGCATTCGAAGAATTCTCTTGTCGTAGTAATGGAGAGGCATTCTTGGAAGACGGATCCATGCAACAACTGAATCAATGGTTTCCGTAGAGCAATCAAACCTAGGAGACCATTGTTGAACTGTCAAGTAGTGCCCTAATATAGACCAAGGTCCTTACGTGAGAGCATATTGGGCATCATCCTCTGTTTTAAACTTAACCAAGAAAAAATCATTCTCAAGGTCAATCACTGTAAGACCCTGTGATCCGCTCCATAAGGACTCCAAACGGTTGCACAAGACCTTGTAGCCAATCGTTCTTCCGAGAAGCTTGATAACCACAGCTGTCCTCCACGGTTTCACGAGCTGTGCATGAACTTTCTGTGAGAATGAGATCGAAGGCAGATGTCCTTCCGTTTCTATCACTACATCCTTCAAGTCAAACACTAGATCATCCTCCTTCCCCATGAGATCCTCCTCCATAGTGTCATGTGTTTCCATCAACTTGTCTTTGAAGGATACCATTGGAGGATTATCCTCATCGTCTCCTTCAATCCTAAACTTTGCCTTTTTTGTAGACCGGTCATCCTCCAAAGGAGGAGGGTCCTTTTTCGCTAGTTCGGAAACACTCTCCATCATAGTTACACACAGTTTTGCTTCGTATGTTATTTCTTCTAACTTTTGGAGATGAAATTCCTACAAAAGGGTTCTTAGAGATGAGTCCCCTTGGTTTACCTTATCTGAATCCAAAAATACTATAATATCACTTTAGTCATGGCAATTGGAATAAACTCTTATTTAGCCATTATCAATATTACGGCAAACATTTATGGGAATAAGCTACGTAATGTCTCAAATTCTTAATTTTCTTTCCTATATAATCTGGACAACGTAGTTCTTTGTTTTTATTTTTTATTTTTACGTTTTTAATTCATATAAGCATGCATGTTCATTTTATGTAGCACTACTTTAATTTGCATTCACACTAATGCAACTGAACTTGTGAAACATTTGATGCAGATTATTGAGGATGCAGATTATTGAGGAGACTAATATATGGTGTGGCTAATTATAATCCATTTAACTCTCTGTTGTCCTATGTCCCAAGGACAAATTACAGAAAGAACTGTTGTGATTGTGGCACAAGAGGTTTATATGTATCAGCATTTCGGCTTGAGCATTTTCATTTATATATTTTCATGGTTTCTTATACCTCCTTATATTTGCTCCTCTACTATACGTCAGAGCTTTCGGGCATCCCACCTGAAACCATCAACAGACTCATCCCGGAGGACGCTCGTAAGCAGAACTTATTCATGGCTTTGCACTCTTAGCATCTGTTACAAGTCTCCTCCGTAAGTTTATTTTGATCGTTTCATCGACACTTGTAAAAATCCGTCACCGTTTTTTCATTTATCATTGTCTCTTTAGTTCCGGTGAGGAAAGAGTGTTGCAGAAGGAATGTTTGGGAGAATTTGGGAGACGCTTTGAGTTTATGTATTTGTCATTACGACTTGGATGAAGACAGCTTTTTTTTTTTTTTGATAACTTATCCTGTAATTTGTTGTATCCCTGTTTCATGGGCGAGTTTAGTGAGATCAAAAATATGAGAATGTCGGTAAAATATTGCTCTGTTGAGATGTTTCTTTTCAACTTGATTCATCAATTGCTTCAGAATTGGCATAATTGATGAAAATTTCACCTATCGTCTCATAGCCTACGGAATTTTAAGAGCATTATGAGTTGAAGAACGAAAATATTGTTTGGCAACTGAGAAAATCAGTGAGAAAATAAGAACTGAATCTAAGAGTTTTCTAGAACATCATTTTCATTAATCTTGTTCTACTTAATATGTACAATGCTGTTGCTATTTATACTAAGTTGATGCTCAGCTCACATAGTTGTAATTAGCTACAGCTTATTAACTAATTCTAGCAACTAATCATAACAGCTTAAGCTAATTAACACATGCACAACTATTTACATAACCATTAGGCTCCAGCTGGCATGCCATGTCATCAACTCGTAACTGAATGTGGCTGCTGTTGTGATCCTCTGCTCTGCTGACCACCTTGCAAATATGAGCTTCCTTAACATCCCCTCTCAAGCTCAATGGCATGTTAATGACATTGAGCTTGGATCGAAAGTAGTTAAACTTAGGAAATGACATAGCTTTAGTAAGGACATCAGCAACTTGTTCTTCAGTAGGAATGTATCATACTTCTAATTCTTTTCCAAGCACTTTGTCTCTAATGTAATGAACATCGAATTTAATGTGTTTAGATTTAAAGTGAAGAATAGGATTTCGGGCTAATTCTCCAGCACTTTGATTATCAAACCAAAGAATTGGAGTTGGTAATTGCACAATATTAAGCTCTGACAGCAGGGATTGCAACCAAGAGAGTTCTGAACTTGATGAAGATAGTGCCCTGTATTCACTCTTTGTGCTTGACTTAGCTACAATAGCTTGCTTCTTTGATGACCAGGAAATCAGATTATTACCAAGGTAAATACAGTAAGCTCCCATAGATTTTCGATCATCAACATCACATGCCCAGTCAGTATCAGAGTAACCTGTTAGACCAGTAATTCCAAGTGTTCCCTCCTTTTGAATGTATAAACCATAAGTGGTTGTAGCTTGAAGATACCTGAGAACTTTCTTGCATGCTAACCAATGCTGGAGTGTAGGATTGCTGAGATACTGGCTGAGTTTATGTACAGAATATGCAATGTCAGGCTTGGTGAGAATTAAATACTGAAGTCCCCCAACGATGCTTCTATAAAGTTCTGGTTCTTCAAATTCTTGCCCCAGAGGTCCCTTAACATTTTTCTCCAGTTTGAAACCAGTGTTGAAGGGTGTATCTGACCCTTTGCAATTCTGCATTGAGGCTTTGCTTAACAAATCCTTAATATACTTTGTCTGTGAGAGATGCATTCCATGGGTTGTGTAACAAACTTCTACTCCAAGAAAATAGGCCACTAATCCCAGGTCTTTGAGAGCAAAAAACTTACTGAGTTTAATAATGAAATCTTCAAGTAATGCTGAGTCAAGGTCAGTAACCAAAATATCATCAACATAGATTAATACAATAATAATGCCTTTTTCATCATGTTTAACAAAGAGAGATGTGTCAGCTTTAGAATTGAAGAATTTCCAAGTAGTAAGGCAGCTTTTCAGTTTATCGTACCAAGCTCTTGGAGCTTGTTTCAATCCATATAGTGCCTTGTTAAGCTTGCATATGTAGCCTTCTTTGGATACAAAGCCCTTAGGCTGAATCATATGCACATCATCTGACAAACCCCCATTTAAAAAGGCATTATTGACATCAATTTGTCTAACATTCCAACCTTTCATGATAGCTAGGCTAAGAATTAATCTCACTGTCGAGGACTTTACTATAGGACTAAATGTTTCTGAATAATCAATACCTGCAGTTTGATGAAATCCCTTGGCTACCAACCTAGCTTTATATTTTGAAATTGAGCCATCTGTGTTGTACTTGGTTCTGAACACCCATTTGCACCCAACTGGTTTATAGGATGAGCACATAGGCACAAGATTCCAAGTTTTGTTTGACACAACTAAAAATTAATTTTTAACTCCCAAGTATAAGGGTGTCTTGTTATATTATAACTCGATGAGTCTGAGGTCAATCCTCAGAGAAAAGATTTAATTTGTTTAGTTTATTTTATCTAAAAATTGAAATTAAAACTTAAATATAAACAACTTAATTTAAATAAAATTATGAAATTGAACTAGTTAGGGTTGTGGATCCATTCTTAGTAGTAAATAAAACTTAATAAATTCTTTTTGCCATTTTTTTAGATTTATTACCCAAAAGATTAATTATATAAATTATTATCATTTTCCCTTTAATTTTATGATGGATTAAGTATTTATTGTGCCAAAATTTAATTTGTCTACAACAAGTCAAAATACCATTTTACCATACCTTTTATTAAGATATTAAGAATTTATTGTGCCAAATTCATTTATTTGTCTACAATAAATCAAAATTTCAAAATATAAAATATGTATAAAATTAAATAGAAAATAATTTAATTTATAAAATTAAAAATAGAATTTGATTAAATCATATTATTTCCTAAGAGTTTCACCTTACCCTAACTATTATTATTTAGTTAAGCATAATTGAAAAAAGAATTATTAAAATTAAATAAAACATAATTAAAAGTAATAAAAACAATTTAAATTGAAAATAAAACTAAATTTATTAATAAAAATAATTATACAAAATATTAAAAACACACCTGAAAATCAAGATTAGAGGGAGATGGTGAGAATTTGAGAAGAAGAGAGATGTAGAGAGATGATTAAAAATATAAAAATGAGGCTCTATTTATAGAAAAATAAATTCATAATCCAATGTTTTGCGGTCCATCATAAACTTCATGCATGTGTTCCTCACAACCATTAGATCAAGATCCAACGGCTGGTCAAACTTTAAAAGTCAACATCACGCGTGGCATCATTTGACTCGTCCGATTTGGCCAAAGAACGGTTGAGATTTGGCAGGTTAATGGGTGGATCGGGTCGACCCGAATACAAAGATTCGGATCCTACAACTTGCTTCACCAACCATTGCCACGTGGCACAATTATGGCCATTGAATCATGAACAATTGAGATTTAGTCAAAATTACCAACTATCCCATGCACTCATATATATTGTAAGCTCATTTCATCATCCAATCAATGCTCGGTCAACAGAAAAAGTCAATTTTTTTTACATAAGCCCAATTTTAAGCCGATCTTGATTGATCTTAAGGTTTTCGGACTTTCGGAATCCAAATTTGACCTCCGTTTATCTGTTTGGAGACTCGAACTACGTGAAATTAATATTTTACATAATAAACACACAAAATTAGATATATTTAAAACATAATTAATAATTCCTAATATATTGCATAAACACAAATATAAATTATAACATAAGCACAAAATAATATTATTATCGCTTGATAATTAAACAATTTTTAATACTAATCACACCCCCCAACTAGCTTATTGCTAGCCCCTAGCAATTAAAGCGTTATATTAAATTCAGATTTATAAAATTCACATGCAAGTTAATAGTTGTTCATCTATCCTCTAAACTACCAAATAAATGAACTCTCCCAAATTTCTTCACCACATTGATGTTCACTCATTATCCAAAATATCATCAAACCTTCTTTTGTGCTCAAGTAATCAACACAATACTTATGGGGCTTTATTAAAAGAAAAACAACATTTTCATTCCAAAATTCATTAGAAATTATATCTTTAGGCAGTAGATTATTCACACATATTTTGAAAATATTACATTTTTAACCCATGTAGTGAGCTTTAGGTCAGTGACTCCCAGACCAGTTGGTCTTAGGGTACTGGGTGTTGAAACACCCCTACGGACTTAATTACTCGGGTTTCTAATAAATAAGCAAATAATATATCTATAACCCATATAGCGAGCTTTAGGCCAGTGACTCCTAGACCAGTTGACCTTAGGGCATTAGGTGTTGAAACACCCCTATGGACTTAATTACTCGAGTTCTAGATATAGCATTCATTTTTTTTTCTTCTTTTTCTTCATTTTTTTGTTTTTTTATTTTTTGCAATATACACTTTCTACTACCTTAGATATTATTCCTAATAAATCAAAAGAACTAAATGCTACAAAATTTTAACTTACAACCCACTAGTATGTGTCATAGTGTGTGTGAAGAATGATTCAATAATACTTGTTAAATGAGTAAACAATTAAATGACTTAATAACCAAGTGGAGAGTTCACAAATTCAAGTAATTCAAAGAAAAGGGAACAAAAACAATTTACTATGAATTTCAAAATCAAAATATAATACAACATGACTATTAAGATGCGTCTCAAAAGTCGTAACTCTTTACATAGCCATCCTAGATAAAAACAAAAATTTTTTTTTTTTGGTTTTTTTTAACAAAGAAAAGAAAAGATAAAAGATAAAAACAAACACACATATTTAAAAACATACGTCAATTATCCCCACCCCCCAACCTAATCTAAACATCATCTTAACATTTTATAATTTTACAAATATGCAAATAATAATAATAAAAGAGAATAATAAAGAAGAAGAGGAGGAGATCTCATTTGAACTTGATGCAGAAGCTTAAAAGTAGATAACAAAGAACAAGAAAAAGTCAATTTGTTTTTTAAATAACACTCTTAAGATTAAGAAGATTCGTTTTTAGAGGTACTACATTCTCTATATCCTGCCATCTTCGACTCAAATTTAGTCTAAAGTTAGTCAACCCTAATTTAAGAAGATGCATTTCTAGAGGTACTGCACTCTCCATATCCAGCCATTTTCGACTCAAATTTAGTCCAAAGTTAGTCTTTACAGAAATATTTTTTTCTAAAAATATCACCAGGATTAAGACATTCCACAATTATCAACTATTCCCACCCCCCAACCTGAAAAAGACATTGTCCTCAATGTATTAAAAGGAAAGAGAAATAGTTTAGAAGACAACACATGAACACTGCAACATAAAATATTTACAGATGGAGAGTTAAATCTAATTCACACTTCTTATTACTACTACTACTACCATCATCAGTCGACCAATTCAGGGCAAAAATCTTGGGATCTGGCTCTGGTGTATAAGCTTGTAAAAGATCAAGTAATTCATTAGCAGTAGAAGCAGAGATAAAGAGTTTTTTTTCTAGAGTATAGAACAAAATGATTCTTTATTGCATGATTAATAAAAGTTAGCAAGCCATCATAAAAATTATTAACATTTAACAAACCGATTGCTTTTTTATGAATGTTCAAGTGGGCCCAAGATGCAAATATAATCAGTGCCTCAAAAGTTGCAAGATCTTTTGACAAGAAAATAAAAGCATCAGCATGATTCAACATTTCAGATATTCTCTCTTGCATACTTGATACCACTAATTCTTCTCCAATTGGTGGGCCAGACAGGCATACTAGCGGTTTCATGGCTTTTGGAATAATGCCTAGTACTTGGCTTCCTCTAGTAAAAACATCTTCTGAGACAAGTTTTGATAACTCTCTTCACCTCCTCCGTATAGAAGATGCAGTTTCCTCTCTGCTATGATACGACTAAGATCTATAGCTGCCTGAACGAAATCTTTGTACTTTCTATAGCGAAACCCATAAAGCATACAAATGTTTTTGAATTGTTTACTCGAAGATGCTACCATTGGACTAATCTTTCAAAAACAAGTTTGTGAGTGTTTGAAAAATGAGCTCATATTTAAAGATCTTGGTGACAGAAATAATGAGAAACAGCTGTAAATGGGTTGATATGTTTGTCAATTGACGAGTAAAGCTCGTGGCTCAATAATTCAAAAGCAAATAGTAAAAAGAAAATAGTGATTAGAAAAAGCAAAAAATGAAAGAAAAAAAAATATTTATTAAATACAAAAGCACACTACTAAATGCAATAACGCAAATGATAAAATAACAACAAAATAAAAGGATATTTACTGGTAGCTGTGATTGTGGCTCACATCTTCCTCTAGTTTTACGTCCAGTAACGGCTTGAACGCCCTCTATGGGTCGAGGATAGGCTTCCCATCCAGTTTTCTTATAAATTGGCAAACATGGTCTTTTTGAGTCAAATTCCCATAACTTATATATCTCATATTGCACATGTCCGCTTCGATGCGTCTCAAGAGATCGTAAGATATCATCCAATGATTCTTTATTCGGGCCATCTTTAACGAATTTAATTTTATCTTCACGAATATCAGACACCATTCCTAAAGATTTACAAACTTCTCATTTGCAACCAAGTCTTACACAGTTATGACATTTTAAGTCAAGTCATTTAGCTCTCCTTTTCTTAGTAAACGTACTTTTACCAAAACCAGGCATGTAAGAAAAAAAATGGATCAGAAAACTCACCTGCTAATCGGACATTTGCTTCAATTAACCAACGAATGTTAGAAGGAATGCCATTGATCATTAACAAACGCAGTCGTTCACAACGAGTTTTGTAAATTTTCCTTAGGGCATTCTGAGGGAGAGAGGGAAAATGCTTATGCAGTTTATGTTTTATTTCTTCCATGTTTGATTTTGGGGTTTCAATTATTGTGGGAAACTGAAGATACCGACTTAAGAAGTCACGGAGTACCGTTATCCGCCATTTATACGGGAAAATAAATCAAAATACACCAAAATCAAATCTGCAAAATCAAATCAAACGTAAAGGCGAACAACAAAAAGAAACACACAATGTAAAAAGGAAAATGAACTTACATTCCTCCTCTTATTGAGTTAACCTCAAGCTCCAATTGATATTCATATATATCTCTCTCTACTGCTCTGAGTTGTCTTTCTAGATCCTCAACATAGGATACAAATTCTGGTGGTTGCAGATCCCAAAGTGGATGTGATTTACAACTTTATATCAGGCCTCTTAAGTGAAATTTCACACACAGAAATCTTTTAAGATGTGTGAACATGAACTTTTTTATTGAGGTACTCATGATGTATAATGAAAATTGATGAGAGAAAGTACAATTGTCAAACAAACACGTTTACACAAGAAAAATAATGTTAAAAAAAAATATGTACAGTGCATCAATAAAGAGACGAAAAAGAATCAAACAATGAAACGGAAAAATAACAGTAAAACAAAAAAAATCAATCATTAAAGACTTAATCAAGAACTGGTGGGTCACCCAAATTAATTTCGGTGTCCTCGTCACGTGGGTGATGTTCCAGACATGGTTTTAATCTTTGACCATTAACTTTAAATGCGACACCGTTCTTTGGATTCTCAATTTCTATGGCCCCATCTGAATATACATTTTTTACAACAAATGGGCCACTCCATTTTGACTTAACTTCCCTAGAAATAAATGAAGATGAGAATTATAAAGCAACACTTTTTGACCAATCTCAAATGTTTTTTGAAAAATTCTTTTATTATGAAATGCTTTTGTTCTTGCCTTAATAATTCTTGAATTTTCATATGCATCATTCCTTAATTCCTCAAGTTCATTCAATTGCAATTTTCGCACATTACCAACATCATCCAAATTTGAATTAAAAACTTTAATAGCCCAAAGTGATTTATGTTTAAGTTCAATAGGTAAATGACAAGGTTTACCATAAACTAACCGATAGGATGACATTCCTAATGACATTTTAAATGCAGTATGGTAGGCCCAAAGTGCATCATTAAGTCTAAGAGACCAATCTTTTCGGTCTGGGTTAACCGTTTTTTCCAAAATTTGTTTTATCTCCCTATTTGCTAATTCAACTTGACCATTTGTTTGAGGATGATAAGGGGTAGCAACTTTATGTGTAATTTCGTATTTCTTCATTAAAGACTCAAATGAATTATTACAAAAATGCTTACCTCCATTACTGATAATGGCTCGAGGGATTCTAAATCGACTTAAAATGTTTTCTCTTAAAAATTTAACCACAGTTTTGCTATCATTATTTCGACAAGAAATTGCTTCAATCCATTTTGAGATATAATCAACTGCAACTAATATATATACAAATCCAAAAGATGATGGAAACGGAACCATGAAATAATCCCCAATAGTCAAATATTTCAATTTCAAGTATAGAATTTAAGGGCATCATGTTTCTTTTAGTAAATTGATCCCAATTTTTCGACATTTTTCACAAGTTTTGCAAAATTCATATGTGTCTTTGAATATGGTAGGCCAATAAAATCTACACTGTAAAATTTTAGCAGTAGTTTTTCTTGAAGAAAAGTGTCCACCACATGCTTCAGAACGACAAAAATTAATGACACTACTTACCTCATTATCAGGAATACATCGTCGAAAAATTTGATCTGGACAATATTTGAACAAATAAGGGACATCCCAATAAAATTTCTTTACTTCAACAAAAAGTTTCTTCTTCTCTTGAGCATTCCATTGCAAAGGCATTTTACCTGTAACAAGAAAATTAACAATGTTAGCATACCATGGCATTGAAGTAACAAAAAATAAAAATTCATCAGGGAAAGAATCATTGATGGGTGTTATATCAGTGCAAAATTCAGATGTGAGTCTTGATAGATGATCAGCAACGACATTTCAGCACCCTTTTTATCTTTGATGGTAAGGTCAAATTCTTGAAGTAACAAAATCCAACGAATTAGTCTCGGTTTGGCATCCTGTTTACTCATCAAATATCTCATAGCAGAGTGGTCAGTAAACACAACATATTTAGAGCCAAGAAAATATGAATTGAATTTGTTTAATGCAAATACCACAACAAGTAATTCTTTTTCAGTTGTAGAATAATTCATTTGAGCACTATCCAAAATCTTACTCGTATAATAAAATCACAAAAGGCTTACCATCCATTCTTTGTCCTAAAACAACACCAACAACAAAATCACTTGCATCACACATTAATTCAAAGGGCAAAGACCAATCAGGAGATTGCATAATAGGTGCAGATGTTAAAAGACAAATTATTTTTTCAAAAGAATTTTGGCAATCATCATTCCATTCAAACGGTGCATCTTTTAATAAGAGGTTACAAAGTGGTTTAGATATGGCAATAATGTTTTTCATAAACTTCTTATAAAATCCTGCATGTTCTAAAAAGGATCGCATATCTCTAACTGTTTTTTGTTGTGGCAATTTAGATATGACTTCAATTTTTGCTTTGTCAACTTCAATTCCTTTAACAGAAACAGCATGACCTAAAACAATCCTAGAAGTAACCATGTAGTGACATTTTTCCCAATTCAACACGAGTTCTTTTTCAACACATCTTTTTAAAACTTTCTCCAAATTATCAAGGCAATCATCAAAAGAATTCCCAAACACAGTCAAATAATCCATAAAGACCTCTAAACAATGTTCAACCATATCACAAAAAATGCTTAACATACATCTTTGAAATGTTGCAGGAGCATTACAAAGCCCAAATGACATTCTTTTAAATGCAAATGTTCCAAAGGGACATGTAAATGTGGTATTTTCTTGCTCCTCAAGTGCTATAGGAATTTGATAATAACCTGAATATCCATATAAAAAAACAATAGTAGGGATGTCCAGCTACTCTTTCTAAGACTTGGTCAAGAAATGGTAATGGAAAATGATATTTTCTAGTGGTTTCATTTAACTTTCTATAATCAATGCACATGCACCAACTAAATGTAATTCGTGTTGGAATTAATTCACCTTTTTCATTTTTAATAACAGTGATTCCAGATTGTTTAGGCACTACTTGTGTAGGACTTACCCACTTACTATCAGAAATATGGTAGATAATTCCCACATCAAGCAATTTAAGAACTTCTATTTTGACTACCTCTTTCATGTGTGGGTTTAATCTTCTTTGAGGTTGTTGACATGTTTTAGCATTTTCTTCCAAATTAATTCTATGTGTGCAGATTAAGGGATTAATGCCTTTAATATCATTTAAAGTCCATCCAATTGCATTTTTATGCTTTTTAAGAACAATTAGTAACTTACCTTCTTGGTCGCTTGTTAAAGTAGAAGAAATCACAACAGGATAAGTTTGTTCTTCTCCAAGAAAAGCATACTTCAATCCTTCAGGCAAATGTTTCAATTCCAGTTTAGGTGCTTCTTGTTGTTCTGTCTTTTCAATACTTCCAAGCTCCTCAAATTTTGGCTTGTCATCATAATTTTGTGAAGTCTGCACAAAATCAAGCAATGAATTTATATTAGAAATATCAAGTTCAAGTTGTTTATTTGACTCAATTGAATTAACTAAACAAGCATCAAAGAGTTCAGAAAAATTCCCCTTTTGAATATTTTCCTCAATACAAGATTCAAACAATTCTTTTTGTTCATCAGTATCATCTTCATTCTCATTTTATTCATTAGGTTGCCTGCACATGTTGAAAACATTCAATTCCAAAGTCATATTTCCAAAGGATAAATTCATTAAACCATTCCTATAATTAATCAAAGCATTAGCAGTTGCTAAAAATGGTCGACCTAAAATTACAGAAATTGGTTTATAATTATTCACAATAGATTTAGTTTCCAAGACAATAAAATCCACTGGGTAGATAAATTTATCAACTTGTACTAAAACATCTTCCACTATTTCTTTTGGTACTTTAACTGATCTATCGGCAAGTAAAAGTGTAATTGACCTTGATTTTAACTCACCAAGATTAAGTTGAAGATAAACTGAATATGGAAGTAAATTAACACTAGCACCAAGATCTAATAAAACATACTCAATTCTGTGATCACCAATAATACAAGAAATGGTAGGACAATCAGGATCTTTATATTTCAACTTATTATTAGTAGATAGAATTGTACTTACCTGTTCGGTCATGAAAGCACTATTTCTTACCTTTAATTTGCTCTTAACAGTGCACAAGTCCTTTAAAAATTTGGCATATGAAGGTACCTGCTTGATTGCATCTAATAGAGGAATGTTAACTTTCACTTGCTTAAAGATTTTATAAATTTCAGAAGAGTGGTTTGATTTCCTTGGTTTATTCAATGCATGCAGAAATGGTGGTTCAGGTGGAACACTAGTTATTTCTTCACTAGGTGTAAGTTCATTTAGTCCTTCCTTATCCTTTGAGTTTTCATCATTTTCACAAGGTTCAGGCATAGATCTATCAACAACTTTACCACTACGAAGAGTTATAACTGACTTGACTTGGTCTGTGGGTAAATTTTGTTGAATCTTAGGATTTGGTTGTGGTTGGGCTGGAAATTTTCATTTTTCTTGAATTGTGAGTGCAAAAGCAATTTTAGCAAGAGCATCTTTCAAATCAGAAAAAGTTTGTGCATTTTGATTGTTAATATCATCTTGCTTTCTGATGAATGAATGCATTGTGTCTTCTAGATTTTTCCATGGTGGTGGAACATATGGCGCATAATGCTGAGCATTTTGAAAATTTTGTAGAGGTAATGCTTGTGAAGATTGTGCATTATTATTATTCCTCCAACTGAAATTTGGATGATTTCTCCAACCAGGATTATAAGTCTGTGAATATGAGTTTGGTTTATTAAAAGTGTTAATGGCATTAGCTTAATCATTTAGACATTCTTTAAGTGCAGGCAGAGTAGGACACTCTTGAGTGAAATGATCATTTGAATTACATATGTTACGTGTAATTTCTTGAATAGATTTTACTTGATCATTTTTTTTATGCTCCAAAGCTTCAACTTTCCAAACTAGGGATGCAAATTTTGCTTGTAAATCATGATCTTCCTTAAGGTTATGGATTCCTCCACTAGATAGAGATGGTTGTTGCTTATTTGTGAATGCAAAAGTTCCAACAATATTCCAATGTTGTGCATTTTCAGCTAATTGGTCAAGGTAATCTAGTGCATCCTTAGGATTTTTATCCCTAAATTCACCATTACACATCATTTCAATAACTTGTCTATTTTAGGGTATTAAGCACTCGTAGAAATAAGTGACCAATCATCAAGTTTTAAAACCATGATGTGGACATATGTTAAGCAACTCTTTAAACCTATCCCAACATTGGTATAATGTTTCTCCATTTTTTTGAGTGAAAGAAGTGATTTGTCTTTTAAAAGAATTTGTTCTATGAGGTGGATATAATTTTTTCAAAAAATGTTCTTGCATGTTATTCCAAGTTTTTACTGATCCAGATCTAAGGTTTTGTAGCCAAGTTTTAGCTTTATCTTTTAATGAAAAAGGAAAAAAAATTAATCTAATTATGTTCATGCTACAATTTTGGTATGTGTATGTATTACAAACTTTCTCAAAATCTCTTAGATGCAAGTACGGATTCTCAGATTCTAAACCATGAAATATTGGTAAAAGTTGAATAATACTTGGTTTGAAGTTGAATCGAGATGCTTCTGGAGGAAATACAATACACGACGGTGCTCCGGTTCTGGTTGGATTCATGTAGTCTCTAAGAATACTTGGTTGAGTCTGATCACGTGCATGTTGAGAATGATTGTCTCCCTGATCAATTTGAGGATTAGGTTCGCCCAAAATATTTTCATCTTGGATCTCATCCATGATTGGAGGTGGAGATTGAAATCTACGAATTAACCTGCCACTTGAAGTTCGAGACCAACGTATCATGCAATGGTTATGTCACAAAAGTAATATTCAAACAAATTAGTAATACAAAAACTAAATGAAAATTGCACAAAAAAATGAAAATTAAATATGCAAATAATATAAATGTACAAAAATTAAAAATTAAAATTAAAATTAAATGACAATTTTGGTGGTTGAACCCACCAATTAACAATAAAAAAAGGAAAAAAAATAAAAATAAATGTAAAATAATAAAGTAAGCCGATCTTGACTGATCTTAAGGTTTTCAGACCTCCGGAATCTAAATTTGACCTCAGTTTATCTGTTTAGAGCCTCAAACTGCGTGAAATTAATATTTTACATAATAAACACACAAAAATAAACAAAATTAGATATATTTAAAACATAATTAATAATTCCTAATATATTGCATAAACACAAATATAAATTATAAAATAAGCACAAAATAATATTATTATCGCTTGATAATTAAACAATTTTTAATACTAATCTTTGTTTTTAATCAAAGCATCATATTTAGTCTGCATTGCTGCTTTCCATTTGGGATCAGATAATGCTTTTGAAACAGTAGGTGTTTCTAGGCTGTTGTGATCTGTTAAGTAGGCTTTCGATTTGAATATTCCAGCCTTTGCACTAGTGATCATTTTATGTGTGGAGAGAACTGGTTTAGGTTGAGATAAATGTGTTGGTTGAATTTGAGAGTGAGATATGATGGGTTGTGAGGATGATGTATTTTGTGTTGTATCAGTTGGAGGTATAGAGAGAATTGGTTGAGTTAGTGAAGAAGATATGGCTGGATGGGATAAAGTAGCAGGCGTTGAGGGTTGAGATGATGTGTTGTGAGAATGTGGTGAAGATATGGTATCAAGGTGATGAGAATATGAATCATTATCTGCAGTATCGACTTCAAAGGTGTTTAAATTGCTATTGGAAACAAGAATAGTATACGGCTGAAAAAGATTGTACTGAAATTCAGAAGATTTGGATAGAGAAAATGAGCTGAAAATAAATGAATATGGAAATGAGGTTTCATAAAAAATAACATGACTAGCTATATAGATTTTACCAGAGGGATGGAGACATTTGTAACCCTTATGCAAAGGACTATACCCTAGGAAAATACATTTAGATGTATGAAAGTGAAACTTGTGTTGATTGTAGTTTCTGAGAAAGGGAAAGCATGAACATCCAAATGTTCTTAAGAATTTGTAATCTGGAGGAAGATGATATATAGATTTATAAGGGGATTTCATTGATAGAATTGGGGTAGGTAATCTATTTATGATGTATGTGGCTGTATGGAAAGAATCCCACCAGAATTTAATAGGTAAAGTTGCTTGTGCAAGTAGAGTAAGACTAAGTTCAATAATATGTCTATGCTTTCTCTCTACTATTCCATTTTGGTTGTGAGTGTATGGACATGAATGTCTAAACTGAATTCCCTCTGTGTGAAGAAAGTTAACAAGGGATCTAAATTCTCCACCCCAGTCTGATTGAAGACATTTTATTAGTCTGTCAAGTTGTTTTTCAATTTGGTTTTTGAAAATTTTAAAGACTGACAATGTTTCACTTTTGGTTTTCAAAGGAAATATCCAAATAAATCTTGTGAAATCATCAACAAAGCTTAAATAATATCTGTAGCCTTGTAATGAAATCACATGGGCTGGTCCTCATAAATCAATAAGTAATATTTCCAGGGGAGACTTTGTTTTGATATCAGTAGCTGGAAAATGAAGCTTGTGCATTTTTCCTATTTTATAAGCATCACAAAAATCAAAGGTTTTATTCTTATTGACAAGATTGAGAGATGAACATGATTTGATTACATGATTCAAGATCTTAGAAGATGGATGTCCCAATCTTTGATGCAGTACATATGTACTTAACAAACACTTAGAGTTTTTACAGGAAGTTGCTACAGTATGCAGGCAAGAGGTGTTATTTGAAAGAGTAGAATTGACAACTGAAAACATTGAAAGAGGAATGGTTGATACAATTGACTCAGCAACATAGCTTTGATTAGAAGTAGAAGAGATTGTCTTATTAAATGAAACTAATAGCAATTTGTATAAACCTTTTTCAGCCTTGCCCTGCAGTATGATCAAATTCCTCACATTGTCCTTCACAAAACAAAAGTTATCAGTGAACTCTATCACAATATCATTATCTTTTGTGAGCTTAGAGATGCTAATAAGGTTTTTAGTAATTTGTGGCACTAAAATGATATAATTTAGTTTAAGAGTTAAGGAGGCATTATTGGAATTATATGATTTCAATGCAGCACTTCCAAAATGTGTTATATTCAATCCAGCACCATGCCAACAACAAGTTTAGATGTACTTGCAAAAGCTTCAGAAACGTGCATATTGTTGATATCATTTGTCAGATGGTGTGTTGCACCACTGTCCAGATACTAGTTTGCATCAGTAGGTCCCTCCATATTAACCAAATATGTAGATTTTGGATTTCTGTTTGGTGGTGGTCTGTAAGCTCCAGATGCAATAAACTCTTCAAGGTTCCAGCAAATATTAGCAGTGTGACCTATTCTAAAACAGATTTGACAGGTTGGCTTAGAGACATTCTACTGAGGCTTAGTGTTTCCAGGTGGTCTGCTATTGTTAAATCCACCATTTCCAGCATTTTGATTCCAGTTACCTCCTCCTCCACCTCTCTGAGTATCTCATTGATAAGCTTTGAACTGATGATTGGTGCCATAAGCATTTCCACTGTTAGCATTAAATCCAAAGCCTCCATAACCTCCTTTGTAGCCAGCACTGTTAATGTTTCCATTGTTTCCATAGCCAGAATTATATCCAAAGCCACCAAAGCCTTTTCCTCCTGACATATTTCCTCTTTTATAACCTCTGTTGTGAGCAAGATTAGCCTCAAAATTTTGTTTCACATCTGTATTAGCCAGCATATAAGTTTGTTGTTCAATCCTAGCTTCTTGAGTTAGGAGCATAACATAAGCTTCGTTTACATTCATTTTTCCTACTCCTACTTGTCCAGTGATGTAGGTAGCAATAGAGTTATAATCTGGACTTAAGCTAGAGAGCATATGCAGGATTAAATCATCATCACTTAATGCACTTCCTACTGCAGCCATATTATCAGCAATATTTTTCATCTTAATGAAATAATCAGTAATTTTAAGATCATCTTTCCTAGTTGAGTTCATCATATATCTCAAGTGCAGAAGCCTAGATTTAGATTGTGATCCAAACTGAACTTCAATAGCTTTCCATACCTCACGAGAAGTCTCTAGATTTAAGACTAGACTAATGATACCTTCACTCATTGAAGAAAGCAACCAGCCGAGAAGCACCTGATTTTGTGATCTCCAAGTTATAAAGTCTGGATTCTCTACAGATCTCATATCATCTCCAATTCTTTGAGCAATGTGTGAAGGAGGTGAAGTGATTGATTCATCAATGAATTTCTCAAGTCTATTGCCACGAATTGAAGCAAGAACTTGAGATTGCCAAATCAAATAATTGGATTGATTTAGCTTGATAGGTATATTGAAAGTAAATGTCACATTTGTTGAGCAGTTGTGTGATTGACTGGCACTTGAGAAGAAGAAGAAGCTAGATGGACTGAAGCCATTGCTACTAGCTCTGATACCAAGTTGAAGAACGAAAATATTGTTTGGCAACTGAGAAAATCAGTGAGAAAATAAGAAATGAATCTAAGAGTTTTCTAGAACATCATTTTCATTAATCTTGTTCTACTTAATATGTACAATGCTGTTGCTATTTATACTAAGCTGGCGCTCAACTCAGATAGTTGTAATTAGCTACAGCTTATTGATTAATTCTAGCAACTAATCATAACAGCTTAAGCTAATTAATGAAATACTAACTAGGCAACCCAAGAGGGGGGGTGAATTGGGATTTTAAAAATTATCCTAGGCAAACCACACACAAATCCAATCTAATGCCTTAACAAATTCGAAAACAATAAATTCAATAAAAGCACAATAATAAATGAGTAAGGGAAGAGAAAGCAAACTCAAGGATTTTTACGTGGTTCAATCCCGCCACGTCCGCCTCCAAGCAGAGGATTTCACTAGCCTCCCAAGGAAACGCTACAATTGACTTCCAAGGTGTCAATGGACTTTACAGATTATCCCCAATCTCTTAACCCAAGTGTATCCCAACACTTACAACCTCTCAAGGATAAATATTACAAAAATGATTACAAATGAATCTCTCTCACACAATGTGTTTGATCACAAGTGAAAGCTCAATGTGTGAATGAATAAGATGAATACAAAGATTTAAAGCTCAATGAAAGATGTATTCTCAATATTTTGCTCAATGATGATCGTTGGAATTCTTTTTGTTTGAATTGGATTGAGCTTATTTATAGTTGGAGCTGAAAACTAGCCGTTATTGACTTTCTGCACACTGTCGGATCGCCGTTAACTAGATGTCGGATCGCCGTTTGACTGGTCAATATGACCGTTGGGCTGATTTTTCAAATTGTCGGATCGCCGTTATCTAGATGTCGGATCGCCGTTAGTGTCCAGAGACTAATCTTTAATTCTGCTTGTTGTCGGCGAGCCGTTAACAAGAAGTCGGATCGCCGTTAGTGTCCAGAGGCTGATCTTCAATTCTGCTCGATGTCGGCGAGCCGTTAACCAAATGTCGGATCGCCGTTTTCTACAGTGACTGCTACAGTGCACTATTTTGTAAAATAACAGTTTGACCCTCAAACTTTATATAACTGTACTATGGCCCAAAATGTTATAAAAATTTATAAATAAGTCCAATTTCAGAATTTCTAAATAATGCTTACTATTTCCAAAACTTTCTGAAATTATGATATAGCCAAAAATGCTATGACACTTTTCAAATGAGTCCTTTACCAAAATTTCAAGTAATACTTGTTTATTTCAAAGTTTTCAAAATTCTTTCAATTAAACCATAAACTTTGAAAAACAACCAATTTCATAAAATCATTTTTCTATTAAATATGAAACATTTATAATGTGAAAATAATGATTTATTTAAAAAGAATAAAAACAATTTGAGCTTAAAAGATTAATCATTCTTAATCTTGTTTGTTATCATCAAAATCATCATTATGGAAACATATATGTTAACAATTAACACATGCACAACTATTTACATAACCACTAGGCTCCAGCTGGCATGCCATGTCATCAACTCGTAACTGAATGTGGCTGCTGCTGTGATCCTCTGCTCTGCTGACCACCTTGCAAATATGAGCTTCCTTAACATTATCGAAGTTTTCAGAAGTTGAAAAAAAGTGAGTTAAAAGTTCTTTTACATTTTTATGAACATTTTTCCTCGTAATTTGGAAAAAAAAAAAAAAGAAAAAAAATTGTATCAACAATGGCAACATCAAATTCTTTCAGTATCGAATGTCAATCCATTTGTTTCAGTAAGCAACAGTTTGTTGACCAGAAATTATAGACATCCGTTTCAGTTGATGGGCTCATCAATGGCCGTAAGTGACTCAGCTAATGAAATTTATTCGTGTTCTAATGTTTTAAATTTTTTCCCCCCCCCCCCCCCCCCTTCTTGTCCATGTATATTTTGACGCTCGGTTTGTTAGGATCTTATGTAATTTGTCAAATTTGTATGCTTCCATTGAACAAGAGTATTAAAATTCTGTAAGATTTTAAGATATGATGAAATTGACAGATCATGCATGATTCATGATGAACTTCTGAATCTTTTATATTGACAATTATCTTATCTTAAAATGGGTCTTCTTTTTATTTATGACCAACAATAGAATAGTAAAAGAAAAGCCAATGATTAATGTACCTTTCCGACGTAGAAAAGAATGGCAAAATCTGTTGATTTGATGAAATAGTTATGGAGACTCCCTTATCCTTTCGAAATAGTGATATAAACTTTCCCTTCGGCCAAACTTTGTAGTCCGTATGACCAATTTTAAATGCAAATGAGTTCTATGTGTTCTAGTAGTGATATGTGTATCCTAAAAATGTAGAGTCTTTTATGAAAACAAGAGGGTGTTCCAGACCATTTGGCCAAACCACACAGGGTTGCCGCTGTCCCTTTTCCTTTTCGAATTTTAATCTAGTTGCTTTTTTTTTTTTTTCTGGACTTCAAAAATTGATCGTTAAATAGTTTTATTAATTTAGAAAATGTAATTGAATAATTCATGTGGCAGCTTATGTGTAATTGCCACATCAGGTCAATTATTAACCACATCAACTTATCCTAACATTATTCTTTTGTAATTTGTTTGTCACCTCTTTCTTTGCATTTTCTCTTTGTTTTAATAGTTGATCGAAACTGAAAATGAACATAGTAGTTTAGATTTTTCATATTCAAGTCTATTGATGCTTTGATTAAATTCAGATAAGTTGCTATTCTAGATGATAGAATGAGTGCCAACAGGAAGTTTCTACAACAAAATAATTTATTATTCGTGTAATACAAGGTCAAAACAGTGCCCCATAATCAATTTGTATTGAGTTTTACACAGTACGAGCAAGTGGTGGCTCACAATCATGACCATCTTGAGCCTGAATGTGACTTGGTCTTCTAATCGATTTTCTTATACGCTTTATCATCTTCACCATAAGGCGACTGCTGTGTCCAAGGACAAGAACACCCCCAACAGCTGTCCATACAAGAATTACGATAGTTGAAGTAGGTGAATATGATATAACAGGGTAAGTGAGGTAATCTATAGAGACCGCATAAGTCATTGCCATTGCAGTAATTGCCACCCACATGGTCACCATTAAAATCCACATAAATAGTCTACTGTTAAGTGGTAAGCCACTTATAAGCAAAAGTATAATGCTAAGAGAAGCAAGAAAACCTGTAGTGTTAAGCACTAGAAAAGAATAGTATGAAATATAGTCCTTGTATCTATATCCATCAATTGGAAACCTTGCTGTTGGTGGTTCTGGTTCAGTTGTCATCGCCGTATTTTGGGAAGAACTCTCTTGCGAAGGAAGGTGAGGAGGGTTCACCCCTGCTTGAAAAGCCATGGTAGCAATCAGTGATGCTACAACCATTATTGCATTACGCTTTTTTTCCAACCAATCATCTTCATTCTTAAGAGTTCTTTTCAAACCTTTTTGACCTTTATGCTTTTGATTATTTTCTTGGGATGTCAAGCTGTTGGTCTGTGTGACGGCAAGTTCATTCCCTGGAGGCTGCATATCTTTTGCACTAATTGCTCCAGCACGTCGAAGTAATTCCCCAATCTCCCAATCTTTGATGTCCCTTTTGCTTTGAGCTAGGATATCCCATGCCGTGAAGCCATTTGCATTAACAGCATTCAATTTGATTATAGTACTGGTTGTCAAAAACTTGATGGCCTGTATAGGTGTTAATATTAATCAATTCCTAGAGAAATATTTTTGTGTGTGCATTGAGAACCCTACTGTTATATGTGATATGAGTGATCCATACCTCAATTTGTTTATCAGCAACTGCAAGGTGCAAGATGGTAATGCCATAATCATCCTTGGCATTCAAAAATTGAGGGTCTTCCATATTTTCCATTAAAAACTTCAGTGCTTCCAACTGATTGTGTTTCACACACAAATGTAAAATGGTCTCACCCCAGATCAGAGGGGCAGAAGCAACAAGCGGTCTTGTTCTGACCAGCTCTTCCAAGACGTCAACCTGGCCTTTCATGGCTGCCAGATGAAGAGGGTTTCTTCCATCTACATCCTTAGCAGAACACATGTCTGGGTTGACTTCTAACAGTGCCTTTACTATGCCGACATAACCTTTCTGTGATGCTATGTGAAGAGCTGATGATTTCCGCGAGTCTAACTCTCCAGCAATCCCAGGCTTTTGGCGTAAAATCTCCTTCGCAAAGTCCTCGTGCCCAAGCAATGATGCTACATGCAGCGGAGTCTCAGAGGAACAATTCATTGCGGCTCTCTCAAGAATTAATCGGTCTTGTTGAAGCAATTCTAACAAGGTAGTTACACTCCCTGCTAGCGCTGCTTCATAAAGCTTGCTTTCCATGTTCTTCATCTTGTGTCATGTGTGCAAATTTAGCTTACAGATATTAAAAGACCTGCCTATTGGTATTTATACTTGCAAGAGCTGAGTGCAACCCTTTGATTAATGCATGTGAAAGAGCTGAAAATTATTAGGGAAGTTTGGTTGCACCTTCCATTCTTTCCATTACGTGTTTAATCTTGGACGTTTGGGAAATTTCTTCATGCTATAACATTGATCAAACTTTGGTCAATGGAAAAGATAGACCTTTGTTTTGTCTTTGAAAATTGCGGTGTACGAATTTCTTGGAAGGTACTCTTAGGGACTACATACAGTTGGTGTTTTATTTAAGAGAGGATTTGTTTTCAATTTTTTGTCCCAAACAAAAATCTGTAGACCTTTCTATGTTCACCTATTTCCAAAGTGGGGACTCATGGTCTCTCAATACTTATACGTCCACTATCAACAAATTAAACACATCCTTTTGAGTGGTAATATCATCTAGCTCTTCATTGGTTGCTTTGGTCTTGACAGCAATGTCGTGATGGAGAAAGACTTGTTTGAAACGAAAGCAAGAAGCAGGAAGCAGGAAAATAACTTCTTCTTCAGATGAGGAGCACCGAGAGCATTGTCGTCAACCATCCAGTCATCCTAACACATCTTCGACGTCGTAGCATCGTTGAGCACAGCTTGTATAGCTTGAAGATGGCCAGTAAGTTTTTTAACTTCATTTTTGACATCAGTCACTAGCTTCACAGGTTGTGTCACCTCTTCAGCAGCAAAAGAAATCAGCAGCTGGAAGAGAGGGGAAGTGACGGCATCAACCTTGGTATTGATGGATAATTTTAGATGATAAATTGATAGCTTGAAGGAGAATTTAAGGAGCTGACATAGTATTATTGATTCCGTAGTATTATTCGGGACTCAATAATTGGAGCACTTTCTCCTGTTACTTTACTTCCTATAGAAAATTTTACTATCACCAAGTCATCAACACCATCACGGTGTTGTTTGAATAGATGCACTTTACTAATGAAGATACGTATACATGCAAATTGGCTAATTGAATTTTTGTGAGTGTCGGTTGTAATTGTATAATCAGTATCACAAAATTGAAAACCACGTTAAAACCCAAAACCACATTAATTGAATTATTCAAAGGAGTCTCACTCGGACGCAGGTCGCTATTTGGGAAAGTGAATGCAAGTGAAATTATGGCCTTGCGTTTTTTAAAAAGCAGTGGTTCTCTTTTAGTTGCTTCATATTTAGCTATTCTCACTTCGCGTTAACTGTATATAGTCAATGTCGCTCTTTCCTGGAGACTGTTAAAAAAGTTTGTTCGGTTCTTTTCTTTTTGATTCCATAGGGACAATTAGCAAACCGTCCTTGTCGAGTGAGGTCATAGTACATAAAGCTTTATTGCATAGATAGATTTGTTAAACCCTCCTGGGATTGCATTAGCTTTCCAAGGTCTTGAGGAACCAACAGTTACGAAATTGCAAAATCTAAGAATCTGAAGTCACGTGTCCTTTTGCGTTCCCTTATACTGCATCTGCAATTATGCAAATGAATCCCAACAAATAGTGTGCGGTTTCAGTGCAATTCAACTCAGTTGAGAAGATAACTCAGTTGTACTGGTCAGGTTTTTTCTCTTTTTTTTTTTTTTTAAATCTTAATTATTGTTTGACAACATGTTATGGATCTTATGTGGAAGTATTCTAATATTCAAAGAAAAATTGGGAAAGAGAGAAAATTTTATTTTCATTCAATATTCTTCAAATGAACTCTGAATAAATTATGAATGTTCACAAGTAATAGCTCCTATTTATTAGAAAATATAACCAACATCTGAATTCTCAACCGGCCATTGGAATTCTGAATTTCAGAATTACGAATTCAGGATACAAAATATTGAATTCACATCTTATGTATCCATAACAATAAAATTGGGGATAAACAAATAAATTCACAACAAAACCTAATTTTTAGATGAAATCGGCATCTCATTTTTAATTTTCATTTGAAAAGGAAAAATGGATGGAACTGACATTTTTTTAAGATCTCAGGGTATTTTCATCGAAGCATACGAATTTGCCTTGCACTATTCCTTTTTTTTTTTTAAATCATTGCAAACTCTTTTTTCTTCTTCTATCACTTGGAATTTTTTTTATTAACTATAAAATCTTCTTCTTTTTATATCACAATTCGACATAATCTTTCATGGAGATTTTTTAAAAAGAAATTAGTACCAAAATTTCTCACAATTTTAATAGTGGAGATTCTTTGTATCTATGCATCTATCTGAATAATGAGATTTTTTCTCTATAAAAGTTTACAAAAAAGTAAGGTAATTTTCTCACAATTTATTCATATTAATTTCCAACTTTTCTAAAATTTACTTGTTTTTTTTTTAAACTTATGCCTGATTTTTAGACATTTTAATTTCCCATTGTGAGGTAGTAGGATCCCTCACAGTATTAGGGTATTAATATACAATGTTTGGTAAATAGGGTTAATTACCCCTAGGTGGTAGTTTTTTAGACAAATTTAAAAAAAGTGATACATTTTTAAAAAAAAAATACTCGAGTAGATGACAATCCGTTAATTTTTTCATTAATTTTAATAGGAAAAATAAATTAATTAAAAAATGACATTTTTGTCCCTAGAATTAATTATAAAATGACATTTCTGCCCCTATAATAGCCACAAAATGACATTTCTATCCCTAAAATTAGTCACAAAATATATTTTTGCCCCTACTCAATTATTTTTATTTTCTAAGTAAAAAATTATAAAAAATTACATCTAAATGCAATTAACGGGCATTTTTAGTTAAATGATATTTTTTTAAATTTCTTGTTGAATCAAAATTTGCTGTTAAAAGTTATAAAAAAATTTTAGAAATTTTTTATAAAAACTTTACCGCAATTTCTTGTTTGATTCAACAAGAATTTTTTTTAACATAATGTATTATTTAATTATGTAATAATTAATATATAAAATTGATTAATATTTAATAAGTTAATATAACTAACAATAAGTACTTAAATAATATATAAAAATAAAAATATAACATAATATTACAATATTTAATTATATTATAGTCATTAATATATAAAAATTGATTATTTAAAAATTTAATATAACTAATAATAAATATTTATATATGAATACATTTAAATAATATTAATTTAAAATTAATACCAATAAAAATAATAGTATAAAATATCATTATGTTATGATATTATTTAGAGATTATTTCATTAAATTATTTACTTCGATTTTTATTTCACACGTTATATATTTAGAAAATACTGAAAAATAAATGTTATGCTGCCGAGAGTATAAGGCTATAAGCTTTAATCTTTATAAAAAGTTATGATATTTTTAGAAATTTATACTAAAAAATAATATTAAGTTTCTAAAATTTAAGACTTCTATATTTAGTATTTTTTTAGGTACTAATCAATATTATTTTATAAATATATAATTTAAGTTAATCACAAAAAAAATAATACAGTACAGTGTAGCACCAAACGTTGTACAATATTATTATAATGTAATATAGTATAATATAATATAGTATGTCAAACGCACCATCAAAGTATGTTTGATATCTCTCATTGTGAGGTATTAGGACCCTCATAGTATTAGGGTATTATTATACAATGTTTGGTAAATGTACCGTATAGTATTGTAATGTGGCTGCAGTAAAATGTTATTGCGGTCGAACCCCCATATACTAAACCCGTGGGGTTTCAGGTTTTATGCGGGTTGGAAGCTATTTTGAGACAAAAATAAAATTTCCATTTTGTTCTCTCTTCATTGTCGTTCTCAAATCATTCTCCCTGTCGTTCTCTCTGTGCTCAACAGAAGCCAACTCCACGACGCTCCACCACCACGCCATCTGCCTTCACCGTCACCGCAGCGTGCGACACCAGCTCCACTGCCGCCCACTGTGCAACACCAACTCCACCACGCAATACCACTGCTCTGCCGGCCCTTAACCGCCTAAGGTTTGATTTGAGTTTGGGTTTAATTTTTGAATTTATGTTTGATTTTTAAATTACGGTTTGATTTTATTTGTCTTGTCTATTTCTCCCACCCACAAATATCTATACTAGGAGAAGTAGAGAGAGAGAGAGAGAGAGAGAGAGAAGGGTTATAGGCAGCGAAAGAGAGAAAAGGGAAGAGAATAATTATGCAAAAGTCAGTTAGCTGATTTGATACTATTCATGAAATTGATTTGTTGAAGGGTAACGTGGCAAAGGGTCCTCGTCAATAATGGCATATGAAATTGATCAATTATTTTTAAATGGTGATTAATTTATGAAATGGATGCCTATTCAGATTTTGTACCAGTTCAATGATTCAGTGTTTTATCTTTAAAAATTGTGGTGTATGAATTTCTTGAAAGGTACTCTTAAGAACTATATACAGTTGGTGTTTTTATTAAGAAGGATTTGTTTTCAATTTTCTTTTTCCGCAAGCAAAAATCTGTGTACCTTTCTATGTTCACCTATCTCTAAGGAGGGGACTCCAGGCCTCTCAGTACTTATACTTCCACTCTCAACAAATTTAAACACATCTTTTTAAGTGGTAATTAATATCATCTAGCTCTTCATTGGTTGTTTTGGTCTTGACAGCGATGTCATGATGGAGAAAGACTTGTTTGAAACGAAAGCAAGAAGCAAGAAGCAGGAAGCAGAAATATAACTATCTACAGATGAGGAGCACCAAGAGCATTGCCATCAACCATCCACTCATCCAACACATTCATCGTTGAGCACAGCTTGTATGGCTTGAAGATGGAGCAGTAAGTTTTTAAACTTCATTTTTGACACCAGTCACTAGCTTCATCAACCTTGGTATCGATGGAAAATTTTAGATGATAAATTGATAGCTAGAAGGAGAATTGAAGGAGCTGTACGTAATATTATTGAGTCCGTATTATTATGCGAGACTCAATAGTTGGATCACATCCCCTGTTACATTACTTGCCACAGAAAATTTTACTATAACCAAGTCATCAACACGACGTTGTTTCAATAGATGCAATTTACTAATTAAGACACGTATATATGCAAATTGACTACTTGAATTTTGAGGGTGTCGGTAGTAATTGCATTGTCAGTATCACAAAATTAAAATCCACATTAAAAGTCAAAACCACGTTAATTGAATTTTTCAAAGGGGTCCCACACAGAAGGAGGTCGCTGTTTGGGTTTTTTTCAAAAAGTAGTGGCTCTATTTTAGTCGCTCCACATTTAGTCAATGTCGATCTCTCCTGGAGACTGTAAAAATAAGTTCGTTCGGTTTCTTTTCCTTTTGATCAAGCCCATAGGACACCTATATGTTCCAATTAATATTTTATTGACATTTTCAATTAGAAATTTATATGACTTAGATCATGAAGGAATATCCGTTTCACCCAAATAATGTTTATTGTATCATTTTCTTTTTTATGTTTCAAATACTTGTATAAGTTGAGTCTGTATACTCATGAATTAATAGTGAAATTTATATTCTCTATATTGTTTTTTAAAAATTTTTCATAATATCATAGCGGCTTTGAGAGTCCTCAAATTTATGGTTTAACCTTAGCCACCATGTCTATGGTGGCTTTCCTTTTTATTTGTTTTTCAATTGCTTTAAAAAAAAAAGTTTTTCGATCTAGGGACGGCAAAAATATTTAGGCTCGGCCTAGATCCGTAAAGATTCAGAAGATTCGGATCTGGAAAAATTCGGATCTGCACATTAAAAAATGCGGATCTAGATGTTAAAAGTTAAGATCTGGGTGGATCCGGATGCATTTGCATCCAAAAAACCGGATATCCACTAATCCGCATTATTTTTAATTAAATTATTTATTAAATTAAAATTAAATAAAAAATATAAGTTAAATGAAAAAACATAGTAGGATTAATTAAAAAATATATAATTTAAATTAAATTATAAAATATATCAGGTTCCACATCATTTTATGTGGATTTGTGGTGTTCGTATAATTTTTATTTGTGAATTTATGGTATTGTATATTGCTCTAGGAGTTGAATTGTTAATCGTTGAATAATGATTATATTTTATTTGATATTATTAGATAAGTTATTAAATTTTAAATTTTAAATTGTTATATTTTAATTAATGTAGATCCAGATATCCGGAATATCTACAGCAATTTGTGTGGATATTATCCGCATCCAGATATAAAAATATTAATATGGATCCAGATCCGAATGCACTTATATCTGAATTTGAATTCAGATTTTATCATCCCTGTTTCGACCACACCATCGACCACTACTTCCACCATAACAAAGGAAATGACGTCAAAAGAAAAGGGAATGTAAAAGGAATACTCAAAATTGATGTTTTCTTTGACAAGATTAATGAAATGGCTTTTTAAATGGAAGAATTTCATAGCAATATTAAAGGAAAGAAAATTAAATCTTCAAATAAAATCCTTGAGTGAAGAGTTAATTTCCTTGAAAAAGATCAAAGAAATAGCTTTCATATAGAAAGAATTCCTTGATTAAAGGAATCTACTTATGACTTTCACGTTTCCAAAAAAATGTACATGGAAATAATTGAGATTTCCTAGTTAAAGGAATGCTTCATAAATTGTTGTATGACACTTAAATGAGATATAAATCAAAATGAAGGATTTGAATTTCGTTTGCTAACTTGAGGAAAAATGATAAGAATCAAGTAATATTGATGGAATCAGAATAATCAAACTAATGATAGATTGTTTCCATCTTAATTAGTGATTAAGAAATATTTGAAGGATTTGAATTTCGTTTGCTAACTTGAGGAAAAATGATAAGAATCAAGTAATATTGATGGAATCAGAATAATCAAACTAATGATAGATTGTTTCCATCTTAATTAGTGATTAAGAAATTTTTATTGTCAATTAATTTAAAGATTGATTGACTCAATCTTTATTAATAAATCATTATTTCTAAATTATGTCAATTCCATGTTACAAATATTTCTATAAATTGAATCTTTGTGCTCCTGAGTTAATAAGAGTGAAAAGTTTTCAACCCTATCTAATTAAATAGACAACGAACGAAGAAACACAATAATTGAGAATACTGTCTTTAGTCATCTGGAGGTAAATTTTGAATTAAAGTCTAGTCTTAGGCATCAATTCAGATGGTTCTTTGATTCGGTTAACTTCTTTAAGAGTTCTTTCTACGGTCTATCCATCACTTGTTCTTTAAATGATTCAACTAAATCAATCACATTCGAGCAAAGGCGGCGAGGATCGTTGCTTAGCTCACGTCTCAAATTTGGCCGCTTCTCAATTTCAAGATCAAACGAAAGTGTACATGTACGAGAAGAATGAACCATACACCAAGTAAAACGTAAAAAAGATTAAATAAATGACACCAATCCTCGGCAACGGCGCAAAAATTTGGTAGTTGTCGAAGCCAACAAAAATAAATACTTACTTTAAATGAATTGTGTATAGTGATTGAGCAGGGTCGTGTCCACAGAGATTGGTAATTATTTAAATCCTTTTAAAACATAAAACATTAAATGGGGGTTTTGTTGACAACAATAAAAATCAAATTAAAATAACAAGAATGCAAATTAAAGTTGTAATTCAATTTGGAAAAAGCTATTGAAGGAATTAAGCTACGATTATTCGATCGTTGATTGAAATATAAATTATTACTACTTATGAATGAGTTATAAATATCTTGAGGCCAATCTCTTTAACTGGTCGATATAGAACGACCGCTTGGTTATTTTCTAATCAATAGAAACCCTGAATCGATCATGGATTTAATCGATTATTGACGAAAAGGAGAGACCCAAATCCTAATCAACAAACACATCGATGGTTCGTTTTAAATTAGGTTGTTTATTCTCATAACACAACTCATCGCTATGTTATTTGTCACAAACATTAAAATCTTCATCGATAAATCGCTTTAATTGACAATAGATTAAGTTGATAATTAAATAGGTAATTACCTAATTAACAAACATAATCATGAAAATAATTGAGAGAATAAACAAATACCCAAAAAGCAATAAAACAATTAAAGCGTAAGAAAAATCTCACGAGTGATGAATCGAAAACATTAACTTGGGAAAAATAGGTTTAGTTATTGTAGAAGAGAAAAGTTTAGATCTAGGGTTTCTTTCTTTTTTCTCCAATCCTTTTTTTTCACAATAGATTCTTCCTTTAAATACTCTCTCTCTCTTCTCCTCTAGAGTTCTATTTAAAATAAAATACTAATATCTGAAATATTAAATTCGTAATTACAAAAATAATCAAAAATACAAAACAGATTAAACTAAAAACTGCAGGTTTGTAGTTGACGCACCCTTATCAACAAAAGTTCTGACGCTCATAATTTCTCTAAGAGAACAATCATCCTTAAACATCATCTTGTAGCTCAATTTTAGCACCAATCAATAGAATTGCACCTATAAAAATAAAATACAAGTAAATCACTATTATTAAGTGCAAAACATCGATATTAAGGGAAGTAAACAATGCAAAACTAGTGCATAAATTGCACTCTAACAAATTCCCCCACACCAAGATGATGCTTGTCCTCAAGCATATAACTGAAGACTAATCTCAAATCTCCACTAAATTCTCATCTCAACTCATCCAAAAACAATTTTAAACAAGCATACCTCAAGAAATTAAGTCGATCAACATTCGAGAGACAAGGATTTTAAAGCATGGAATCTCATAAGATAGAATAAGGACATTCAACCACCAAGAAGATCCATTCAAAATTCAAGTGCAACAAGATTTAATAGCCCTCTCATTGACTTCACTCCATGCAAAGTGTTTAGGGTGTCATTTATGCACTCAAATCAAAGAATGCTATTACCATAAGCTTGCTCATATATCACATCTCAATCCACAAAACATGAATAAAATGCAAAAATCTAAGGGTCTTAAAAGGGTTGTAATGGGGTTAAATAGGTTAAATGAAAAAGAAAGGTCTACGAACGAAAAAGAGATCAAAATGAGAAGAATGAACTCATTGAATGAACATATGATATCAAAATGCTTATTTCTACTCACGGTGCTAAGAATGTAAACATTTTTTTTCTCTTCTTTTTTTATTTTTTTATTTTTCTTTTTTTTCCTTTTTTTCTTTTTTTCTTTTTTCTTTTTTCTTTTTTCTTTTTTCTTTTTTATTTTTATCAAACAAAAGAAACGAACCTTACACAATTTAATTCAAGCATAATGCTTATTGATCTAATTGAGAAACTTTAATACAAGGTAGAAAAAGCAACAAAATATATATAAATATATCCACACAATGAGTCCAAAAATCCCCTTAAATTGAGGCTCAAAAAAGAAGAAACATAGTTAAGTAGACGGAGAGAATTAGATGGGTAATGGTTAAGGCTCAAACAAAGATAGCAAATAAAGATCTTCGGGTAGAGAAAAAAAAAAAGAAAATGCGAGAATATAAAAATGGTAAATGGTTTGCCCTTATCATTTTAATGCAGAAAATTCCGTAAAGCGGCTTCAACATGCATAACAAAGCAAGTTCTAGAATAAACAAACTAAGATTGATATTCACATAATAAAAATATTAGAGCAAAGTGGTTGCTCATAGGCTCAAATCCTCATAAAGTTAGTAAATTTGCTATCAAATCATGTACACTCTTCAAATGAATCAACCATCAATAGTGGTTTGGAATGAGAAGAATGTAGGAGTGATATATAAAAGGAAAGGTAAAAAGGATAATAAGCGAGAAAGATGTATGTAGTAAAAAAAATAAAAGATAAAATGTGAGTGATGAAAGAGTATGATAGAAAAAATAGATGTAAATAATTTGAGATAGATGGGAAAAGAGGAGAGAGAAAAGAAAAGAAAAATAATAATATATGAAGCATAGTAACTCCAAAATCATTTAAGGATGAGTAGAGTGAAAATAATACTTCCAGACATCAATAATGCAAAAATTCCTCCCCCACACCAAGACCTTACATTGTCCCCAATGTAAGATAATCAAAGCTCACATAAAAATTAAAGCGTAAGGTTAAAAGATTAAAGGCAAAAACTTCCCTGAATTGTGAGCTTTGATCCACATAACATCTATGGGCTTGGCGGAAATGGTGGGATAAATCCCACACTCTCGAAGTATCTTGACAAATTCGCTGTCTTGTTCGGTTTGTGCTCCATTTTCTCTAGAATGCTCAAAGGTGCGGATGTAGAAGGAATAGTTGGTGAAGCGTGATTATCGTCGTCATCAGAGGTAGCACCACTCCTGGCATAAAGCTTCTTTGGAGGTTGAGTTGGTCTTGGTTCGATGGCTGAAATCTCCCTCGCTTGAATTCGACCTTCTTTCGAAACACAAACATATTCAAAAATTCCTTTTGCAAGCGGGATACAAATCATTATTATCGGGATCATACATGGGTTTATAGCTAACAAGTAATGTATGGACGAAATAAAGTCTATCCGGTTTAAACACACTTTGATATTGATCTAACTAAAAACCTAAATTAGGCCTCACATCATTTAACATGCACGGATAAAATAAAATTCAGGTTTAGAAAACTCACGGTGATCTTTCTTTCTAAAAATTATCTGAATTGATGCACAATTTCAAAACAAGATCACGTGAAAGAACTCTTTGATTTACCGGTCGTAGGCATTGTGATCAGCAGGATAAATTACGCCAAAGATCATAAGGCTCAAAATTTTAAGCTAAAGTCACAGTTGTTCTAAATATGCATCCTAGAAGAATAATCATCATCGATGAATCCTAAAGCTAGGTTAAAATCTATGATAGAGTGTGAAAAATTTCGTCATTAACTAAACTTTATGACATCCGGGTATGCAAAGTAAACTTCGTTGGTATATAAAATTGAAAAGTAGCATAGAACTCTAATCGACTCAATATAAGAAACAATCAACATCAACAAACTTACATTTATCTATCGAAGAATCAAAATTACCATTAACATTGATTTTTCAAGAGTCGGTAATGAATATACTTAGGAAGTATTTTTAAGCTTGGAAATATCTTTATACCTTTCTTTCTCTTGTTGATTCGCGAATCACGAGGCACCCTCAAGATTGGATTCATAGTGGCAAAACACTCATGCCTTTTCCATGTTTGATCTTTGTCTCACGCTTGTGAATCTAAAAGCGTGTTCCATGAAGCTCTGATCTTGGATTTCTTTGCGACATGTGTCTTTTTAGATGACTTGAAGTTGATGCTTTCCTCTTCGGCATTGTTACAACAATTGTACTCATGGATTTCGATTCATGCGGCTGGAATGCAAGGTGTAAATTGGGATGATTCTTTGCTTTGGAGCTTATGATGGGCGGGATGGGTGATTATTCTTGTGGGCTGATTCTCGTCTTTGAAATTTGGATCTGTGTTGATCTTTAGCGTTAGGGCTAGTTAATGAATGCTTGGCTTTGGATGAAGGTTGATCTGCATACCTTGAGGATGGGCTGATTCTTGGCATACAATTCTTGCGTATTGAGGCTAGTCTTGTGATGGTGGATTCTTTGCGTTAAATTTGGTCTTGCGATGGTGGATTCTTGGAAGAAAACCAATTATGTGAATTAGGGATTTTGTGAACAGTAAATTTTTTTTTCGTTTTTTTAATTTTTTTCAAATAAATAAAAAAATATATATAGAAAATAAAGGAAAAAAAACCTTTTTTTCTTTTTTTTCTTTTCAAATAAATAAATAAATAATTTTTTTTTTGTGATGAATCACTTTGAGACTTTAAAAATTTCAGAAGTACTTTTTTAATAAGCACGTAAAAAAAACCATTTAGGCGTTTACGAAGTTTAATCTTGACAAATCTTTAAACGCTTCCTTATGACAAACAAGTTCACCATAGGTGAGCTCATCATAAGGAATGCGATTATCATAAAGGGCTTTAATGGAATTCCTAACCTTTTCTCCTAATAGGGTAGGTAATCCTTCAATGAATTTTTCTTTCCAAGTTACATGATTAGCATCATCCCTAAGGAAGAGTCTGGTAAAGAAAGTGGTTTTGTACTTTGGAATTCACTAAGTTTTCTACACCTCAGGTTGTGTAGTAAATCAGCATTTTTATCTCTAAGGTGAGAAGGGTCACCTATGAAATGAAGGGAAATAGTCAGAATCAGGGTAGCAACAGCATCCTGGATTGGACTATTGAATTCATCGAGAATGGTGGCTCCATTTTCGTCTGTCTGAATTGAATTGAGGATATCTAATTGTTGCTGTTTGGTGAGAAGATGATCCCACCAACCTTTAAGTTGACCTGTAAAACCAGCAATGAGAATTTCTGCAATGGCTTTGTCAGAAGTTCCCGATTGAGTTTTATAAGCATTGGCTGCCATGGTCATCTGTTGCAACAATCCTAGGATATTATATTCAGACATACCATCAATATTCCACTCATAGATAGAGGATGCATTAAAACGTGATTGGTTTAATGCACTTGGGCTATTGTCTATGGCTAAGTCAGGTGGAGACTTGACAGTAGGAAGGGCTAATTCCCAATGGATTTTGTTGGCTTTAGGAACAGGTTCTTCTTGAAATGCTTCTATATCTGAAGAGGCTATAGAAACATTGTCTTGTTCTAGTACACCAATCTTACTGGATTGGGCACTATCAGGAGCTATTTGGATTTTACTAGAAGAAGAAGAAGCTTCTATTCTATCTAGTTGTTCTCTAATAGCTTTAGCAAAATCTGATTTTGACTCTTGAACAAGTTTTTGACTAGTTTTCGAAACCTGAAAAGGTTTGAAAATAGGTTCTTTAAGCTTTTTGTCAGAATCCGATTTTGATGAAACAGGAGAAATAGTATTGACTGGAGACACAGTTATGGTTGACTTTTGGAATTGGTTTTCTATCCTAGTCAACTGTTTTCCTATAGTATTTAGATTAGCATTACAGAAATTGTTCTGTTGGATAATGCTATCTAAATCTGTTTCTGGATCTTTATGGATCTTATAAGGTGAGGCTTTTATCTCGACAGGAGGTTCACCATGTTCAATGGTTAAACTCCTAGGAGGTGAATACTCAGATTCTATGATTCTTCCACTACCAGAAAGGTTCCATTAAGTGGTTTTCTTTCTAACAGTAATGGGATTTGATTCTTTAAAAGGATAAACAATTTGGTTATCTGAAGCATATATCTCAAACCAATCAAAAAATAAAATATGAACTTTATGCAAATTTACAAACTCATAATAAACTTGTTGAATTTCTTTTCTTTGGTTTAAGAAATGTTTGAAAAACCAAAGTCTTTTTTCTTTATTGGAATTAGAATAAAAATCATTATGAAGAAGAGTTTTGTTTATTTCAAAAAAATCTTTTTCAATGACATTTATTACATTTTCAGTAACAGCAGAAAATGTAGGAGAAGTTGGAGGAGATGGTTCCTTCTCTTCCTGCCTTTGGCGACTAGTGTAAATGGGATGGGGAACACTAGTTGCATAGTCAACTGAATGTATGGAAGAACTAGGTATATCCGAGGTGGAAAACCTAGGTTGACTATTTACTGGTTGGAAAGGGAGATTTATAACGGAAGGAATTTTTGAAAATTTTCTTTCCAATGAAGGAATACTTGAACAAGAATCTTTATCAGAGAATCTAGATGATGTAGATCTTCTAAAGGATAATTTGACTTTACCATCAGAATACTGAGTCACATTATACAACTCTGTATTTGGCTCAAGTTGTTTTGGAATCATTGGTGCAGTGGCTCCTTCAAGAATCCATTCATCTGGAAGATTGATATCTTTCCATTGGATAGGTTATGGGATGACCGTATTAGCTTTGGACAGGTCAGTATGCAAGAGAAGAGTCTCATCTCTCTTTGACTGGAATTTATGTTAACGTCTTAGCGAAATCGTACTTTGTAAGAAATTTTAAAAATTAAGGCAACCGGGACAGATCCCTCAATCATGTGATAATTATGGGTCTTGATTTGCAAAATCATGCTTTTTAGAATATTTTTGTCTTTTAAAGAAATTGTTATATAACAATTAAACGAAATGGGACCTTTACAAAGACTTGATTCTATACTACTTAGTAAAGAATCATCAAAAGAGATGAATCGCCCATCTCTCAGTACAGCAAGTATAGAGGTATTTAGACCTTCTTTTGTTAAGGGTTTTATACCAACTTGTATTAAACCAATGTGAACGTAATTAAAATTTTTATCTTTTAATTTCTTTAAAGATTGTTCTGAAAACAGGTGAATCGTTTCAAAAGGCTTTGAAAGGGTTATGTCACGTTCTTCAGTTTTTATGACATAATCATTTTTTAGAAAATCAAGCTTTTTTGTCTTGTAAATCATTTCTTTATTAATCTTTGGTAATTCCCAATTATCAATAGCTTTATTGAAGTCTTCAATAACAAATTCTTCTGAATTAACGACATTCTTAGAATTACTAGTCTTCCCGGAAGAAGAGCTAGAAAAGGATTATGCTCTACAGAGTAGAGAATCATGTATAAAACCTATATCTAAGTTTTAGTCTTGTTGGTATGGCTACAATCCAAGGCTAAGAATTGGTTTTACTACCTTTCAACCAAATCGGGACTTACGACCAAAAGCTACCAAGGCACTCAGAGGTAAACACTCGCCACACAAACAATATTCAACAAAAACATAAATTTTAAACACATAGTCTATTCTATATTACACTATCCTCCCCGTGGCTCTGATACCAGTAACACCAGGATCGTGGAGTGTGTGTGTGTTGTACAAAAGATTTTTAAAAATTAAAATAAAATAATTAATTAAAGCAAACAAGGGTACGTGGCAGACCATCAGTACGGACCAGACTAGTAATTCTAAGAATGTCGTTAATTCAGAAGAATTTGTTATTGAAGACTTCAATAAAGCTATTGATAATTGGGAATTACCAAAGATTAATAAAGAAATGATTTACAAGACAAAAAAGCTTGATTTTCTAAAAAATGATTATGTCATAAAAACTAAAGAACGTGACATAACCCTGGTGTTACTGGTATCAGAGCCACGGGGAGGATAGTGTAATATAGAATAGACTCTGTGTTTAAAATTTATGTTTTTGTTGAATATTATTTGTGTGGTGAGTGTTTACCTCTGAGTGCCTTGGTAGCTTATGGTCGTAAGTCCCGATTTGGTTGAAGGGCAGTAAAACTAATTCTTAGCCTTGGATTGTAGCCATACCAACAAGACTAAAACGTAGATATAGGTTTTATACATGGATTCTCTACTCTGTAGAGCATCATCCTTTTCTAGCTCTTCTTCCGGGAAGACTAGTGATTCTAAGAATGTCGTTAATTCAGAAGAAGTTGTTATTGAAGACTTCAATAAAGCTATTGATAATTGGGAATTACCAAAGATTAATAAAGAAATAATTTACAAGACAAAAAAGCTTGATTTTCTAAAAAATGATTATGTCATAAAAACTGAAGAACGTGACATAACCCTTTTAAAGCCTTTTGAAACGATTCACCTGTTTTCAGAACAATCTCTAAAGAAATTAAAAGATAAAAATTTTAATTACGTTCACATTGGTTTAATACAAGTTGGTATAAAACCTTTAACAAAAGAAGGTTTAAATACCTCTATACTTGTTGTACTGAGAGATTAGCGATTCATCTCTTTTGATGATTCTTTACTAAGTAGTATAGAATCAAGTCTTTGTAAAGGTCCATTTCGTTTAATTGTTATCCGAATATAACAATTTCTTTAAAAGACAAAAATATTCTAAAAAGCATGAATTTACAAATCAAGACCCATAATTATCACATGATTGAAGGATCTGTCTCGGTTGCCTTAATTTTTAAAATTTCTTACAAAGCTATGATTTCTGCGTTTAGTACGCAATATAAATTCCAGTCAAATAGAGATGAGACTCTTCTCTTGTAGACTGACCTGTCCAAAGCTAATACAGTCATCCCAAAACCTATCCAATGGAAATATATCAATCTTCTAGATGAATGGATTCTTGAAGAGCCCTTGCACATTCAAAACAACTTCAGACAAATCGAGTTGCGAATGTGACTCGATTCGATGGTAAAAGTCAAATTATCCTTTAGAAGATCTACATCATCTGATTCTCGATAAAAGATTCTTGTTCAAGTATTCTTCATTGGAAAGAAAATTTTCAAAAATTCCTTAGTTATAAATCTCCTTCAAAAATAGTCAACCTAGGTTTTCCACCTCGGATATACCTGTTCTTCCAGCGTTCAAAGAAAAAAATAAACAAAACTCTGATTTTATTCTAATTCAATAAAGAAAAAGACTTTGGTTTTGAAAACACTTAAGCAAAAAAAAGAAATTAACAAGTTTATTATGTGTTCATATTTTATTTTTTGATTGGTTTGAGATATATGCTTCAGATAACCAAATTGTTTATCCTTTTAAAGAATCAAATCTCATTACTGTTAGAAAGAAAACCACTGAATGAAACCTTTCTGGTAGTGGAAGAATCATAGAATCTGAGCATCCACCTCTTAGGAGTTTAACCATTGAACATGGTGAACCTCCTGTCGAGATAAAAGCCTCACCTTATAAGATCTATAAAGATCTAGAAACAGATTTAGATAGCATTATCCAACAGAACAATTTCTGTAATGCTAATCTAAATACTATAGGAAAACAGTTGACTAGGATAGAAAACCAATTCCAAAAGTCAACCATAACTGTGTCTCCAGTCAATACTATTTCTCCTGTTTCATCAATCGGATTCGACAAAAAGCTTAAGAACTATTTTCAAACCTTTTCAAAACTAGTCAAAACTTGTTCGAAGTCAAAATCGATTTTGCTTTAAAGCTGTAGAGAACAAAGATAGAATAGAAACTTCTTACAGTAAAATCTAAATAGCCACAATAGTGCCCGAATCGAAGATTGGTATACTAGAACAAGACAATGTTTATATAGCCTCTTCAGATATATAAGCATTTCAAGAAGAACCTGTTCCTAAAGCCAACAAAATCCATAGGGAATTAGCCACCCTCTTGCAGGCAAAACCAATCACGTTTTAATGCATCCTCATCTATGAGTGGAATATTGATGGTATGTCTGAATATAATATCAGGAACAGATGACCATTTATAAAAACTCGATCGAACTTGACAAAGCCATTGCGAAATTCTCATTCTTTGGTCCGAAAGGTTGGTGGGATCATCTTGATATCCTCAATTCAATTCAGACAGACGAAAATGGAGCCACCATTCTCGATGAATTCAATAGTCCAATCCAGGATGCTGTTGCTACCCTGATTCTGACTATTTCCCTTCATTTCATAAGTGACCCTTCTCACCTTAGAGATAAAAATGCTAAATTACTACATGCGAGGTATAGGAAACTTAGTGAATTCGAGTTCTGAAAACCACTTTCTTAGGGATGATGCTAATCATGTAACGGAAAGAAAAATTCCTTGATTACTATTAATAGGAGAAAAGGTTAGAATTCCATTAAAAGCCGCTATGATAATCGCATTCTTATGATGAGCTCATATGGTGAACTTGTCGATTTTGTCAATAAGGAAGGTTTAAAGATTTGTCGAATTTGAAACTTGACGTCTAAAATGGGAGCTTAGAAAATCTAGCGAGAATTGTTTAAAACTTAAAAGAATGTAATGGTAAGTGTTAACTGAAGCATTACAAACCAAAAGAAACCTTTTCAGATTTGAGAACTTTCTTATAAAAACCTTCAAGGCCTTATAAAAGATTTCTAAAAAGGATTTAGACCCAATCAAAACTCTTTTTAAGCATAAAGCCCACGTGTTATAAATGTGGAAAGAAAAGTCATCTTGTAAACTTTGCGGGATCAAAAAGGCTCATGATGAAGACCTATTTTCTAAAATTGCCCCTTTGCTTATAGAATCCGATTACGAGATGAGAGCATGGGATATATAGATCTAGTGATGATTACGATCGAGAATCCTATTTAAAGAAAATCAATGTGTTGACCAAAGACCAAGAAACTTTCCTTGAATTAGTCAAACACATTTCTGACCCAACACTCCAAAGAGAATATCTTGATAAACTTCTGAAAACCCTAGAGGTAAACAAAGCAGAAACTTCTAAAGCCCCAATCATTAAAAAGAATACTTATGATCTCACTGAAATTTTGGATAAAAAGAAAACAAAGAAAACAATGACTCCTAATATCCAAGATCTCTAGAAAGAGATAAAAGATATTAAACTCGAGATAAAAGAGTTAAAAGAAAAACAAAAGAATGATTCAGATACTATTCAACTCCTTTTACAAAGACAATTACAAGAAAACTCTGATAAAGAACCAGATTCTGATGGTGATAATGAAGAACAAAATGTTGACAACATTGAATCCATACCCAACGATTTTATGTTTGTTCTAAAAAAAATCACCACAAGAAAATATTTAATTAAAATTACTTTGATTTTTTCAAAAGATTTTGAAATCGACACCATTGCCCTTTTTGACACAGGTGCCGATTTAAATTGCATTAAAGAAGATATTGTCCCCAGAAGGTTCCATGAGAAAACTAAAGAAAGACTTTCTGCCGCCAATAATTCAAAACTTAATGTTAAATCTAAAGTTGATGCCTCTATTCATAACAATGGTTTTGAATTCAGGACTTCCTTCCTCTTAACAAATGATATCCATCAGACTGTTATATTAGGAACCCCATTTATTAATCTCATTACCCCTTATACTGTCAACTATGATAGTATATCTTTTAAAGCAAAGAAAGAAAAACTCATTTTCCCCTTCATTGAAAAACCTAAAACAAGAAACTTGAATATTGTTAAAGCTTACATTTACTCAAACCAAATCGAATGCCCTTAAATCTAAACAAAATGACTTGATTTGTTTAAAAAAAGATTTAAGTTTACAAAGAATTGAAAATCAATTACAAAATGAATTTGTAAAAAGAAAAATCTCTGATCTTAAAACCCTCATTGAAAAGGAAATTTGTACTGATCTACCATCTGCTTTTTGGAATAGAAAACAACATTTGGTTGATTTGCCTTATGAAAGTTCCTTTGATGAAAAACAAATACCTACCAAAGCCCGTCCAATCCAAATGAACATGGAATTGGAACAACATTGCAAAAAAGAAATAAAAGATTTGGAGTCCAAAGGACTCATTGTAAAATCTAGATCTCCATGGTCTTGTGCCGCTTTCTATGTCAATAAAAACTCTGAAATAGAAAGAGGGACACACAGACTTGTAATAAATTACAAACCCTTGAATAAAGCATTAAAATGGATTAGGTATCCCATACCTAATAAAAACGATTTACTCCAAAAACTCCATTCTGCTTTCATATTTTCTAAATTTGATATGAAGTCTGGTTTTTGGCAAATTCAAATTCATCCTAAAGACCGTTATAAAACTGCTTTTACTGTTCCTTTTGGACAGTATGAATGGACTGTTATGCCATTCGGATTAAAGAATGCACCTTCAGAATTCCAGAGAATTATGAATGATATTTACAACCCTTTCTCTGAATTTTGTATTGTTTATATTGATGATGTGTTGATCTTTTCTCAGACCATCGATCAACATTTCAAACATTTAAAAACTTTTTACCTTGCCACTAGACAAGCTGGTTTAGCCATTTCTAGTTCTAAAGTCTCTTTGTTTCAAACAAAGATCAGGTTCCTAGGTCATTACATTTCCAAAAGAACTATTACTCCTATTGAGCGATCTCTTGTCTTTGCTGACAAGTTTCCTGGTAGAATCCTTGATAAAACCCAATTGCAAAGATTCTTACGAAGTTTAAATTATGTTCTTGATTTCTGTCCTAACATCAACAGAATGTCAAAACCTCTGCATGATAGGTTAAAAAAGAATCATGTTGCATGGACTGATGAACATACCAAAATTGTTAAACTCATAAAGAATTCTGTTAAAAACATTCCATATTTATTTCTTGCTAATCTTGATTTACCTAAGATTGTTAAAACTGATGCTTCAGATTTAGGTTATAGAGGAATATTAAAGCAAGTAGATAACAGTAAAGAACAAATAGTACAATATATTTCTGCCCATTGGAATGAATGTCAAAGAAATTACTCTACTATTAAAAAGAAAATTCTTTCTATTGTTTTATGCATATCTAAATTCCAAAGCGATTTATTAAATCAAAAATTTTTGCTTAGAATCAATTACAAAGCTGCAAAACATGTTTTGGAAAAAGATGTTCAAAATATTGCTTCAAAACAGATTTTTGCAAGATGGTAAGCCATTTTGAGCGTTTTTTATTTTGATATCGAATTTATTAAAGGTGATACAAATTCTATTCCTGATTTTCTAACCAGGGAATTTCTTCAAAACAGATAATGCCACCCAAGAAAAAAGACAAAGGTAAAGCTGTTCTTAAAGACACTGAATCACTAGCAACCTCCAAAGAACCCCAATCAACCCCCTCTAAAGAAAAATTACTTTCTTCTGCCATGCCCATCAAATCCTGGATCGAAATGGTTGAAGAACAAGAAGCCCAATCTAAAGCCATTACCTCTGAAGATCAGGTAAAAGAATGGATGAGTTCCATTATAAAGTCCCCCGAGCTTATGCTCGCCTTACAAAATATTTCTCAATCTAAAACCCTTTCTCAAGTTCCTAAGAAAGAAAAGCCAGTTCCTAAAGCATTTTCAAAACCTACTTCCTCTAAAGAAATCGTTTCATGTGAAAGCTCTTCTTCGCAAATTGTTGTTTCCCAATCAAAGCTTTCACAAAAATCATCGGATTGGTTTAATAAAACCTATCAACAAAATGTTTTATCTATGGAGGATGGGTTTTATCATTCTGATCCATTTCAAGCAATTTCAAAGATTTTCCCGAAATGCTGGTTTTTCAAACCATGGGATTTATCCAAACCCCAGTCTTTCTACCAAAGCATACTTGAGTTCATTAAGTTAGTAAAATTTAAACATTTTTTCCTTAGTGATGCTTTCGTTATTCCATTACCATTCTTAAAGTCTTAAGTCCAAATCAGTGGGGTGACCAACTCCACAAACCAAAAATTTTTCCCGCCAATTTTCAAAAACGTTTAAACCATTGCTTATCTTTCTCCTACTGGGATTATCAGCAGGCCTGGTTTAACACCTTTTTTTATCCAAAATCCCAAAAGATCTCACTCTTGGTTATTTTTCTTCAATTCAAAAATAACCGTTCAAAGCCTTCCAAATTGGTTCCAAAATTTGGTGAAACTATTTTGGGCCAAGCCCAGAAATCTTAACCCAAAATGCCATCAAATGTCTAAATTTATTTAAAGCCCACTATGTTCCTTCTGAGTCCGAGAAGAGGTTTCCTCATTTTCTCTGTTTCTGTACAAATTTTTTCCTTCCTTGGGTTTGGATGTGGAATTTCCAATACCACACCATAAACACCCAACTAGTTTTACAAAGAACCTTCAAAGTCAAATGGTGGTCTAAATTTGACGAACAATCGAAATTGTCTGAAGCCACGATCCAATCCTGGTTTTCCACTAGAGGCCTCATTGCCCCAAGTAAAGACGTCGCAAAGGCCCAAAGCACTTTCCTTGCCCAGAGAGCAAAAGCCCAATCCCTGCTGGCCAGTGCCAAAACCAAGGATGAATATTTCAAAGTAATGCAGCAACTTCTTGCCACAAGATCATAGACATCTGCTGCAAGTTCTTCATCAAGCTCCTCTGGAGAAGCTGAACCGTTCATCTCCCTCGGAGATGAAAATGAAGATGACTGCTTCGGAATATTCTCTCCACTAAAGCATTCTTAAAGCTATTTGTAATTATTTGTTTGTAAAAAAAAAAAAAAAAAAAGAGTAACGATTGTCTTAATTTTTTATATTTTTCTGTAATTTTCACTTATGAAAATTCTTGTTCTTGTATTTATTTAATTTGTATTTTCCTTTATTTGGGTGGTCCCCTGGACACAAGTGAGAGTGCACATGTCTCTTCACCTATCTTTTGTTTTCTTTCAAAATTGTAAAGAAGAAAAGTTGTTGTCCCCCACATGTCTTGCAAATCCCGCTCCATCATCTATGCATGTGAGGCTACAGCAAAAGCCACTAAAGCTAAGTCCTTTCACCATGATGCTGTCTCCACTCACCAACCACGATTGTAAAGCTACAGTTTCGCTACAGTTGAAGCTACAGACTCGCCACAGTTCAAACTTCAACTGGTTTAAATTCAAAGCCTTGTAACATTAGAAGAGCAGAATTTTTATCTTTAACAAAGCATTGTATTCTCTCTCTCCCTCGGGAAATCTGGCTCAAGACATCAAGGAAACATTTCATGTCTTGTAATTTTCCCTTTCTTCAAAAAAAACCTATAACGCATTTCGGATTCAAGCAACTTATGTAAGCATTTAATTTTTCAATTAAAGAAATTTATTTAAAGCATTGAATGTATGTTTAAATTTTGCAATTTTATTTTCACAAAGCATGATCTGCAGGCTGATCTTCTCTATCAGACTTCTGCCATAAAACCTGTTACGATCCTCTAAGGCAAAGAGACCGGATCTCTGTCCTTAGTTGTATTTCTTTTCTCCCTCTTCAATCAGAATATTAGTTCTGGGATCCAGATCTATTATTATCTATGAGCCTTAGATTGTTGCTAGGCTTGCTTAAAAGGAATTAAAATTTTAAAGTGGTATATCGGCGGGAATCCATCGACGTAAGTTTCAGAGGTGAACCCGAATGGACACTAGTCTGGTCTGCACTGATGGTCAACAAGCCACGTACCCTTGTTTGCTTTAATTAATTATTTTATTTTATTTTTTAAAAATATTTTGTACAACACACACACACTCCACGATCCTGGTGTTACTGGTATATATATATATATATATATATATGCTTTTCCAAATTGAGTTCCATTACAAAATCTCCCGAGCTCATGCTCGCCCTACAAAACCTTTCTCAAAGCCAAATTTCTCTGAACCTTCTTTATTGACAAAACTGACTAGTTCACCATAGGTGAGCTCGTCATAAGGAACGCGATTGTCATAAAGAGCTTTGATGGAATTTCTAACCTTTTCTCCTAATAGGGTAGGTAAACCTGCAAGGAATTTTTCCTTCCAAGTTACATGATTAGCATCATCCCTAAGGAAGAGTCTGGTAAAGAAAGTGGTTTTGTATTCTTGGAAATCACTAAGTTTTCTACACCTCAAGTTGTGTAGTAACTCAGCATTTTTGTCTCTAAGGTGCGAAGGGTCACCTATGAAATGGAGGGATATGGTTAAAATAAAGGTAGCAACTGCATCCTGATTTGGATTATTCAATTCGTCAAGAATGGGGGCACCATCCTCATCTACTTGAATAGCGTTAAGGATGTCTAATTGCTGAACTTTGGTGAGAAGATGATCCCACCATCCTTTAAGTTGACCAGTAAAACCAGCAATTAGGATTTCTGCAATGGCCTTGTCAGAAGTTCCTGATTGGGTTTTATAGGCATTGGCTGCCATGGTCATTTGCTGCAATACACCTATAATGTTGTATTCAGACATTCCATCTATATTCCACTCATAGACAGAGGATGCATTATATCGAGCTTGATTTAATGCACTAGGCCTGTTGTCTATAGTCAAATCAGGTGGAGATTTGGAATTAGGGAGGGCTAATTCCCAATGGATTTTATTGGCTTTAGGAACAGGTTCTTCGGTAAAGGCTTCTAAGTCAGAAGAGGCAATAGAAACATGGTCATGTTCTAGTACTCCAATCTTGCTAGATTGAGGAGTATCAGGGGCAATTTGGATCTTACTAGATGAGGAAGAAGCAGCTTCTATCCTATCTAGTTGTTCTCTGATGGCTTTGGCAAAATCTGATTTTGATTCATGGACAAGCCTTTGGCTAGTTTTCGAAACCTGAAAAGGTTTGAAAATAGGTTCCTTAAGCTTTTTATCAGAATCCGATTTTGATGAAACAGGTGAAATGGAGGAAACAGTTATGGTAGACTTTTGAAATTGGTTTTCTATTCTGGTCAACTGTTTTCCTATCGTATTTAAGTTAGTATTACAGAAATTATTCTGTTGAATAATACTACTTAAATTTGCTTCAGTATCTGTAGGCTTTGGGATTTTGTAAGGAGAGGCTCTAATTTCGACAGGAGGTTCACCGTGATCAACGGTTAGGCTCCGAAGAGGTGGATGCTCAGATTCTATGGTTCTATCGCTATCAGAAAGTTTCCATCCAGGAGTATTCTTTCTAATAGTGATAGGGTTTGACTCTTTGAAAGGATAACTAATGTTGTTATCAGAAGAATATATTTCGAACCAATCAAAAAACAATATATGAACTCGATGAAGATTCACAAATTCATAATAAGTTTGTTGGATTTCTTTTCTTTGATTTAGAAAATGCTCAAAAAACCAAAGTCTTTTTTCTTTATTATTATCTGAATAAAAATCATTATGAAGAAGAGTTTTATCCAGTTCAAATTCCTTTTCTATGACATTTATAATGTTCTCTATGACAGCAGAGAAGGTAGGTGAAGTCGGAGGAGAAGGTTCCTTCTCTTCCTGTCTTTGACCTTGTTGACTACTAGTGTAAATAGGATGAGGAATATTTGTATTATAGTCAACAGAACGTATGGAGGGGCTAGGTATATCCGAAGTGGAAAACCTAAGCTGACTTTGAAAAGGGAGATTTATGACAGAAGGGATTTTTGTGAATTTCCTTTCTAATGAAGGAATACTTGAGCACGACTCTTTATCAGAAAATCTGGTTGAGTTAGATCTTCTGAAGGACAATTTGACTTTACCATCTGAATATTGAGTCACATTTTGTAACTCTGTATTTGGCTCAAGTTGCTTTGGAACCACTGGTGGAGCGATTCCTTCAAGAATCCATTCCTCTGGAAGATGGACATCTTTCCATTGGATTGGTTTTGGAATGACTGTGTTGGCTTTGGACAAATCAGTCTGTAAGAGAAGAGTCTCATCTCTTTTTGACTGGAATTTATGTTGTGTGCTAAATGCAGAAATCATGGCTTTATAAGAAATCTTAAAGATTAATGCAACTGGGATAGATCCCTCAATCATATTGTAATTGTGGGTTTTGATTTGTAAAATCATGCTCTTTAAAATATTTTTGTCTTTAAGGGAAACTGTTATGTTTGGATAACAATCAAAAGATATGGTACCTTTACAGAGACTAGATTCAATACTACTTAGTAGAGAATCATCAAAAGAGATGAATCGACCATCTCTAAGGACAGCTAGGATGGAAGTATCCAAGCCTTCTTTAGTTAATGGTTTTATGCCTATTTGGATTAATCCTATATGAATATAATTAAAATTCTTTTCTTTTAATTTCTTTAATGAATGCTCTGAAAACAACTGAATTGTTTCAAATGGCTTTGAAAGAGTTATATCTCGTTCTTCAGTCTTTATAACATAATCATTTTTGAAAAAATCAATCTTTTTTGTTTTATAAATTTTCTCTTTAGAAATCTTTGGAAGTTCCCAACAATCAATTGCTTTATCAAAGTTTTCAATAATGAATTCTTCCGAACTCACAACATGCTTTGAATCACTAGTCTTCCCAGAAGAAGAGCTAGAAAAGGACGATGATCTACAGTGTAGAGGATTCATGGTTAAAAACCTATGATCTAAAGATGGTTTTGAAAGAATGGCTACAGGTATGGTTTTACAGCCCTAAACGGAAAACTTATCCTTGGACGGGACTTACTACCAGTAAAAATTCACCACACAACAAAACTTCAAATTAAAACACAAGATTTTAAACACAAAATTCTAAACTGCTTTACACAATCCTCCCCTTGGCTCTGATACCAGAAGGAAATAGGATCGAAGGATGGATGTGCTTTCGTTGGATCTCAATATTAAAAACTCAAATGAAACAATTAATGGATCGGCTTTTCCAAATTTTAAAATAAATTACCAGCTTTGAAATTAAGTGGATTTGCTTTGAAACGCGGTTGGTCAAATTTTATAATATTTAAAGTACGTGGCGTTGTTAAACCAGATCGATCGCAGAAGTTAATCTGCCTTTGGACCCATATCTGACTTAGGACAGATCAATAGTCCGCACGTTCGGGTTTCCAGCCTATATACTTTAATATATTTACCAAATCTTTGTTAAATTCTTTATCAAGCCTAGCAACACATACATCTAAGGCTTGGGTACAAACACAGTACTAGATCCGGATCCCGGAAATAGTGCTCTGAAGGAGGAGGGAGAAAGAAAGATACAACTGAGGATTGAGATTTGGTCTCGTTGCCTCAGAGGAATGTACAATTTGTATGGCAGATCTGATATAGATCAGTCTGCTTTCATGCTTTGAAAAGAAATGCGTTAAAGTAAATTACTGAAATGTAAATTACATAAATGAAATTGCAGAAAAGTAAATTGCTTTAAAGTAAAATGCAGAAATTTAAATTACATTGAAACTTTAAATTAGAGAATCGGAAATTAAACATACATGCTTTATTTCTTTTGATCTTACAGCTTTATAGATGGAAAATCGAAAAATAGTCTGAAAACAAGGAACTTAGGGAAAATTCCTCGAATGCAGAAGATTTTCTTTAATCCCGAGAGGAGGGAGAGAGAAGGGTTTTTAGAGAGAAGGAAGAGAAGAAGAGAGAGAAGTTTGAGAGAAGTTCTAAATCTAAAAATGAAAAACCTGAGGAGTCTAAGTCTTCCTCTCGGTTTATATACAAAAATTTATAAACTGTTCACTGTAGCGGAGCTTTGAGTGCACAGTAATCTTTGAAACTTTGCACTGTTCACTGTAGCGGAGCTTTGAGTGTACAGTAATCTTTGGATCGTAGTTTTGAATAGTAGGCTCTTTGAACAAATACGGATATAAAATACGGGTGAAGAGACATGTGCGCTCTCACTTGTGTCCAAGGGACCACCCGAAATTTTTTTTTTTTTTTTTAAAGTAAATAATCAAATAATTATTTACAATGCTTTACTGGAGAGAAAATACCGAAACAATCATCTTCATTTTCGTCTCCAAGAGAAATGAAAGGCTCATCTTCTTCCTCATCATCTTCATCTTCAGAGGAGTCTGCAGCTGAGGATTTTGATCGTGAGGCGAGGAGCTGTTCCATAGCTTTGAAATACTCATCTTCAGTTTTGGCGCTTGCCAAAAGAGACTGGGCTTTGGATTTTTGGGTTAAGAAGGTTTGTTGGGCTTTAGAGGCGGTTATGGTTGGGTGAAGGAGACTTTTGGAGGAGAGCCAATCTTTGATCATGTTAACAGTTAATTTGGACTGTTCATCAAATTTTGACCACCATTTGACTTTAAAGATTCTTTGAAGGATGACCTGGGATTCTTGGTTGTGAAAACGGAGGTTCCACATACAGACCCATGGTAGGAAGAAGTTTGCACAAAAACAAAGGAAGGGGGGAAATCTTTTTTCTGAGTCAGAGGGTATATAATGGGCTTTAAAGAGGTTTAGGCAATTTGTGGCGTTTGGTGTTAGGATTTGTGGAATTGGGCCAAAAAAGTTCCACCAATGTTGAAACCAATTTGGGAGGCTTTGAACGGTTATTTTCGTGTTGAAGAAAAATAACCATGAATGGGATCTCTTAGGGTTTTATAAGAAAAATGTGTTATACCAGGCTTGTTGGTAATCCCAGTAGGAGAAAGTCCGACAATGTGGTAAACGGGTCTCAAAATTTAAAGGGAAGGTTTTAAAATTGTGAAGTAGGTCACCTCACTGGTTTGGGCTCAATACTTTTAGGATTGTGGCCGTGGAATAAGCCGGTTCAGTATGGGTTTTGTCAAGAAAGAAATGTTTGAATTTAACTAATTCAGTTATTTCCAAAATGCTTTGATAATAAGACTGGGGTTTTGTCAAATCCCATGGTTTGAAAAACCAGCCTTTGGGGAAAAACTTTGAAATGCTTTGAAAAGGATCGGTATGGTAAAATCCATCTTCCATAGAAAGAATGTTTTGAAAATAGGTTTTATCAAACTAATCGGAGGTTTTCTTTGAAGCTGTTGGCTGAGAAAGCACAATTTGGGAAGATGAGCTTTCAGAAGAGACAACAACATTTTGGGAAGAAGGTTTTGTAATTTCTTTGGACATGGGGTTTTCATTTTCAATTTCTTTTTTAGGAGAAATTTGGCTTTGAGAAAGGTTTTGTAGGGCGAGCATGAGCTCGGGAGATTTTGTAATGGAACTCACATTGATTATATATATATATATATATATATATATAAAAATTATTATATGAATTTTGATATTTCATATAAAAATTAAAAAAATATAAATATAAAAACTTTGAAATGTTGGATTTGTTTTAAGGATTTTAATATTTACATTTTTTGTTGTTTATCTCATTTATTTTTGTTCACTATTTAATTAGACTATAACAATAGATTTTTTCAAAAACCCAATCCAATCAACCTAACCCAACCGGTCAACCCCTATGTATATAAAAATTATTATATAAATTTTGATATTTCATATAAAAATTAAAAAATATAAATATAAAAACTTTGAAATGTTGGATTTGTTCTAAAGATTTTAATATTTGTATTTTTTAGTTTTTTTAATTTATTTATTTATTTTTGTTCACTATTTAATTATACTATAAAAATGAATTTTTTTAAAAGTCTAATCAATTGACCCAACCCAAAAGCTGGGGTTGGAGATATATTGGGTTGGGTTGGGTTGGGTCAAAAAATTTTAACCCGTTCTACATGCGGGTTGGGTCGGGTTGATGCTCAACCCAACCCAACCCGACCCGTGCCCACCCCTAGGTGCAGCTCTATCCATCACTTGTTCTTCTGAATCGCTAGATGATTCAACTAAATCAGGCACCGTATCTGTTTCAGAAAGCAAAGGCGACGAGGATCGTTGCTTAGCTCGCTTCGTCTGCTGTCTCAGCTGGCGAGCTGTCTTCTCAATTTCAGGATCAAACGAAAGTGTACATGTACAAGAAGAATGAACCATACACCAAATAAAACATAAAAAGGATTAAATAAATGACACCAATCCCCGGCAATGACGCCAAAATTTGGTGGTTGTCGAAGCCAACAAAAATAAATACCTACTCTAAATGAATTGTGTATAGTGATTGAGCAGAGTCGTGTCCAAAGAGATCGGTAATTATTTAAATTCTTTTAAAACGTAAAACATAAAACGGGGGTTTTTTTGACAATAATAAAAATCAAATTAAAATAACAAGAATGCAAATTAAAGTTGTAATTCAATTTGGAGAAAGCTCTGGTTGAAGGAATTAACTCAGCTTGATTTGACTACTGATCATTGATTCAAATATAAATTATTACTACTTATGAATAGACCAGTTATAGCTACTGAGACCCTATAATAGCCAATCTCTCCTTAACTAGTCGATAACCAAGGTACGACCGTTGGTTATTTCCCCAATCAATAGACAACCCTAGATACGATCATAGGATTTAATCAATTAACAGCCTGAAAACCCAGAGAGACTCAAATCCTAATCAACAAATACATACGATGGTTTATTTAAATTAGATTGTTTATTCACAAACATTAAAATCTTTATACGATGAATCCTTTAATTGACAATAGATTAAGTTGATAATTAAATAGTGGCCAATTACCTAATTAACAAACATAATCATGAAAATAATTCAGAGAATAAACAAACACCCAAAAAGTAATAAAACAATTAAAGCATAAGAAAAATCTTGCAGTAGTGATGAATCAAAGCTTCATTAACCTTCAACCAGAAAAATAGGTTTAGTTTTTCATAGAGAGAAGAGAAAAGTTTAGATCTAGGGTTTCTTTCTTTTTTCTCCAATCCCCTTTTTTTCACAATAGATTCCTCCCTTAAATACTCTCTCTCTCTTCTCCTTTAAAATTCTATTTAAAATAAAATACTAATATCTGAAATATTAAATTCGTAATTACAAAAATAACCAAAAATACAACACATGTTAAACTAAAAAATGCAGGTCCGTAGTTGACAGCACGCGTCCACGCCTTGTCAACAAAGTTCTTCTGACGCTCATAATTTCTCCAAGAGAACAATCATCCTTAAACATCATCTTGTAGCTCAATTTTAGCACCAATCAATAGAATTGCACCTATAAAAATAAAACACAAGTAAATCACTATTATTAAGTGCAAAACATCGATATTAAGGGAAGTAAACAATGCAAAACTAGTGCATAAATTGCACTCTAACAGTAAAGTAGATGCAAATGAATATGCAATTGGAAGAAAGTAAGCGTAAATTTTGTATGTAATGGATGCAAGTCTTTCTTAATTGTTTGTTCATTTTTATTCGTTTGTGGTTAACATTTATTAATGAATTTTTCGACATGTGTTAATTAATCGATGTGGATGAAAAAAGCCACTGATTAAAAAAGCAGCTTAATACTTTGTAAACTGCATTATTACAGTTACTGTGAGTTTAAAAAGTAAAGTACATGTGTTTAATAAATTTTATTATTAAAGTGTTGTTTTATTATATAGTGACCAAAATAGATACAAATTTAAATTGCGTTTTATTTTTTGAGTATGTTTAATAAATTGTTTATACATGTCCTTTTTTTTTTCTTTAAGTACATAAAATTATAATGTAAAAAAAACTCAATTAAATAAAATCTAATGAGTTTTATAATTTATTATATGAATTTCATAAAAACTCATACTTATACATAATCCAATTAAAATAAAAAATAATATTTGTTATATTCACATTAAATTAATAGTAGTGAGAACATACACTAGCTGTGATGGTAATTTAATTGTAGCGATAATATGATATCTTATTCATCAACAATGATATGGAAACGTTCAGGAATTATTAATTGTTGTCGATTTTCTCGTTTTAGAAACATCACTTGTTGTGGCTCAACTTCAGATGCTCCCATAGTAACAAATCTAGATGCAATTTACAAATATGTATGATTTTAAGTTTTTTTTCCAACATTTTATTTATTTTTGTTGCCGATCGTTTTGGTGGCATTCTAATATATTGTGTACAAGTTCTATGTGAAGATTTTAACAGTTAATATGCCAGTGCACTGTGTCATCTACAAGTCAGTCAGCAAATTTTTAATTATTCATCAAATGTTTTTTACTATAACATGTAATATAGTGCTAATTTGATTTAGAATCCTGAAATTTAGTAAAGTTAAAAAAAATATTAAATCGTACGTTTTAATAATAAAATGTCATTACATTATTAAATTGTATAGTTTAATAGTTTTTTCATACTTTAACAAAGTCCAAAATCCTAAATTAAAAAATGAAATAAACATCAATTTACAGTTATCTTACTTGATAACTTTGAAAAATCATGAAGTATTTATTTAATTTGAACCGCAAGCTCAATGTGAAAGCTAAAATTATTGAAAGGAGTGTCCCACATGGTACACGTTGAAGAAAGTGAATGCATTGGTTTAATTGACTCGCGTCAACTTTATACAGTAAATAATCGCTCTTTCCTGGATATTATTGCTCTATTAATTCATCGTTTTTTTTCCCTCTTTTTCTTTTCGATTAACTAACTTTATTTTGTCAGCCACTCGGCCGAGTGGTCAGAGCTGCTACCCTCCAACTTGGAGGGTAGCAGTTTGAATCTCCACAAGTGCATTGTAGGGGTATTTTCTTAATTAAAATTAAGTGAAGGTAGTCTTCTCCCTTACCCAAGAGTGAGGAGTAAACATCCCTCAAATATTTGTGAGGGTTAAAATCTGGATAGAGCTCTATTAGCATTGATGTAAGTTAGTCCCAATGATAGTTTAATTTATAGATATCAGTTATAGTCTCATGTAATTTGAGTAATAGTCTCATGCAATTAAAAAAAAAATTAACTTTATTACGTCGATGTCGAAAGGTTTTTACTTTCAATCGGAATTTCTCACGAAAGGCTTGTACTTTCAATCGAAATTTCAAAAGCATTTCTAAAAAACATGGCCAAAATTAAAAAAAGAAAAGGTCGCGGATGAGATTCTTTTGGATATGTAGAGAGCGAAAATTAGCATCTTTATTCTTAAGCTCAAAGCATTAATAACAAATGCGATGGCAGTTGCCGGATCCCCACGTTTTTTCAGGGCATTTTTGAAGACATTATTCAGTGCAATCACCTTTGTTTTGACAAAGTCCAGGAAAATCAATGCATCTACAATAATCATGATAACAAAAATTTTTGCAGATCCTCATCGCCAACACACATAAGATATGCGCCTCCTTAGAATGTTAACAACAGACTTAATTTCAGATAACCAAGCGATAGATGCATCTACAATACAGCGGCTAATCTGTTATATATACTCCAAGAATCTCGTATGCTGTAGGTAACATGTCATAAGCCAAGAGTATAACAAAAAATTTAGAGTTTTCATTAGAAATGTGCTCACTACTACTATTAAATATGCAAAATACATTATTTAATAAGTACAAATGCAAGCTTTTAAATACGAACTTCTGTGCATTTTACAGTGTTGTTTATTTCTAAATTCACATTTTAAATACACTAACTTTCGCCGAAAAAAAATAAGATTAATGTATTTTATGGGATGGAAAGAGACTAACGAGATTATTGCACAAGATGAGAATGATCAGGACTGAGGTCTTCCAAGAAGTTGTCTCTGTAATGGGCCAGTGGACCTTGGGCACTTATAATTTTATATCCAAACCTTTGAGAAGATTAAGCTAGGTGCAATTAGTACTAATGATGGCGATATCTTCTGGCCCAATGTGAGATTAGAATGTCAGCTAAGCAATTGCATCATTCACTAATTATCATAACTTTGCAGTTAATAATGGCAAAAAAGTCTGGTTAAAAGTCATAAATACACGGTTAATAACGGCCAACAAATCCAGTCAATGAATGCACAATATCCGTACGAATATCCAAGTTTGTTCTCTTTGTTGCAGTGCATATTCTAATAAAGTCCTTGGGGGTGGGGGGGGGGGGGGGGAGAATCTATGGTCTCACTTGAATTATCAATAGATTTTACTAATTTCTTTGTTTTACTATTTCATTATTAGTCCTTGTTGCAATGCACATCTTCAGGCTGAATTTGCCCTTTGTCTCTTAATTGATTTCTTGAAGCAATTTATGATATATGAAGCACTCGCTAACAAAATGAATTAATGTTATGCTTTGCACCCACTGACATTCATTATCAAGCACCCACACCTATATAGAAGCATATATTCACTCCATAGAGTTTAATTGTAAAAATCTGAAGCAGTTGGGGGTTCATAATCATGACCATCTTAAGCAGGAATGCGACAAGGTCTTCTAATTGATTTTCTAAAATACAATATCACCTTGATTGTAAGGGGAATCATGTGCCAAAGAAATAGAGTTCCCTCCAATGCAAAACCATACGTAAGATAAAATATATGGAGCAGATGGAAGCAGTGAAACGTATATGGTCTAGCAGGAAATCTATAGAGGCCATGTAAGTCATTGCCATTGCTGTGATTACAACCCACATTGTCCCCATAAAAAACGACATAAGAATCCTACGCTTCTGTAGTGGCAAGCCGCTTATGAGCAGTAGTATAATGCTCAGAGAACCCAGAAAACCAGTGGTGTTGAACAATAAAAAGCAAGTGTAACGATGTGTAGTTGCTGATGTCGGCAAGAAGAAGAAGAAGTGTCATGCCAAGGACTATTGAGGAGGGTCCGCACCAGCTTGGAAAGCCATGCAGCAATCAGTGATGCCACCACCATTATGGCATTTCGCATTCTTTTCCAACCAATCATCTTCCAGCCTTTTAGTTGAATTTTCTAGCCCTTTACCTTCTTGATTTTGGCTATTACTTTCAAGGGATATTAAGCTGTTGGTCTGTTCATTTGCTGACAATTGAACATCCTTTGCTCTATATGCCCCAGCACGTGGAATCAACTCCCCAATCTCCCAATCTTTTATGTCTCTTTTGCTTTGTGCTAGTACATCCAATGCTGTGAAGCCATTTGCATTAAGAGCATTCACATCTATCATAACTAGTTGTCAAAAACCTTATGACCTGCATATTTGATTATTAGTATATGATAAAAAGAAAGCATAAATTTCAATATATACGCCCACCTAGAATGACAATATTCAACTAACTCCACAAGGATCTGAAAATATTACTCCATTTGTCGTTAAGAAGATAAGAAGAATTTCATCAACACGCTCTCATTTTGATCTCACCTTTGTAAATGGAAATGGTAGTAAATTGATAATTTCATATCTTGCAAGTAAATAAAAGATTGTCATTTTAGTTGGGGTAAATTAAACTATACCCAAATACAAATGTTCATTAAAATAAATGAGTGCCTATAGTGTGATCTGCATTAGATTTCTAAACTCATTTGAAAAGCAAGCCAAAATTGACCTTCTAAAGTAACTCTTGCTTGCTACAAATCAAATTATTAGGAACTGGTGGAGATAACTTAATTCATTAGAAAAACTCTTAAGATTGTGATTGATTTGAACTTGAAGATTTTTCACCTGTAAGTATATTTATTTCTTTCGCAGCACAACCAAATTATGTACTTTACAAATGTGAATAAAACAGTACCTCAATTTGTTTACCTGCAACTGCGAGCTGCAAGATAGTCAAGCCATAATCATCCTCAGGATTCAAAACTTGAGGATCATCCATATAATCCAACAAAAATTTCAGTGCCTCCTGCTGATCGTGTTTCACACACAGATTTAAGATGGTCTCACCCCATCGTCGTGGCTGAAGCTGCAAGCGGTCAGGTTCTGAACAACTCTCCCAAGGCATCAATCCGTCCTTTCATGGCTGCCAAATGAAGAGGATTTCTTCCATCCAGATCATGAGCAAAACACAAGGCAGGATTAACTTGTAAAACTGCTTTTACCATGTCAACATAACTTTTTTATGATGCTATGTGAAGTGCTGAAGAGTGGTTTGGGTCCAACTCTCTTGCAAGCTCTGGCTTTTGGCATATAATCTCCTTCACAAAATCCACATGTCCAAGCAATGCTGCCACATGCAAAGGAGACTCAAAGAGTCAATTCATCCTAAATCTGTTTATGATTAATAGATCCCGTTATTCTAACAAGGTAGGCACGCTCCCTTTTAATGCCTGCTTCATAAAGCATACTTTTCATTGTTTCCATATCCAGTGCTATTGTTCTTTGATGTGTGGAAAATTTTGCTTGCATAAATTAAAAAGTAAAAACTTTAGATGAATTAATGACCAGCAGTCGGAGATTCATGCGTACAGAGCCTTGAGTAGACTTTAGATAAAGTAAAAAGTTGTGTCCAATTTTTCAAAGCATAAAATCTATTTCATTCTTAATTTCCATCCTGTGGACCCGTACTCTTTGATATTTTGATGTGTTCGAAATGTTGCCTCTTGAATTTTTTATACATGTAGGACCCTGATGCATGGGGTTATGGTAAAATGTGAAAGAGCTGATCAATTTTATTTTTTTTTAAATCAAATTGTTTGTGGTGATGCGCGAATTTCTTTGAAAGAGTTTAGGAGAATGACAACTTTTTTTAATTCTCAGAATTTACAGTCATAATATTCATCATCTCATTAACTGGTCTAACAATTATTGTTGTTAAATGACAATTAGTTGTGTGAAGTGCTTCATTACTTCGTTTTGTCTACTCATCTTTGACAGTGATAACCCACATTCCACTACAACTCTTAAATTAAAAAAATTAAAAATAAAAAAGCAATGTTCTTAGTACCTTGCCATCATCGTTGGCGCGGTGCTTTACCAGTTTCCAGCAAACGTAGACAACCAAAACAATTCTAACTTGAGAGAAACAGTGAAAATGTTGATAATAATAAAAACCTGAGTTATCGTTGAGGTTTAGGTTGCTGTCAAGAAATTATTATAGAAGGAAAATTCTGGCAATAAAGGCTGCTTGCTCCAAGCTGCAGCTATCAAATCCTCAAAATTTCCAGCTGCAGCTAAATGCAACTGCACAAAATTAAACGAAAAAGAAGCTAACATTGTTCATCCATTACCCTTGGCCAGACTTGAATTGACATAAGGACACTAGAATTTCATGCCTTTTAACAATTTCAGTTCCAACCCGACAATTAATCATCAAAATTTAAACTGCAAATCAGGTTAGAAAGAGAGAACAATGAAGACTTGGTGATTAAGCAATTTTGACTTACCACCTTTGCTGATCATTATCTACAGAATATATCTATGAATTTGCTGCCAACTGAGTCCAGGAGCTGGTTTCATATTCTAAATTAATTTAGACTTGTGAATCAGGTAATGGTTCAAACATGTCAATAATTTACTGCTTTTGACAGGTTGAGCCACCACTGCTTCATTCATTTATTTACAGATGTGTAAAATAGTAGAAAATATTGCGTATTCTTTAGAGACAAATTGATTCAAAAAAATTAATGCTTTTCAAGGGATAGCAATTTTCCAAAAAGAGGCAACTGCCCACAATTTTTGCCATAACTGTTTAGATTGGTTAATGAGATCATCCAGCTGGGGAAAACAGCGTTGCCTCTGTATGGCTCTATTGCTAATTCCTTTAAATTGAGAGGTGTCTGCAAGGCTTCAAGAAGTTGTTGCTCGTCATCCTTCTTCCTCCATCTTCATCTTCCTGTGTCGAAATTAAGTCTCAAATCAATGAGGTTTTTCATTTTGTCTAGCTCTAATCTCTTAGCCTCGCCCACATCTGACACGTTTCAGAATCCTCTGCTCCGTCCTCTAAACATCTGCCCCAATTTTCAAATGTAAAACATAAATCAATAATAAATCTGCAAAATAGCTTAAACTTTCAAATTAATTTCAGTTTTTTTAATTAATATATATATTTTACCTGTCTATGCGCACCAAAATAATTTCTGGTGACATAATAACAACTGGTATCTCTCTGCGAGTAGATGATTCCTGCTCAGGATTAAAAAAAAAAAAAAAGGAAAACAAAAACAGATCGAGAAATGAACAAAATTTGATTCTGTCAATTAAGAAAAATAATTGTTGAATAAATAAAGTTAAACAGAGTTGTTGCCTCGATTTTCTTAAAGTAGCTCGTATCCGGTCATTCAGGGCATGCAGTAATCTCTGACTATCAAATCCAACTCTAAAACCTGAATCCAGTGCACAATTGATTAGAATTGAGCTCGAATTTTATTTAAAAAATACAGAAAATTGAGCCTAATGTTTGAACTCTTAATCCAGTTCAAAATTCACTCACATCGAAGCCATTAGCGCTCTGTTCCTCATCTAATCCAAGGAATTGCAGAGCTCTCCTTCCGCTACAACTGCAGTAGCTGCAAATGGAAAATAAAATCAGGAAAAAAAATTTAAAGAAATAATTGAAGAAAGATGGCAAGAAAATACAGATCTCTGCAAGAAGAGATAGTTAGCAACCTCTCAATGACTTTTCTATCAACAAAGCTATCGTTCAACTGCCGAGACATGAAGTTCTTCAGCGTCACACGGCGATAAATCGAAACCGTTGATCTTATCAGACTTCAACCTCCAGGAAGCGACGCCGTTTGTCGTCGTCATCTCTTTTCTTAGTTCTCACAACAACAAAAAAAAAAAGAAAGGATTGTTGTTCACGTAGAAGTTACTGAAGGGGCCGAGTTGAAAATTAGAGCATCTCCAAAAGTTTTTATAAATTTTATTTTTTAAATATTTATTTACTTATCTATGTGGTAAATAGAAGGATGAAAAAAAAAGATATTCTCCAAAAGACTCTTCAAATAAAAATAAATTAATATTATTTTAATCAAATAATTAATTTTTTTAAAAGAAAAATAAGTAATTAAAGACTTCTCTTGATGAAAGTAATAAAATCAAATTAAAGAGGAGAAACTAACTCCAAATCCAAATTGAAGAGAGAATCATTCATTTGAAGAATTTTAATTGAAGTGTCTTTTGAAATTTTAAATATTAATATATTTCTTGAATAAGTAATAAAATCTTATTTGAAGGCGCTTTCTCTTCTTAGGCATGATCACAAACTCGTACTTACTTTCACTTCCGATATTCTTTTGTCCCCCTCTTGTATTTAATTTCACTTCCGATATTATTTAATGTATGCACCAGTAAGAGAGTATTGCCACCTCAAATAGAAACATTAGAGATTAATTATAAAATAATAATTATGATAAAAATTAATTAAGAATTTTATAGTAAATTAAACTAAAAAAATATTAACTTAATAGAAAAAAATATGAATTAGTACTAAACCGGATAGTGTTTTTCCTCATGCAGGTAACTTCAATTTGCATATATTATTGTTTATCAATAGTCTTTTTCTTTTAAATATATATATTACAATTATTTTATTCAGAAATTTTACTAATTGAATCTATATTATAAATCGGAAGTTATGATAATTTATACATATCTATAACCTTAGGAAAGATAAAGTATTACTTTTTCATTATAAAAGAAGTTTGTAAACAATATTTAAGTTAAATCGCATTAAATATATTTTATAAAATAAACAATTTTACAGTTAAGAGTGATAACCAATCATTTCCTTAAAACGATTCCGACAAAATAAAAAGTTTTGAATAATGGTGTGATTGGATCGTGAGTTGCATGCGATAGGAGCAACGTCGTTAGTTTAAAAGAAATTGAAACATTTTTTTTTTAATACTGTTATACAAGATTGTTACTGATATTATATCGTGATTAATATTCTGAATTATATAAGGGACATTAGGTAGTGGTATGTCTTCGCTTTGGCGTACAAATTCTTCAAACATTCTCAAATATTCAAGGGGACCGTGTCTCCACTCAATTATATAATAATTGAGGGATGATTAAATAAATCTTTTATGGAGCTTAAAGCGTTGTAAGTGTACTATAAGAAGAATTGGTAAGAAATTAAAACACTTGATGATGAACAAAAGAACCCTAGAGGAAGAAATATGTGGGTACTGGGTAGGTTAGATGATACAAGTTGTTTCGTTTGTCATGGAGATGGAAATTTGGACTTTAATTATAATATAAAATAAAAATAAAAATACGACGGGCGAAAATAACTATAGTTAAGGGGAAGAAGTTGAAACAAATTAAGCTTGATTAATTAATCTATTAAAAATAATTAATAATAATTTTTAATTAAATTGTTAATAATAATAATTAACAATAATTATTATTAATAATAATTTTTTTTAACAATAATAATTAACAAATAATTATTATTAATAATTCATTTGTTTAATAATAATAATTAACAATAATTATTATTAATATTTAATTTTTTTAATAATAATAATAATCACTATAATTAAAATATAAAATAATAATTAAGATAAAAATTAATAAGGATTTTATAATAACCTTTAAGGATATTAATTATCAACAAAATTCTCAAGGATATTATCATTCATCTTTATCTTCTTTATAATATCATCTCATAATAATAATACTTTCACGATAAAAGGATTAATAAAAAAAAATTCCTTTGAATCCATCGCTCTCTAATATTAATTTCTCTTCATCAGCAACCTTCATCGATAATTGAATACATTATTAGACTCATCACAGAGAAAGAGAGTGAGAGAGGGGAAGAAGAAATGAGAAAAAAAAATGTTTATAATTTTATAGTGTATTCACAAAATAAGAATCGAAATTAGCTGGAAACATAATGAGTTAGAATTAGAATAGATAAAATCGAAATGAGAAATTGGAATAAGAATAAATAATTTATTAATGAGCTATATTACCATTTATGTGTTTATTTTATCTTAAAATCAAAATTGAAATGAGTTAAATTGTAACAAATTACTATAAAATCCTTAATTAATTTTTATCATAATTATTATTTTATATTTTAATTATTGTGATTATTATTATTATTCAAAAATTAATTATTAATAATAGTTATTGTTAATTATTATGAACAACAATTTAACTAAAAAATTATTATTAATTATTTTTAATAGATTAATTAATTATAATACTTTTTATTATTTTTATTAATAATTATTGTAATAATCCATTTAAATTATAACTATATTTATAATTATAATAATTATAATTATAATCCTTTATAATAATTATATTTTATTATAATTAACTATAATTTTATTATATTTATAATCCTTTTAATAATAATTATATTTTATTTAAATTGAGAGTATTTTGAGAATTTAAAAATTATAAGAGACAACTTTGATACTATAAAGATTTTAATAAAATAAAATAGAGTGCAAGAGGCTCAACGAAATATTAGAAAGTTTCATAACACTTATTGATAAATTTTGAAAAACATAAAGCGCAAGAGACTCAACAATATTTTACAGTGACAATTCGGCTCCACTAATTAAACCAGATCCGAGGGTCAAAAATTAAAGCATCTGGAGTCCTTTTGTGGATTTAATTGGGCTCCATAATTAACCAGATCCTAGGGTCAAAACTTAAAGTCAATTGGAGTCCCCTGATCCTAGGGTCAAAAATTAAAGTAACTGGAATCCCCTTGTGACTTTTCTAATTAAACCAGATCCTAGGGTCAAAAATTAAAGCAACAGGAATCCCCTTGGGACTTTTCTAATTAAACCAGATCCTAGGGTCAAAAATTAAAGCATCTGTTTGTCAAAAAAAATAAAATTAAAGCATCTGAGAGTCCCATTTTCCCTATATAAACTCTCGCATTTTTTTCTTTCTTGATTCACAAACTTGCTTCTTAATTCAATTCAGTGTATTAGCAGTTAGTAAATTAATTGACGTTCCTAACTCTTTTAAAAGTCTTGCTGCCCCTTATTAACTAGCATTTTCTAGTGGAAGAGAGATTTGCAGCAGAAAGGGTAGCAAAGAAATGGAAGTGCTGGGGCGTGATCCTCGTCAAAGGTATGAATTAATTCTCTTCTCTTCTCTTCTCTCAATGATATATAAGTCATTTGCTTAATTTCAATAGTATCCTTTTGATTTCATTACAAAATTTGGGTTTCAAGTGGAGAGATAAATGCATTAATTCATAATAGAGAATTTTACATTTTGCAAGTCATACACTATGACTAACATGTACAGCAATATAACCCATGTACATCGACCGACTATTATTGGGTAAGCAACTACTTTCATTCTATAATTTAAATTATTTTCAGTGTCATATATTTTGGTTATTTTCGCTATTATTATTATTATTAGTATAGACTTAAATTATAGACTTATTTTCACCATTAGAATTAGAGACTTATTTTATAATATCCATAATTTGCTTAATTTAAATTATTTTCTCTATTAGATATTTATGGGAAAGAATAAGAAGTTGTGCTTTACACTAATGGACATAGATCTTGTTTGATGAAAAAAACACTAATAAAATAATACTTGTTAGTTTACTTTTTATTTTTTATTTTTTGATGATTTGGTTTTAAAAAGAATGTTTAAATCATGAAAGAATCCTATTGTCAAAAGGTACTTTAATCAAAATAAATCAAAGCCATCCATTTATCTTTTTGAAGGTAACTATAGAAGCTTATGAACATAATTAGAATATTAAGTTTTGAATCGGACAGGTGTTTGAAAATTTAGCACTATCAGAAGGTTTTCTGTGAAAGAATAAAAACTAAAAATGATAGTGATAACTGACGAAATACCTATATAACTCAAATCCGAATACGTCCTCTCATTGCTCCCATCGTCAAGCTCCCAAAATTCACTCCATGCAGCTTTGTCGAGAATCATAAACAAGTTTTTGGCGAACAAACCGAGTTATGACATTTGCCTGCTCAGTATCCTTGACCTGATTATATGAACAACCGAACAAATTTACTCAAGTTTAATCCTGAGAGTTTCAAAACAATGAAAAAAGATGATATATAGGGGTTCAGGTTCCACAGCTTCTGGAAAGTCTTGGCAACAGAATCTCCAAGCAACAGCTTATCACATCTAATTTAGGCAATAACACGGGCAGCCATCAAATCCTCAAATTTCCCAGCGGCAGCTATATCCAAGCATGCATGCGGCTCTCACTTGATAGCACACCAAAATGCACAAAAGGAAAAGAAGCTAACGGCCTTCAACCATTAAACTTATTCAAACGTACATGAATTGACATGTGGCCACAATAATTATTGCAGGCCTTTTAAAATTCAATGCTTCTTTTGAGTTTTAACCACAAGAATTACTGTAGGTTAGCCCAATGGCTTTCTAACAATACCAGCTACAACCTAATTTCAAAAAAAAAAAAAAAAAAGGGAATTGTGAATCACCTTTTAGCTCACCATTGTCTACACTTTATATGGATTTGCTGCCAACTGCTTCCTGGAAGAGGTTTCATTATATTTTTCAAAAATGATGTCAGAAGAAACTTTTTCCTGAGCTCTGTTTCTGTTTATTCGTTAGGTAGTACATATGCCGCAAAGATATCAATGCAAACAGATGGAAATAAAATATTAGAAACTTTTACATATTTCTGCTATAGAATTTCTTTGAAATACTTTATGCTTTTGGATTAGAGAACAAACAACGACAGAGTAGGAGAAGAAATCACCTGAGGCAGAGGATGATTGCAATTGCAAATGACAAAACACTCAAGCTCCCAAAATTTGCTCACACAGAAAACTATTTTATTATCCTTGCTAGTATCCTTGTCACCACACCAGTTTTGAACGAAAAAACTGAATTCTGACGTTTGCCTAAATAAGCTGCTGAGTATCCTCAGCCTGATTACATGGATAATTGAAACAACTTTACTAAAGTTTAATCCTAACAGTGTCAAAACAGTGTGAAAGATGATATAGTTGATAACAAAAACATGAGGTTTCTTGGCAAAAGCATGGGCAGCCATCAATTCCGAAAATTTCCCAGCAGCAACAATGCAATCATACATCGGCTGTGATAGGACCAAAAGAAAAAGAAGCTAACAATGTCCAACCGTGAAAATTCCTTTCTTGTGTTTTGTTTCTCTTTGATCTTGTAACAGATGGAAGTAAAATTTCCTGATTCAGATAAATCAGCCAAAACACATACTCTGTAGAATTAACTGAGTTCAAGCTTTCACTAAAAAGCTTCTCTTCTCCCTACTCCTGCTTGCTGCCTGCTTCACATGTACATTTAGCACCAAAGAAATTGAGAATTTATCAATCAACTGGACAAAAGCCGAATTAATGGAGACTTGTGAATCAGGCGCTGGTTCAAAGAAGGCAGAAAAAACTGCTAATAATTTACCTCCTTTTGCATTAATCCCCAATCTAGCACCATTCTCACTCTTCATCACTTGCTCTGCAATTGTCAAAAATGATTCGGTTCAAAATTATCCTACATTCAATGACAGACAAAAAGGAGAGATTACCATCATTACACCCATACCAAAATTTTAGAAACTGTTGCATATATTCCTAATATAGAATTTGATTAAAAATAGTTTATGGTCCTTAATTAGATAGCAGATAACAAAAATGCAGAAGAAGAAATTACCTTTGGCTGAGGATGATCATAATTGCAGTGCAACTGGTTGAGAATTTTGTCAATTGCTGCCATGAAATGGTTTCATTTCCTTTGGGTTCTGTCATGGGCAATCCTTCCACTAGTAAGCTTCTCATTTCATTTCCTGCCCTGCTTCCTGCATCATATGATACATTAGATGACAATACATGTAATCTGTGGCAAATTGAGCTTCAGTCTTTTATTGTCCTGAGCTCGAAAGGTTATTACCCAACTCCAAAGCCAAACAAAATGTAGGTCACTTGACCTGCAAAAGAATTGCTTGTATTGCACTAATAATCTTTACAGTAACGTCATCATATCACAAATTAAAAATTGTATATTCATAGGATATGAAAATCAGAATATTAGAAAATATGTATTGCAGATTTTGATTCAAAATGAAATTTATGCTTCTTAATTAGATTAAAAATAACAGCAAAGCAAATCAAAGTAAGAGAAGAAATTACTTGTCAACGCCCAATCTCAAGGTTGGGAATGTGAGATATCTTAGGCCAGTCTTCTCCTTCCCCCCTTTTGTAACGTTCTACCAGAATATCACAATCCCACCCAATGCCCAATTCCTTCAATGTTGTCCTTTGGATGTGGTCGGGCAGTGCCTTTAATTTGGGCCAACTGAAAACTTCCAAGGAAGAAAGACATGGCATGATGTTGATGAAGGTGTCTCCCGTTCTTATAATCCCATAATCCCACTCGTCCAATTCCTCCAATCTCCCTTGATCCCTTGTGCAGAAAATTGTCAATAATGGCAATACATGCAATCTGTGGCAAATTAAGCTTTGTTTTTTTGTTGTCCTGACCTCGAAAGGTTTTTGTTCAACTCCAAAGCCAAACTAAATGTAGGTCACTTGTCCTGCAAAAGAATTACTCATATTGCATTAATAATCTTTTACAGTAACGTTACCTATCTCACAAATTAAAAATCGTAGGATGTGAAAATCAGAATTTTAGAAAGTATGTACTGCAGATTTCTGATATAGAGTTTGATTCAAAATGCTATTTACGCAATTACGCTTCTTAATTAGATAAAAAACAACAAAGCAAATCAGACTAAGAGAAGAAATTACTTGTCAATGCCAAATCTCAAATGCGCAAATAATTAATATATATGTTGGGAATGTGTGATATCTTAGGCCAATCTTCCCCTCCCCTTGCGTAACTTTCTTCCAGAAGGTCACACCCCCAAATGCTCAATCCCTTCAATGTTGTCGTTTGATGAATGGTGGGCAGTGCCTTTAATTTGGGGCAAACAGCAATTGCCAAGGAAGAAAGGCGTGGCATGATGTCCGATGAAGGGGTGTCCGTTCTTGTAATCCCACAATCCCACTCCTCCAATTCGCAAATCCTCAATGAAAAGTGATTGCAATTTGGGAAGGCAATAATAACCGATGAAGATGAAGATGAGTCATGATGATCACTTTCTATCCCCAAACTTTCAGTACCCACTCTTTTCACACTCTTCATGTCCGATATATAGAGCTTTTCAAGGGATGGCAATTTTCCCAAAGGAGGCAGCTGCTCACAATTTTCGCACAAATGGAGATTTAAACTCCTTAGATTGGTTAATGACATCATCCAGCTGGGGGAAACAGTGTTGCCTCCGTATGACCCTATAAATAATTCCTTCAAATTCAAAGGTGGTTGCAAGGCTTCAAGAAGAAGTTGATCGTGCTCGTTCTTCCTCCTTCCTCCGGTTTCCTTCACATCAAACCAAAGTCTCAAACAAGAGAGGTATTTCTTTTTGTCAAGTTTTAATCTCTTAGCCTCATCCACATCTGACACATTTCCCAGTCTACGTATGCCACATACTTGGAGGAGTTCCAAGTTTTTAAGAGATTCAAGCCTACATCCTTTGCGACCATCGACACCTTCTCCTCCACTCACATGGAACTCATCCAATGTCCGAAGACTCGGTAATCTCGCAATCCCAGCCGGCATGTGCCCTAAGGAATCAGTTCTCTCATTTAGTAAATGCTTCATGTTTATTAACTTCCCAATTCCTTGAGGTAATGCTTTAAGATTAATACAGTAACTAATATCTAACTTTTCTAGATTATATAACTCACACAACGTCTCAGGAAGTTTCCTTATAAGCGTCACAGAAGACAAATTAAGGTATCTTAAATGTACCAGCTTTTCTATATTTCTTGGAATATCTAGAATGGAAGAACACAGTGTGGCAGACCAGTTTCCTATATCTAATGCCCTCAAACTTGTCAATTTCCCAAACAATTCTTTTAGCATCTTACCATTTAACGATGAATTGTCAAGCATGTTACCACTAATAAAGAGGCTACGCATTCTTTTAATTCTACAAGTGGAGACAGGAAATGAAGCTCCTAGACCAATAACTAACATTAAATGACAAACCTTCTCATCCAAAGAGTTTATGGCGTTTGGTTCTTTGCTACCATTAATTTCCATGGAAGAACATTCATTTTGACTTACAAATTGGGCAAAATCGTGTACTATATCATGCATCTTGCAGGCTACAATAAGATTATCATGATCTCTCTTAAACTCTTGAAAGAAAGAGCGAGTGGCTAAGATGTTAAAATACTCTTCACCAATTATGTCCATCTCTTCATCTTGTTCTGCACTAAAGTAACCTTGAGCCATCCACATGCTAATTAGTTTCTCTTTCATTATATTGAAGTCCTTTGGAAAGACAGCACAATATGAAAAACACCTTTTCACTCTGGACGGCAAATCATTATAACTCAACAACAGAGGAGATAGAACACCTTTCTCAATCTCTTCGATTTTCCACAAATCATTATTTAAGATTCTACACCACTCTTCTTCGGTTTTTTTGGAACGCATGAGACTCCCTATTACCTTTGCTGCAAGAGGCAAACCTTTGCATCTGCTTGCAATTTGTTGCCCGATTTGCTCTAATTTTTCACATTCTTCAATGGCCCGACCATGAAATGCTATCCTATTAAACAATAACCAACATTCCTCTTCAGCCAATTCTTTGATGGAGATAATATCTAAAGATCCCATCATGCACGCAACTGACTCTTTACGTGTGGTAACTAAAATTTTACTTCCATGGAGACCATTCTTTAGACAATGGTAGAATGGTTCCCATTTCACGTAATTTCCATCCCACACGTCATCTAAGACAAGAAGAAAGCTCTTCCCTGCAATGGATTCATAAATATGTCTAAGAAGAGATTGGAATTCACCTAAATGAGATTCATGACCATCCAAAGCTTCGACTATTGCTTTGGCAACCCTGAACTCTTCAAAAGTTTCTGACACACACACCCATAGAATTTTATCGAACTTTCTTATCACCTCCTCATGATTACAAGCTAATTGTGCGAGAGTGGTTTTCCCTATACCTCCCATACCAACAATAGAGATGATATGAAGGCCTTTTTGTTGCTCGCTACTCTCACACAACAGCTTGCTCAAGAGTTCATTCTTCTCACCAACTCTACCACATATCTCCTCCTCATCAATGAAGGAGGTACTCTGTACTCGCCCAGGTCTCGCACTGGCACCACCACTCTCAACAAACTTAAACATATCCTTTTGAGTGGCTATAACACCCAGCTTTTTATTGATTCCTTTGATCTTGACAGCAATGTCCTGACGTAGAATGATCTTTTTAAAACCAATGCTAGAGGCAGGGAAGCATGAACTTACCTGCTTCTGAGCTGAATCAGCATTCTGCTTCATTTGCAATCTGCGTCGTGCAGTGATCCATTCGTCCAACACATCTTCAATGTCGTAGGACACGTCCTTGAGTCGACCCAGCCAAACTCTGACGGATTCCTCCTTCACTTGCCTCTGCTCTGCGTCACTGAGCACAGCTTGAATCGTTTGAAGATGAAGCTAAGCTTTTCAACTTCCTGTTCAGCGCCCTTAACTAGCTTCACCTGCTGTGTCAACTCTTCAGCAGAAACGGAAATCAGCTGCTCTAAGAGAGGAGAAACGATGGCATCAACCATGATGTTGGTCAATAATTTGGATAGAAATTGATTTTGCAAAAATGCTGAAAGGAAATTATGTTTTGAAAATGCTGCATCTGCATCTGCAATATATAATACAAAGCAGTCCCCACACGCTAAAGCTGTCGGGGAAAGTGGATGCAAATGAACATGCAATTGACAATACAGATATGATCTTGAGATTTTTAAAATTTTATTTATTTTTATTGATCGTTTTATATATTGTGTACAAGTTATAGGTGAAGATATTAACAATATGCCAGCGCACTATGTTATCCACCACTAGTAAAATTTTAATTGTTCGGCAAAGTTTTTTTACTATAATAAGGGAAAATTTGTGAATTAAGCGGTCTGTATCAGGTCGTCAAATATCGATAGATCTAAGTATATTCATTGGATATAATTGTGACAGCGATTCTTGATCCCTATAATAAACATCATTTTACTGTTATCTTATTTGATAACTTAGAGAAATCATTTTACTAATTTGAACTCCACACTTAATGTGAAAGCTGAAATTATGCACAGGAGTGCCCCACACGGCAGCTATTTTAGAAAATGAATGCAAATGGAAATATGCGTTGATGCTTTTTAAAAAGGTAGCGATTATCTTTTTCATCATTCTGGATTTAATTAATTAATTATTCTGCGTTGATTTACGTCAATTTTGTACAGTAAATATCGCTCTTTCCTGGAAACTACTGCTCTATTGATTCTTCTCTTCCTATTTTCTTTTCCATAAACTAATTTTATTAGGTAAATGTGTGAAAAGGTTTCTACTAATTCCAATCGAAATTTCTCAGAAAAGATTTGGTAGGTTCTTGTCGTTTGGATCAAGTTTATACGGAGTTAATGTGCTATTGAATTTTGTTATAATACAAAAAGAACCAGCGGGCATGTGATGAGGGCATTATATAAATATTGAGTTAATTAGCAGACGGATGCGGGTCTTTTAACCCATCAAATTCCTCTTTAGACCAACTTACTTTATACACCAAAATTTGAAAAATCAAGTTTTTACTTTTTAAATCTTTCATAATTCCCAGATTAACCTTATTAAAGAGAACTCTTTTGTTTTGTTATTTTTCTCAATATGTTACATATACAAATTATCTGCACTAGGAAATCAAACAAAATAAAAAGAACAAGTTATAATTAGGTCAATTCGAGAAAATCCATATCTCCATAAATATGTTTTTGGTGCTTTGAGGAACCAAGTATCTCCCAATACAACTAATCAATTGCCAAATAAAAATATTCTAGCCTACCATTATTGACATTGATGCACGGGCGGACCCAGGACTTATTATTACTCAGGGCTAAATTTTAAAATTTATATTTTGAAGCAAACATAAAAATTTATAAGTAGAAAGAAGTACATTAAATAAGAGGGAACACTAAGAACTCTATTCTCATAAATATGTACTATAAACAAAAATAATTATAAAAAAAGTAGAAAACAAAAGACAATTTAAATATCAAAACACTATTTTTCAATTATGAAATCTGACATTACAACCTATAATAACATGTCATTATATAAGGATTAAGAAATCAATTAAGAATTCCAAACTAAAATAGATTAATATATGTAATTACAATTAATTAAAAATTACAAGTAAAACTTTTATATTTGAAATCAAGTACTAAATTACCAGGCTTAATAAATTAAACAATTAAAATTTATTCATCCATTCAAATTATAAAAGTATTATTAGTTAAAAAATTAATAATAAACTAAATTCAATTCAGCCAAAAAGTACTTCGATGCGGTTTTTTCTTTATCAGGTGCTCTAACTCTTTTTAAAAAACTAGATGTTGATAATCCTTCTATCAAAAGCTCCTTAAAATATTCAAATTTTATTTTTTAACTTGTCCTCCTAGTTAATGGAACTAAAAAATAAAGTCTAAAAATTCATATAAAAAATTTATGAAAATGTTGATAATTGTTACTATATGTTGTTTTTATAAGTATTTTTTTTAATACCATTGATGATGGTATATTACATTGACACACTTTTTTTTCAATTATAATTTTTTAAAATAAATTAAAGCAGTAATAAAATTTTAGCTCCCTAATATTTACAATCTATTCAATAAATATATAGTTTAATAATTTTATAAAATAAGTCACTAATTTCAATTGAAAATAATATAATTGAATTGGGGACATATTTGAAAATAAAATAAAAATTCTATTGTTATATGAAATTGATGAAAACATAAGGATAATTGAGTTAGGGACATGGGTAATGAATTAGGGACATATATGAAAAAAATAAAAATTATATTATTTTAATAAATTAATAAAAATATAAGGGATATAAATGATTTTTTCTAGACTAGACCGGCCTACAGCCCGGTCTAGCCCACCCCTACATCCGCCACTGCATTGATGCTAGTTCAAATACTAGCTTACAAAACTTGGATTTAAAGATTAGGAGCACAATAGACCCCATATTCCTTAGAATTGTGTAAACACAACAACTACTTTTACTTAGCAATATAAATTATGATAATAACTCAAACGAGATAAAGATAACATGAAAATAAAATTAAATGAATTTTTTTTTTTGAAGATCGCATCACAATATAATTTATCTTCTCGATCTCTTTCTAGAATTTCTTTTGCACTATTGAACATACTTATTCCTCCTTCAGTCCTTTGTTTTTTGTTTGTCTATCTTCATTTTACTTTCTGTAAACTCTAGCTTAGAAAAATTATAAGCAAATAAAATCTCAACTAAAACCATCATTAAACAAATTTCTTCCGACTCGCGACGTGATTATATCATTTAATTGGTTTTTAAGTTATGCCAAGATTTACAAAACTAGTATTTCTTGCGCATATATATATATATATATATATATTATTGTATATATCTAAATTTGTGTTGTATGTAACAAACTAGGTAAATCACACATCAATAAAGCACGAGAGAGATGCTGGATTTATGAGAGGTAATCTACACCTTAATTGGCAAGATGAGTTTTGGGGTGTATGAGCGCCCTAGAAATAAAATTATGTGGGCCTTGTTAAGGCCTAAAACTAGGGGTGGGCACTATTTAGTTTGGTTCGGTTTAGCCCTAGAATCAAACCAAACTAAAACCAAATGGTTCATGAATTTGTGAACCAAATACAAACCAAATTATAGAACCAAACTGAACTGAACCAAATTAATTGGTTCGATTCAGTTTGGTTTGGTTTGGTTTTATCCTATCTATTCATTATTTAATAAAAATTATATAATAAAAATTGTAATTCACTATTAATACGATAATAATCTTGAATCTATAAATTAACAAACAATAAACAACATAATAAAATCTAATAATACTAAATTAACATAATAAATTCGAACAATAATCTAAAATCCATAAATAATAACCAACATAATAAAATCTAACAATAATTAATTAACATAATAAAGTTCAACAATAATCTAGAAATCCACTACACATTAGAAAATAAACTTTAAACTTTCATCACCAACGAGTACTATTCCAATCACCACTTTTTCATCCTTTACCTTCTACATTCACAATTCTTACATTATCTCTCAAAGTTAAAGTAAGCCATTAGCAAAACATTAACAATTAAATTAAATTAAGTGTATGCTATGACATATATAGTCACATTTCTTAACTGACAAATACAAATAAAAAATGATAAATTATGAACCATTTTTTAATTTTAATTTTAATTTTTTCTTGAACCATTTCGTTCGGTTTTGAACCGAACCAAATCAAAAACCAAATGGTTCAGAATTTCTGAACCATTTAGTTTTATGCTCCAAACCAAACCGAACCAAATTGTCATGTCGGTTCAGATTCGAACCAAATCTTACCTACCAAAATGATATCTTGCGAGGTTTAGGTTAACTCATAACAGATAGTATTAAAGCGGCTCTACGTGTCTTCTTGAACGATAGTGGGGCAAAACTCAGTGAGGACATTGAGTCCTTAAAGGGGGTGTACATAATACCCTAGGCGAATTCTGTATCGGTAAAGCATGAGAGAGATACTGCGTTTATAAGGGGTGATCCACACCTTAATTGTCAAGATGCATTTTGGGGTGTATGGGTGCCCAAAATATAAAGACCAAAATATACCCACACACTTTTGGAGTTAATTTGGTTTATGGAAAAAAAAAAAAGAGAAAGAAAAAAAATAAGGTTAATTTGGTTTCTATATCCTCCAAAATATAGAGACCAATTAATGAGTATTTAGTACCGTATGTTATTACATGTTTAAATTAATTTTATTTTAACATTATGTCTCATTTAATCATTTATATTCTTATACCAATTTAACAGTAAAATTTAAAACATATATTTTTTTAAACTCACGTGACTTTTAAAAATAAATTTTCTTAAGCGTTTAAGCTAATTCTAACAATTAATTATTTATATAGCCAACAATTATTTTATAAGTTATAGTATTACTAAACTCATCCATTGTCTACAAATAGTTTATAGCTTTTGTTGTACCCTATTTTTACCCGATCGGACACGAACAGTCAAAATGGAGTCAATTGGTACCCATCAAGACGAAACCAAGATAATAATTATGAAACCGGATTCCAAGGAGAAGTTGTCTTCCTCCACATACTTTTGTCCATGCGGCATATGACTGGACATTCCGAACACAACACGACTCTGTAAATAACTTCTATTCAAAGCCCCTGCCCACAAGGTAAGGACGTTCTATTTTTCAAGTATTAAACATACCAGAGCTCCTCCTCTCCCTTAACTCCCTTTATTTCTAGTTGTTAAGTTCCCTTCATTGTTTGTTGTCTTACAGATCAAAGAGTCTCGATCATCGACCTCTTGAGCGAACTTCATGAGGAGTTACAAGCTCATTCCCCAAGTAATCTCATTCTTATTGTTGGCCCAAATTACCGGTATCAACAACTTTCTCATTCTTTTTGTTGACCCGTGGTCCCGTAATACCCACTTAAGATAGAAATGGCCGACGAAGTCTGAATGATGCTATATAAACCACGTTAAGAAATCAGTCACTCTTGACTTTTACGTACCCATTACTTTTTTCTCCTTAATTGTCAAAAGCATTAATTACAAATGCAATGGCAGTAGCCAGAAACACACCTTTTTTTTGGGGCATTTTTTACGACATTTTTTAGCGCAGTCACCTTTGCTTTGACAAGGTCTAGGAAAATCAATGCATCAACAATAACCACGATAACAACGACTGGTGGCCACGTAGCACCTAAAACTTTTGCACACCTCATCGCCAACACACATAATATATATATATATATATATATATCTGTGAATTCACGCAAATAGATGGAAATGAAATTCCATGAATTAGATAAATTATCCAATACATGTACCCTGTCAAAGCAAGAAAGCGATAGGTACCTAAATCATGATGACATGTACTCTTTAGCAATCCTTTCAACAATAAGCTTCTCTTTTACATATCCTGCTCTACTGCATGCATCATATGATTCATTTAGCTTTGTTTAAATAAGCACGAGATCGTTGGGCGCTGTTTCTGTTTTGAGCTTGAATGTAAATGAAATAGATATCAATAGAAACGAAATTCCATTAAATAAATAAATCAGCTAGCCAATACATGCATGCACTCTGCAGAAGCAAGTGAACAACAATTACCTGAATCAAATGATACATTCTCATCCTTGCTTGAATTTGCTGCATCAAATGATACGCTTAGCAAAAAAGTAATTGATCACGTGCTTCAGAATTTGTTTAACTCAAATATTCCAAATTAATGTAGACTTGTGAATCAGGTAAGAGTTCAAACACGTCAATAATTTACTGCTTTTGACAAGTTGAGCCACAAGAGCTTCATTAATTTATTTACACTTGTATAAAATAGTAGAAAATATTGTGTATTTTTTTAGAGAAAAATTGATTCAAAATACTTAACGGTTCTTATTGCGTGAAAAATTACAACAGAGCAGGAGATGAAATTACCCTTTCTCCTTAGGCCACATCAAGTCCTTAGACGACATTGATGTTTGGAATGTGAGAAATCTTATGCCAGTCTTCTCCTTTGCCCTTTTCTGTATCGTTTATTAAGAATATGAAATCCCCACGAAATGCACAATTCTTTCAATGTCGTGCTTTGATCGAAGCGGTCGGGCAGTGCCTTTAATTTAGAGCAACTTGAAATTGACAAGTCAGAAAGACCCGGCATGATGAAGGTGTTTCCCATTCCTGCAATCCCATAATCCCACTCTTCCAGTTTCTCCATATAATTAATCATCGGCGATGTCAATTTGGGGAAGGCAATAACTGATGATGAAGATGAAGATGAGTTATTATCACTTGTCTATTCCCAAAAATTCATTTCCAACTCTTTTCATACTCTTAAATCCCCATATACTGAGAGTAGATGATTCCTGCTCAAGATTAAAATTAAAAAAAAAAAAACAGATCGAGAAATGAACAAAAATAGATTTTGTAAATTAAGAAAAATAATTGTTGAATAAAGAAAGTTACCTTTATTTTCTCAAGCAACTCGTATCCGGTCATTCCAGGCACACAGTAATCTGTGATTATCAAATTCATTCACATCAAAGCCACTAGCGCTCTGTTCCTCATCTAATCCAAGGAATTGCAGACCTCTCCTTCCGCTGTCAACTGCAGTCACTGCAAATGGAATAAATTTAGGAAAACCTCTCAAAAACTTTTCTATCAACAAGGCTATCATCAACTGCCAGGACATGAACTTCTTCACTATCAGCCGGCGATAAATCAAAACCGTCGATCTTGTCAGACATCAACCTCCACGAAGCGACGCCGTTTGTCGTCGTCATCTCCTCACAACAGAAAGAAAGAAGAAAGAATGCTTCATTAAAATAGAAATAGTGCAACTTTAGAGACTTGTTTTGAGCAAGAGGCAAAAACATGATACCAGGCCAGCTTGCTGAGCCCTCTTCTTTTATACGCTACCTGTATTGTCTTATCTGTCTATTCCATTTTTTTTCCCCCCTATCAAATCGAATCTTTCTCTCCCTAGGAAATCTCGTTTCCTAGAAAGTTGTGTTTGTATCGGACTCTGTTGGTTGCAAGGTGAATTCAAACACCTGGTCACTAAACGGCAGCGTTTCAATTTCTTAATGGCTTAATAAACTCGCGTGAGAAGCACGGCTGTTTTATCACTTTGAAACGGCAAAGAGTACAAGCGTTTTGGACTTGACTTAAGTAAATCACGCGAGCAATCACGTGAGTGATAATTGAAGCCAAGTTCGTTATAACAGAATTCTTGCGCACGTGTCATGTAGCTGTGCATTCTGGGTTGTTAAGCTTCTTAAGAAACTGGTTTATAAGCTGATGAATCAGGAGAAGCTACTGGAACGTGAGAGAGATACTGAGAGGAATTGTAGAGAGAGAGAGTAAAATCTTGTTCTTTGTTCTTTTCTTCTCAACTCCCTGTAACTAACACCTTGAATCTTTCAATGAAAGCCTGTTGATGGATTCACCCGAGGATGTAAGCCATTAATGGCTGAACCACATTAATTTGCTGAGTGTTCTGTTGATTGTTTTCTGATCTTAGTTGTTTAGTTCTTGTGTTGCTAATAATCCTTTGTTTGATTCAAGTGAGGTTTATTAATTCTTCCAAATCGATTAATCTGTTACATGCAACTTGATTGATCTTGACAAAGGATCTTGGGGAGAATTTGATTTTGTTGTGTAAATCGAACGAATCAGACTCTACAGACAGCCTCCGTATAAAGATTCGATCATTAAGCGATTAACTTAAAAGGGGTGTCCTTCCTTCCATGATCCATACATCTGTTTCTACGTCGTTTAAGGATAGCTAAAAAGAATATATTACCTATCAAATATATATATATATATATATAAGAATGCTCTAAGAACTCCAAGGAACCGTCCAATGTCTATTTTATGATCAGGAGGCTATGAGTATATAAACCCTTCAAACATATATTCCAGTAGAACTGTAGAAGTAAAGGTTTTAAAATCTAATGACAACGGCAGCATCCCACCCATATGAGTAGTGATCAATAGATTTAAGGTGGGGATTTTCATTTTCTTTTCTTTTCATCTTTGAAGATAATTATTCTTTCGTCACCATTTGAGTGGTATTTACTTTTTGTGGAACAGATTGGAGATGTTTCATATCGCCATTTGTCACACCATTTTCCTCTTATCTGGAAAAGCCTCCCATACTAATTTGCCAATATAAATAAACTCTCTCATTGTACTCTTTGTTGATTCTCAAACTTGCTTCTTAATCCAATTCAGTGTATTAGTAGTTAGTAAATTAATTAACGTTCCCAACTCTTTTAAAAGTCTTGCTGCCTCTTATTAAACTGCCTTTTCTAGTGGAAGAGAGGCTTATAATAGAAAGAGAGCAAAGAAATGGAAGTGCTGAGGCGTGACCCTCGTCAACGGTTTCTCTTCTCTTCTCTTCTCTCAATTATGTATAAATAATTTGCTTAATTTCAATAATATCCTTTTGGTTTCATTTCAAAAGGAGAAAACTGCACGGTGATCTGATATTGATCCACGCGGATCCGCGATAAATGGATCCGTGGGATCCAATCTGTGGTGATCAGTATCGGTTCTTTCAAAAGAGAGAAATGTATTAATTCGTAATAGAGAATATGACCTTTTGCAGGTCGTTTACTATGATTAACATGTCGACCAATGTAACCCATATACATCCGCCAACTATTATTGGGTAAGCATCTACTTTCATTCTAAAATTTAAATTATTTTTCACTATTATTGTTTATTATTTTCTATAGTTTAAATTATTTTCACTATTGTTGTTTATAATAATCCTTCGGCTATTATATACATAATAGTGAAAATAATTTAAATTATAGTGAAATTATTTTCACTTTTACAATTAGAGACTTATTTTATAATATCCATAATTTGCTTAATTTAAATTATTTTCACTATTATATATTTAAGGAAAAGAATAAGAAGTTAAGCTTTACATTAATGTCCATATGTCTTGTTTGTGTGTGTGTACATAGGCAACACCGTGATATAAAGTCATGATTTGTTTCATCTTGCACCAAAATTATGCAAATTAAGACGGGGATGATCTGGGCTGGGCTTTGCAGGTACGAGCCATAGCTTCGTGATCCAGGCTTTGGGCCATAGCTATAGATGATATTTACAACAGACATCACATATTCCTCATCATTTATATTACTTTGATGTAAAACTTTATTATGCGAATTTAAGTAATTAGATCTCATTTTGATGGTTTTGCAGTGTGCAAAATTTCTCATCATCACCAGCACAGTCTTTGTATTTCTAATTCTATTGCTTGTCGAAGTTATTGAAATTAATAATGTTCAAGAAGAAAATAAATCCTTGATTGAAACACACTCGATGAGTATGTGCCCGTTTCTATTGGCTCTACTCATATACACCTTTGCATATTTTGCTGCCATGATATCGGAGCTTCAAATCTTCAAGGCAATTGCTGTGATCTCAGGTTCTCTTTGCTCAGTCTCATTGGTCTCCATTATTACCCATTTGGACATTTAAGTTTCATTATATGGGCTTTTGTTCTCCTTGTTGTTGGTTATAACCAGAGGCTTCATGAGAAGATTTTGAAATTTTGGAATAGTTTTCGAGGAAACAACCAACAATTATTGACAATGTAAGCCTGTTGGGGATTGTAGTTTAAAAGTTACAGGATTAAAGTGTTTAATAAATGCTCAATACAAGAAATTCAATTTTTTAAGATGATTTTTTTAGACATTTGCAGATTTTGTCATAAACTAGTGCTTATTGTGATGATTTTTTATAATTGTAGTCAATAATCTCATCCTAGCTCATGTTATATTTTGTAACCAATAATATTTGTTTTAGGACCCATTGATTAAGTAAGCTAATCAAATGTTTTGCGACAAACATAAAAGGAAACTTTCATAACCAAAAATTGTTTCTTAAACACTGGAAGTGAAATCTGAATTTTTATTGAGAGGGACCATATCAATTAATTAGCATGCGCGATATTGATAGATTTTTCTTAATCTTAAATTTGTCAAAATTTGTTTGAAGTTGTAATTTATATATGCACCAATAAGAGAGTGACATGTGCTCTAAATTGCCACCTCAAAAAGAAAAACCTACACCACCTTTCACCTGAAAAGACTGATAATATTATAATATTGCAGAAGACCTAATATAAGCTAAGGAGCCTTTTTTTTTTTTTGACATAATGACTTACTTGACTTAATTGCAATTAACTAAGTCATTAAGTCTGTTTGTTTTTAACTTAATGAAAATTTTCAGTCATTAAATTATTAAGCTAATTTTTTTTTAACTTTCTGCTTAACCTAAAAAGTCTGAAGGATATCATTAAAAAATATTCTCCAAAATATCTCTATCTAATTAATTAATTCTCATCCATACCTAAATAAGTTTAATAACTAGCATTATTTACCCATCTCTATAACTTGTGATAATATAGTGGTAGACTATTATTATTTTTATTTTTTATTTTCTTCAAGTTAGCGTTATTTATGTTTATAATTTTTAATGAATATTTTTCATATAAAACATAATAAACAACAAAAAAATTGATTAGCATATACTAATTTAGAATATTAAAAGGCTTTATTCAATTGAGCATGATTATATTATGAAAATATATTATCTTATTTAAACTCTTTGAGATGTTATTAATTATTTAACATTTATAATTTGTAAGGGTATATATATAAAAATATTGATTTTCAGATTTTTCTAAGTTTAAAAAATAAACAACTTAATACTTATTTGTAACGGTTCGGATAAAAAGAACATGTTATTTAAATTCAGATATTTAGCTCTATTAAAAATTCAGATTAATTTAGATCTATTCAAATTTTAAATTAAAAAACAAACGTTTCGTGACTCTACTGTATGGGCCAGGCCGGTAACATTCCTTCGGTGGTAATCCATCGAAGGTTTCTTTAGATTTATTTTATCTAAAATTTCTAAATCCCCAAGTTCATAATCTTTGGATGGCCATGTGATTCTTCAGCTGTCCCAACCAAAGTCTGACAGCTTTGTCCTTCACTAGCCTTTCCTCTGCATCGTCGAGCACAGCTTCAATGGCTTGAAGGTTGCTGGTGAGGTTGTCTACTTCTTTCTTGACGCCGGTCACAAGCTGCACTTTCTGTTTCATCTCTTCAGTAGCAAAGGAAATCAACAGCTCCAGCAGAGGGGAAACGATGGCATCAACCATGGTTAATAATTTTGGATGAGAAGAAAGAGCAGAGAAAAGCAATTAATTGTACAAGGAAATGAGGTTGTGAAAATGAATTAATTCCAGCTTTCTGCATTCTTATACTTAAAGCATCTGCTTTTCTTCTCGACCACGTCAGCATCTTCCATTTGCTTTCAATGGGAGACTTTCAATTTTATAAACTACTAGGATAAAAGTTTGGTATATTCTTGTCCTTTTGATCAAGCTAGATAGTATTCACGTGGAAATTTCTTTTCTTTCCATTTCTTTTCCATTTTTTTACATAAAATTTCTTATTTTCAATTTCTTTTAAATTTATGGGTAGTATTTTTCTTTTAAATACATCCTATGTATAAATCAAACAAAATGTGCATGGTTCACCATAAATTCTATTATTAGAACGAACAAAAGATTTGAGATTTGAACTCATCTTAGTGTAGATTAAAAAATTGAGGGCCATCCATTTTAGGAAAAATTAAATTATTGGTATTATTTATATAATATTTTAGATATTAACGATTTTAATGCATTAAGATAATCATTAGAGTGGTTAGGTTTTGATCGATCCTCATGCTATCCCTAGCAATTCGCAGATCACCACAGGATCAAGAATGATCTTGATCAAAGCAAGAATCCAAAAAGAATGAAGAACCAGAAGATCACAGCAAGAAACAGATGATTCTGAACTGGATTAAGACCCACCCCATGTTCTTGACAGATGATTCAGCACTTCACCTTTATTCCTATATTAGTTCACACTGAATTGATTCACAAAGCTACTTTTCCCTCTGCTTCCGGCCCCGCAGGCCCGCACACACAACACCCCCTTGTGTGTGTGTGAGAGGGTTACCAACTCTTAAGTCTCTAACCAAACTCTGTTTTGACTGTTATTCCACATCAGCTAGGTAATTACAAAAGCACCCGTCAATTGAAGCTTTTTAAGACATACATTATTAATGATTAAATTTAAATTATTTCATGGACGGTTATCATAGAATTAATTTGATTATAATATAAACATTGTCCTAATAAACTAAAACAAGAAACCATTTATTAGCCAACATCTGTCATCTCTGTTTCTTTACATTTATTTGTGCATTGGAATATATATTAAAAAAAATCCGGAATGATTTAAAATTACTATGTTAATAATAATAAAAATGGGCTTGGGCTTGGGCTTTTCAAGTTACAAGTGTGAACTTGCATTAATTGCATACAACAATTTCACAGAAAATGATAAACCGTTACAAGTTTTTTTGCACTATCTTCATGAATTCATTTTGGATTTTTCCATCCTTTTCCTAATATAGCCAGATTCACTTAATGTCTCAATTAAATATGTTATTAAAAGGTTTGAGATTTTCTTTCCAAAAAAATCCTTAAATACTTTCTCATCTATGTCAATGTCTGTATTTCTATTTGTGATTTGATTGCGGTCCAAAATTTATATAAAGAAAAAAAATGGAGAACATAAACATTGCATCAGTGATGATGTTTTTGCTTATGATATTATGTTTTTCATCAAACAAACCTGGAATAGTGGGGGTTAGAGGAGAAGAAAATGATCTGATCGAGGCTACTTGCAGAAAGACTTCGTATCCGGATTTATGTATCAAGACTTTAAGGTCAAGTCCGGGAAGCTCCGGTGCAGATGTCAAAGGTCTAGCTCACATCATTCTTGAATCAGCATCAGCATACTGTAATGATACGTACGAACAAGTCAAGAAATTGCTTAATGAAACCAAAGATAAGACTATGAGAAACTGTCTCGATGTTTGCTTTCAAGTTTATGATCTAGCTATCTATGAAATCCCCACGGCTATAAAATATCTGGAGAGTGGTGATTATGACTCTGCCGTCCAATATGCAAATGATGGAATAATTGAAAGTGACACTTGCGAAAGTTCTTTTTCGGAAATGATGGAATAATTGAAAGTGACACTTGCGAAAGTTCTTTTTCGGAATTTCCAGAAATTCCGAAGTCGCCACTTACTGATAGAAATAACGGTTTGACTAACCTTTGTACAATTGCTTTGGATATGATCAACTTGTTTAAATGATAACCTGGTGTAATCCAAAATAAATCAAGGTTTCTATTCATTCCTATTCTATCATGTCGAGTATATAAATTATTAACAATTTTTATGTTGATAGGTCGCTTGAGTTTAAATTTTGGGAAGTAAAGGGTTATAAAAAATTGATTTGGATTTTGCCCAACACCAACTCTAATATGCTAAAAGACTAAAAAATTAAAATTTATGTTTTTAAGGGTGGGCATGGGTTAGGTTGGGTTAGGTTTAGCTGGTTAAAAGTCAAATCAAAATAAAAAATTAATAAATAAATGATATAGAAAGTATCTAATAGTTGAAATAAAATTTAAAATAACAAAGAATGAATGAATAAATGAGAGAAATGCTTAATAGCTTTCCCGCGCTTTATTAAAATGTGGAAACTCCCACTGTGTATTTTTATATGTATATAGTAATGTTTCAACGAGGGATGCCACACTTTATTAGAGTAATGGATTCCCTAAAAGATAAGAAAGACACATATTTCAATACACTACAGATAAAATACACGACATTGTAGTGTGTATTTTTTTTTTGTCTTCTAGTTTATCCCTTATCTTAGTTGCTTAAGGGATTTCTTATTAGATAATTAGAAATGTTCCAATGAGAGTTCTCATACCTTATTTGTACTTTTTGATTTTTTAGCTTGCTTATTACTTTATTAAAGTAAGAGATCCCTTATTAGATAATAACTTTTGTATATATATCTAATTTTGAAAATGAAAAATCTCTCTATGTTACTGTTTGTGTGTGTATAGGTTCCAATGAGGGTTCTTGCACTTTATTAAAGCGCGAGAAAGCTATTAAACCAAATGGCTTAATAGTATAATACACATAGCACTATTAAATCATATGACTTAATAGCTTTCTTGTACTTTAATAAAGTGCAAAAACCCTCTCTCTCTCTCTCTCTCTCTCTCTCTCTCTCTCTATATATATATATATTATATAGTCCTCCTCTAATAGGGGGCCTTCATTTTTTTCATGCGGAAACACTCTTAAACCCCACTGTTTAAGGGATTTAGTATTTAACTTTCTTAGACCATACGATTTTAAAGCATGTAATTATTTTAAAAAAAATACGGGTGCCCACACATGAGAATAGTTATATATATAAGAAAATTTTCAAGTGCATACAACGTCATAAAGTGATTTACAAAAGTTAACTTCTTCTAATGATGAAGAGTACCTAACAATATTTTTTTTCCTCATTTTGAAAAGAATTACAATCTGCATTATATTCGGGAAAAGAATTGACGTTTGAATAAGGAATTAAATTTCAAAAAAAGACACTGTTATTAACGATGAAATTATTATTTTACCATTATACCCTTATAGCATATTAAAAAATAATTGTTCATTATCCAATTTATTCTTATATTATTAATAAAATTATGAATATAACTTCATTACCCAATTTTTCCATTTAATTTTTATCAAATTTTATCTTCAAACTAAATAAATTTAATCCATTACTCAAGAATAAAAATAAATTAAATTGATTACTAATATAATAAAAATAACATATATTTAATATAAAAATAACATATATTAAATTAAAATAAATTTAATTTATATATGGAAAATTTTTATTTTTAAGAAATTATCAATTTAATTTATATATAAGAAATTATAAGAAATAACATATGGAGAATTGTTATTTTTATTATATTAATAATCAATTTAATTTATTTTTGTTTTTGAGAAATGTATTAAATTTATTTAGTTTGAAGATAAAATGTGATAAAAATTAAATGGAAAAAAATTAATAGACATAATTTTTAATATTAGTAGTGATGTGAATCACATAGTGAAACTTTGAGACTCACACTTAAATTGAAGTTTCAATTGCCCAAGAAATTTCTAAACAAATTTAAGAAAAACAAAACCTTGACTCAATGCTTAAGAAAACATGAGCCGAAGGTATAAAGATTGATATTGATGCCACACTCAAGATGTAGATGAGAAGATGAGTGATAAGTCTAGATTGGACGCTACAAGAATGAAATTCTTGATAAGTTCACTAATTCTCAAAAGAACCAAAGAAATAATAATCTTTCAAATTCAAATAACATTAATCTCTAAAATTATCTTTTATAGCAAGGTTGTTGAGTTTAAATAGGCTAATAAAAAATCAAGATCCTAAAAATACACTTGGAAACATTGGAACGACCCTCCAAGCATAAGTTTGTCAAAAGGATGTTTTAAAAGTCTTCACCAACCCACCATTATTGATGCAAGTCATTAACAAACTTAATGCTAGCCCACCATAATTAATGTTAGACTTAACATATTAACAAACTTGAAGCACAACAAATAAATGAAGTTGAATTATCAAAGGCGTGGTTGAAATTTCCAAGCCTAAACATGCTGTAATAAATTGGTCATAACATCTTCTAGATAACTCCTAACTAGCTCTTTAAATTGCATTGGAAACGCAACTCAATTATCTTTCCAACAATGTATGGCTTGCACATTAATTCCAACTCAATCAATACAAGTTTTATTCTGAATTTGCCATTTCTGCATTTGACCCGAATTGTGTATTTGGTTGTCTAATGGCTTGAATAATGATAACAATGCATTGTCTTCTCTCCCAGCCCAATTCATCATGTCTTGCATGTTGAATTGTGTTTTCAGCCCATATTTTATCAATTAATCCATTTAAAGCAGTTTACATCTTTTTGGCTCTAACTCTTGTAACTGGTCCTCCATGAATATGCAGAGGATCAGTTGAAGCTTTAATGATATTTCTTTGATGGTTCTCATCATTCCCCCTCTCCTCAAAAGGATTCGTCCTCGACTTTTCACCTACAATGAAAAGACAAAGATCGAAAACATTAAAAGTAGCACTCACATTGTACTCACCAAGAAAATCCAATTTGTAAGCATTGTCATTGATCCGAGCAACCACTTGAAAAGGACCATCTCCCCTTGGAAGTAACTTGGAATGCCTTTGTGCTGGGAACCTCTCTTTTCTCATTTGCACCCAAACCCAATGTCCAGGTTGAAAAACCACTTGTTTTCGTCCTTTGTTAGCTTGAGTAGCATATTGTTCGGTCCTCTTTTCTATGTGTTGTCGCACTTTCTCATGCAATTGCTTAACAAATTTAGCTTTCTTTTTACTATCTAAACTAACATGCTTATCAATAGGTAATAAATGCAAAGGAGTTAGTGGATTAAAACCATATACAATCTCAAATGGTGAAAGTTTAGCAGCTGAATGGATAGTTCTATTATAAGCAAATTCAACATGTGGCAAACATTCTTCCCAAGTTTTTAAGTTCTTTTGAATAATGGCATGCAGCTAATTAGACAAAGTTCTATTTATATCCTCAGATTGTCCATCAGTTTGTGGATGACAAGTAGTTAAAAACAAACGTTTAATACCTAACTTACACCACAAAGTTTTCCAAAAGTGGCTTAAGAACTTAAAATCTCGATCTAAAACTATGGTCCTTGGTACTCCATGCAATCTTACTATCTTCTTAAAAAATAAATTTGCTATGTTTGTTGCATTATCAATTTATGACATGGAATGAAATGTGCCATCTTTGAAAACCTATTAACAATAACAAAAACAGAATCCTTTGCCTTTTTTGACCTAGGTAGACCCAATATAAAGTCCATAGAAATATCAACCCAAGGTTTACTAGGTATGGGTAAAGGGTTATACAAGCCATGGGGTAAGCTCTGATACCAAAATGATGCGAACCCCATAGTGAAACTTTGAGACTCACTTATATTTAAGTTTTAATTGCTCAAGAAAGTTCTAAATAGATTTAAGTGAAATAAAATCTTGACCTAATGCTTAAGCAAACATGGACCAGAGGTATAGAGATTGATATTGATGCCACACTCAAGATGTAGATGAGAATGTGAGTGATAAGTCTAGATTAAAATGCCACAAGAAGGAAAATTCGTGATAAGTTCACTAGTTCTTAAAAATACCAAAGAAAGACTACTAGTTTTATTAATTCCAATTGATAAGTCAACTCAATTATCTTTCCAACGTTATATAGCTTGCACATTAATTCCAATTCAATCAATAACAATTTTATTTTGAGTTTGCTCTTTCTACATTTGACCCAAATTGTGTATTTGGCTATCCTATGGCTTGAATAATGCTAACAATGACTTGTCTTCTCTCCAAGCCCAATTCATCATGTCTTGGATCTTGAATTGTGTTTTCAACCCATATTTTCTCAATTAATTCATTTAAAGCATCTTGCATCTTTTTGGCTTTAACTCTTGTAATTGTGCCTCTATGAATGTGCAAAGGATCAGTTGAAGATTTAATGGTATTCCTTTGATGATTCTCATCAAATAGGGTCATCTTTATCTTAGTAGAATGATAAGATGTGCGTTGTCATGCATGCTATTATATGTGATGTGTCATGTGTCACCTAATCATTGGCCGGGCTGTTAGACGCAGCAAATAATCAAGTAGTACATGGCCCATCACACACAGTAACGCATTGGATGAAGCGCACTTGATTTGATTTCCTTTGTCCTAAGCTATGTTGTTTATTTTTATTTGACCAAGCCTTTCAATAAATCAACATAAGCATCCAACATAAGGAGTACTCTTACCCAAGGGCTATTGATGGTAAACCCTTTGGAGCAATTTTTTTCTCCCTTAATTTAATTAATGTGTAATAATATTTGTGAGAACTTATTGAGATTTGAAAATGGTGCAAGTATTGTGTTGGATGATTAATTATTTAAATCACTTGGAACTTGTAATTGTATCTAAAAGGGGATTGTGTTTGACAAGGGAAAGAAGATAAAGAGAATTCAAAAATACATATTTAAATTTTATTTTAATTAACATGGATTTTTTTAAAAACTTTAATAATCACAAATCAATTCTATTTTATTTAAAGTTAGTATTTTAATGTCATGTCAGCCCCAAGGTGGAAGAGGAAACCTAGATGTATTGGGTAAAATGCAATCATTAGGGACAAATATATAGTAGGCTCAAAGAGATAGAGTGAAATTATTGAGGTTGTTTGTTCACATAAGAAGAAGTACAAGGCTCATGGTGGTGGTATTTTTATTTCAAATTATAGTGCTCAATTAAGTAGTGTCCCCAAGTTTGAAGAATTGATTTCTTCTATTGCTTACTCTCTTCCAGTAAGTTGTAAGAATGATTTATCGGCGAAGGTTGGTTGCCAACCCTACTATTTACCATGAATCTCTTAAGTTGGAACGTTCGGGGACTGGGGAATCCCCGAATGTTCATAGCTTTAAAAAGAGTTCTCCAAATTTATAATCCTAAAATACTATTTCTATATGAAACAAAACAATCATTTACAATACTATTTCTATATGAAACAAAACAATCATTAACATAAATGGAAGCTAACAGAGTAAGGCTAAGGTTTAAAAATTACTTTGTAGTCGACATAAGAGGGTTGATTGGGGGTATGGTCTTTTTATGACATTCTAGTATTAATATGAGAATCCTCTCTTTTAGTATGCATCATATTGATTCACTCATAAAGATGGAAGGGGGAATTAAATAGTGCTTTATTGGTGTTTATGGGCATCCCAAAATAGCTCACAAAACGCATACATAGAGTTTGCTTAAATGCCTTTCAAGTCTATATTCTTTACCATGGCTTTGTAGAGGGGATTTTGATGAAATATTAAATGATGAAAAAAAGATAGGTCGTCAACTGAAAAACGTTGATGCCATATTTGAGTTCAAGTAAGCTACGGAGTTTTGAAATTTTGTAGATGTTGTATGGTATGGCTACCCATATACTTGGTCACACAAATGCTATAGTCGCTATGAAGTGGAACTGATTGAGGAAAGGTTAGATAAATTCTTTTATAATGTAGAGTGGAAATATTTGTTCAAGGGCTCTTTTGCAAATCATATTAATATGGCAGGCTTTGATCATTAGCCTATCGTGGTGGAAATTAACAGAAGTAAAAGGCAAGGTCTACATAAGTCACATTGTAGAGCCTTAAGGTTCCACTATGAGGATCTATAGAGTTATTATGATGAATGCAAATAAATTTCAAGAAAATATGGGTGGAAAGTGAGGGCAGCACTTTACGAAATCCTATTGCATCATTTGTTTGTAACATTTAATAGTCTAACCAGCAACTCAGGCAATGAAGTAAATTAAAATTTAAGAATCAAATATTTAAGTTACATCAGCTTCAAAATAAGTTGATGTTGCTAAGAACTGGCCCTATAGAGAATATTGTGATGGAAGAGATTAGGAGTGTGGAAAGGCACATAGATATATTTCTTATAGAATAAGAGATTTATTGGCAGCAGCATTCTCAAGTAACATGGCTTAGAGATGGGGATAGGGATACTAAATTTTTTCATGCAAAAGCTTCTGGTAGGAAGAAAAAGAATAAAGTTCGTGAAATTCTTGATAAGAACGGGTGTTGGGTTGAGGATTCTAATGAAATAGAACAAGTCTTTGTTAATTATTACAGAGACTTATTTCTTCTAACAACCCCTCAGAGGAAAGTATTAACTCAGCTATTACAAGGCTTAAATCTACTGTGACTGAGGAGATGAATCGAGTTTTAGATTCATGAAGGATGAGGTTAAGGAGGCTTTATTCCAGTTGAATCCATCTAAAGCTCCAGGTCCTGGTGGTTTCCTTGTAGTTTTTCCCCAAAAACACTTGGCCTCAGTATAGGACAAGGTGTTTGCAGTCTGTCTTTATTTCCTTAATGAATGGGGGAATTTATTGAATCTAAATAAAAATCTTATTGCTCTTATCCCCAAAGTTGATAATCCAAGGAAAGTTACTAATTTCAGACCCATCAGCCTACATAATGTGATATACAAGATCATTGCTAAGACTGTGGCTAGCAGAATGAAGCCTTTCCTCAATCAAATTTTATCCTTTTTTAAGACACAAAGGTTGATTACTAATAGTCTATGATTGGTTATGAATGCCTCCGTCAAATTAGTATAAATGAGTATGTAAGTTGAGTATGGTGCGTTAAAATTGGATGTTAATAAGGCATGTGATAGAATGGAATGGTTTTTTCTTACAAAAGCGATGGTCAAGATGGGTTTCTCTTATAAATGGGTAGCCTTAATCATGTGTTGTATTTCTTTATCCTCTTTTTTATTCTAATTAATCGTGTGATCAGATTTGTTATTCATCCACAAAGAGGCTTACGATAAGGATGCCCCCTCTCCCTTTATTTATTTTTAATATGTGTTGATGTTTTGTCTACTTTACTGTGTGGAGCTACAGAAAGAAAATTAATTCATGGTGTGGGTTTCAATTATAATCATGTAACTATTACTCATGCTTCTGAGAATGCAATTTTTTTTTTAAAGACAATACTTGACAAGTACATAAAGGCATCAGGGCAAATATTTAACCTTGATAAATCATCTATGTTTCTTAGCATGTGCCAAGAGGATATCAAGGCCCTTTTCAGTTAAATGTAGTTTCTTATCATGAGAAATATCATGGTCTTCCATTTATGGCAGGAAGGAGAAAGCATTAATTTTTCACAATGATTAAAACTAGAGTGCTTAATAGAATTAAAGTTTAGCAATCTCAGCTTTTCTCACGGAGAGGCAAGGAGATTCTGTAGAAGGGTGTTGTGCAGGTTATTTCAATATATGCAATGTCTGTTTTCAAGCTTCCAAAGGGTTGTGAAGACATACAAAGGCAAGTTACAAATTATTGTTAGGGTACTTTTAATCAATCTAGAGGGATCCATTAGACTTCGTGGAAAGTCTTGTGCAAAACAAAAAAGGATAATGGTATGGGTTTCAGAGATTTAATTTCTTTTAACCAAACATTACTTAGGAGCCTAGGATGGTGAATTATGCAGTACCCTAACACTTCATTGGGGGAAATTTTAAATGCTCGATACTTTCAACGCGTAGATTTTGTCAACTGTAATTTGGCCAGTAATTTCTTTTATGTGTGGAAAAGCATACTTTGGGGTAGAGAAATAATTAAAGCGTATTCTAGATGGAAGATTGATAAGGTTAGTGCACATACATAAGGATAATTGGTTACAGAGGTCGAAAACTTTCAAGCCTTTAACTCCTACATTGCCAACATGTATGGTAGCTAAGTTGTTGAATTCAGATTTGTTGGCCTAAACGGCTATACGAACTTTGATTTTGATGATAACAAACTACAAGTCTAGGTGATTTCTCTTATTACATTTCTTATAAAGCTAATATGTTTAAATGTAAGCATGATTAATCATTTAAGAGCTCAAATTATTTTTCATACATTTTAAATAAATAAATATTTTCAAGATATAAAGGTTTTATACTTAAAGGACAAATGATTTTATGAAATTGGTTGTTTTCAAGTTAATAGTCTAAATTGAAAAAGTTTTGAGAACTTTGAAATCAGCAAGTATTGTTTTGAAATTCTAGAAATGAACCTATTTGAAATATTTTATAAAGTTTTGAAAATCAACAAAAATTATTTGGAAACTCTGGAAATGGACCTATTTGTAAAGTTATTACAGTGTTGGGCTATCATATATTATAGAAAGTTTGAGGCAAAACTATAATTTAAAAAATAATTTGACTGTAGCAATTACTATAGCAAACGACGAACCGTTTAGGAGAAAAAAACTAATCGACATTGAATAGAATTGGAGTTTAGTTTCTGAAACTAACGGTGATCCAATATCCCAAAAACGGTGATATGACAATTTGAAAATGCGGCTCAACGATAACTTGCTCTAGTCAAAACGATGGTTCGATAATCAATAACAGCGATCCGACTTCATGCAAAGAGTCAATAACAGCTAGTTTTCAGCTCCAACTAAAAACGCTTAATCAAATTCAAAAGTTATTGGATTTTACAATTTTTATTGAGCTTGTTGTTGAGTATACAATTGATCTTGAGCTTTAAACTTGTTATATGTTTATTGAATCACACTTTGAGCTATCATCTGTAAATATATAAACTATGAGGGGAAACTCATTTGAAATCTTTATTTTTGAATAATTGTAAGTGTGGGAAACACTTGGGTTAAGAGATTTGAGATTATCTCTTGTTGTAAAGGTTGATTGACACTTGTGTAAGAATTCTTGAAGCCTTAGAAGGATTGGATAGTAGAATCCTCAAGCCCGATGGGCTTAGCGGCACGGACGTAGGCGGGGTTTGCCGAACCATGTAAAAATATTGTGTTTGCATCTCTCTATCTCTTACTCTTTTATCTTAATTGCACTTTAATTTATTATTTGTTAAATTTTGTTGCTTGAATTAAATTGCTTTTAAAGTTTTTTTTGCTTAGATTTTTTTTTAGAAACTCAATTCACCCCCTTGGGTTGCACATTTAGAATTTCAGGATCAATCATGGAATGAGTCTTTAATTTGAACACTTTTCCTTCCAACAGATGCTAAAAGTATTCTTAGAATCCCGTTACCTATTGTTCTAAGACTAGACCAATTGGTTTTGCATTATAAAAAGAGAGGTTTTTATATTGTTAAAAGTGGTTATCAACTGGCCTTACTGCTTAATTCCTTATAATCCACATCTTGTTCATCTTTTAATACAAGCTAGTGGAAGCACTTGTGGCCTTTATCTTTTCCTTGAAGAATTAAAATTTTCACGTGGCGGGCTTTGTTGAATATTTTACCAACAATAAATAACTTGTATAAGAGAAAAGTCCTTGATTATCCCAATTGTCAGAGATGTCAAATAGCTAAGGAAGTTGCTTTCCATGCCTTGTTGTCCTGTAAGGTGGTTAGAAATGTATGAAAGAATTCAACTCTAGCTAGTGTTTTAAACGATTACTCTTTCAATGACTTCTATAATGCTTCTTTATACCTGCACTTTTACTATCTAAGGATAAATTTGAATTTTTTGTGGTTTTAGCTTAGTCAATTTTGAAACCAAAGAATCTAGCTCTTGTTCATAAGGGAGGGAATGATACTTTAAGTGCTTTTGTAGGGGCATATAGATTTATTCAGGCTTGTAAGGATGCTCAAGATTCCTATGTTAGACCTTTGAAGCATCTTAATAAGTAAAGAAGAAAAGCAGTCTCCTCCTTAAAATAATAGGTTTAACTTGAATTTAGATGCAGTAACCAATGAGGCTGAAGCTTTTATTGGGCTTAGAATAGTTATATAAAACTTGAGGGGTGAGTTTATTGCTGCTTTAATATGTAGAAGATCTTTCTCGAGTGATATTGAATTTGCGGAAGCTAGTGCGGTATTGAAAGACATCAAGTTGGTAATGGATTTTGGGCTCACTCCACTAGTGATTAAGTCATATTCAATTAATGTTGTTAGTCTTACATCAAGGAGAGTTATTAGCATTTTAGAGATTAATTAGGTTATATATGATATTCGAGCTCTCATTTGTAACAAAAGTACATTTGCTGTGAAACATGTACTAAGGTCTTGTAACTCAGTGGCTCATGTTGTGTACATGGTTAAAAGAGACGCCTTCTGAAATTGTAATTCTCTTGTAGTTGTTTTGGTTAATGAAGCATTAATTTTTTTTTTAAAATGTCATGTCGGTGTTAACATGTATATTTCCACAATAATGATTTTGATAATAACGATCAGGTTTTAGAATGATTAAATTTAAAAAAGTCAAAAATTAAATTCAAATACTTAAGCTGTATAATGTTTTGAGCAAAGAACAACTTTACGGAAACAAACGGATTCATGGTAACTCAGAAAACGACTAATCGGTTAATTTGAAGCAAGATTAAAACTGTTCTAGATAAAAACGACTAATTGTTAGTGGGTAAACGACTAATCAATCTCGTGTAAATATGGAGTTTAGTTTCTAGGTGCTAACGGGAGACCGTTTATCAAAAACGATAAGTCGACTATTTCTTGTAGGGACATTGGACACTAACGGCAATCTGACATCTAGCAAATAGTAATATGACAATTTGAATTGCGGCCTAACAGTAACTTGTTCAAGTCTAAACGACGATCAGACTTTGTGTAGAAAGTCAATAACGGCTAGTTTTCAACTCCAACTATAAAAAGGCTAAATCAAATTCAAATTACATTGGATTCTACAATCTTCATTGAGCTTGCCATTAAGTATTCACTCTCTAGTGAGCTTTAAACTTGTCATTATTCCATTAAATCACATTTTGAGCTTTCATTTGTAAAAACACACACATTGGGTGAGAAAAATTCTTTGTAATCTCTATCTTAAAATCAAAGTTGAGTAATTGTAAGTGTGAGAAGCACTTGGGTTAAGCGATTTGGGATAATCTCTTGTTGTAATGGTGGATTTTCACCTTGGAAGTCAATTGTTAGCATTTTTGAAGCCTTGAAGGCTTTCTTAGTGGAATCCTTAAGCTCGGTGAGCTTTGAGGCGTGGAGGTATGCAGGGTTGGCCGATCCAAGGTAAAAATCCATGTGTTCGATTCTCTATTTCCTTCACTCTTTATATTTATTTATTTATTAATTATTATTTCGAATTTATTTTATATCTGCATTAATTTTTATTCAAGCACTACACAATTTTAGAAACCCAATTCACCCCCCTCTTGGGTTGCATAACTAGTATTTTAGTCAGACCCACTTATTGTAAAATGTTGGTATTTTAATGCATCGTTGTGCGTCTTATCATTCTTCTAAGGTAAAGATGACCCTACCAATATTAAAAGACAAAAATATATATATATATATACCAGTACCCATATTAAAGTTTAGTTTTTCCTTGGTGCGAAATCTGAATATGAAATATAGCTTGCGATAAAAAAAAGTACTATTACTATTTAGTTTTATTTTGATTAATTTAGAAATTTTTAACTTGAATAATGACATCAACTTTATTTTTCTACAGTTGACAATTTAATGCCATGTGAGCGCTTATCTCAACTTTTGGATTAATCATTCTATGATGCCGTGATTAAAATCACGACATTAATACCGTAAATAAACATGAATTATGTAAATAAAACATTAAATATGTAAATTTAACATAAAACTTATAAATTAATATTAAGTATAAAATAAAAAATAAACTATGTAAATTCAACATATGACTTGTAAATATAAGGTAAAACAAATAAATTAATATAGGGGGTGGTAAATTAGTGTATTATTAGTAAAGAAAACAAAAATTACAAATACAATATAAAACTTGTAAATCAATATTAAATGTTAAATAAAACATAAATAATATAAATGAAACACAAGACTTGTAAATAGAAAAGAAAACAAGTTAATCGACATAAGAGTGATAAATTGATGTACTATCGGTAAACAAAACAAAAAGTTATAGATGTAGCATAACACTTGTAAACAACATTAAGGGTAAAATAAAACATAAATTATATAAATGAATCATAAGACTTGTAAATAAAAGGTAAAACAAGTAAATTAACGTAGAAGTGGTCAATTGGTTTACATCCATGATAAATAAACTAAAAACTTACAAATACAACATAAAACTTGTAAATCAACAATAAGTGTAAAATAAAACGTATATTAAATAAATGAAATATAAGTCTTGTGAATAGAATTTAAAAAAGTAAATCAATATAAGAGCACTAAATTAATGTATTATTGGAAAAAAATAAAAAATAAAAAACTTACAAATGTAATATAAAACTTATAAATCAACATTTAGTGTAAATAAAACATACATTATATAAATGAAACATAAGACTTGTAAGTAGAAGGTAAAACAAGTAAATTAAGATAGTAGCGGTAAATTACTGTATCAATTGCAAACAAAACAAAAACTTACAAATATAACATAAAACTTGGGAGTCAACAATAAATGTAAAATAGAACATAAATTAAATAAATGAAATGTAATACTTCTAAATGGAGGGTAAACAAGTAAATTAACATAAGAATAGTAAATTAGTGTATTATTAAGAGCATCACCTTAAAGCTCTTCAAATTTTACTCTTTAAATGTCTATTTGCTTATCTATGTGGCACATAGGAGATTGAAAAAATAAATGTTAGCCTAAAGGGCTACACATAATGTAATTTTAATAATAACAAACATGTGTCTTAAGTAAAAATTGTATTTCACATTCTCACTAGTTCTTGAAAGATAATATTTGTGCAAGTGAATCAAGTGAAATCAAGCTCAAGACATTCAATGGACCACGACTCTATCAAGAATAAAGTTTAGAGCCAATCATTGCCATAAATTCTTGTGAATCCGGTGTGATTTAATAGATGTATGGATTAACATTTGTGAAGCTCAAGATTTTATTTTACAAATCATTATTTCTCATAATCCAAAAGGTTTTATATTTATAAGAAAAGTATTTTGTGGATTTGAGTGTTTTTCAAATTTTGGATTAAATTGAAAAAGTTTTGAGAACTTTGAAATATATAAGCATTTTTATAAAATTATGAAAAACCTCTTTGAAAAGTTTTATAAAGCTTTGGGCCATAACATAATTTTAAAATTTTTTGGGAATAATGAGTATTATTTAGAAATTTTGAAAATGGATCTGTTTGCAAAGTTTATGACGTTTTGGCCCATAACAAAATTACAGAAAATTTTGGGCAAAAATGTAAATTTTTAAATAGTGTTACTGTAGCATTGGAACTTGAAGCATTGGTGGGCCTGGAAAGTGAAATCCTCAAGTTTGGTGTACTTGGAAACGTGGGTGTAAGCGGGGATTATAGGTAAGTGATCTTCTAACATATGATGAATTACATGATGCTTTTAAAGAATTGCATGATGATTGGATAAGAATAGGTAAAAAGAATGCATCTCTTAAAAAAAAAATTCTAGAAATTTCAAATGAAAATAATGCTTTACGAAAATACAATGATTCATTAAATGAAAAGATTAAAGGACTAGATTAGATAATGAAAAGTTGCATGATAGAATTGTTTCATTAAAACGTAAACAAAGTACTTCAAATGTATATGAAAAATCACATGTTGATGAATTGATGAAAGAAAATAAAGTGCTTAAGAAGAAGAGTAATGAGCTTAATGAAATTGTGTTAAAATTTATAAGTGGTCAAAAGAACTTAGAAAAATTGCTGAGCACTCAAAATGTGTGCTTGATGAAAGAGGACTATGGTATAAGCCTAACTTGAAACAAAAATATTATAAGAATTATTTTGTAAAGGCCGACTCTACAAGTGATCATAAAATTGTTTGTCATTATTGCAATAGAAATGGTCACATGAGTTATAGATGTCATGTTAAAAGAAATGTATATTATGGAATCAAATGTTTTTGGGTTCCAAAAGGAACCATTGCTAACACTTAAGAACCTAAGAAGGTTTGGGTACTTAAAACTTAGAAACATTTTCTGTAGGGATAAAAAAGAAAAAAGAAAAACAAGTGGTACTTGGACAGTAAATGTTCAAGACACATGATAGGAAATCATTCTTGGTTTTCAAGCTTTACTAAAATTAAGAACGGTGGACATGTTTCCTTTGGAGATAATTCAAAGGGAAAGATCATTGGTATCGGCAATGTCGGTAATGTATCCTCTACTCTTATTGAAAATGTGTGTTTGATTGAAACTTGAAATATAACTTGCTTAGCATTAGTCAATTGTTTGATAAATGCTATAAGGTTATATTTGATAAATCGAAATGTGTTATTGAGAATGCATGTGATGGCAAGATTTTGTTTGTAGGAAATGGATGTGTTAATGTTTATACCGTTGATATAGATTGTACATCTAGTAATGATAAATGTTTCTCCGCATTGCATGATGATGGTTAGTTATGGCATAGAAGACTAGGTCATGCTAGCATGGATCTGATTTCAAAAATTTCGAAAAATGATTTGGTTAAAGGACTTCCAAAAATCGGTTTTCAAAAAAATAGAATTAGTGAAGCTTGCCAATTTGAAAAAAAAAACCAAAACTTCTTTAAAAAACAAGAATCATGTCTCTACTTCTAGACCACTTCAATTACTTCACATGGATTTGTTTGAACCTTCTAGATATGCTAGTTTAAATGGAAAATATTATGCATATGTGATTGTGGATGATTATTCTAAATATGTATGGATATTGTTCTTAGCTAATAAGGATGATGCCTTCGATGCATTTAGAGTTTTCTATAAAAATATTCAAAATGAGAAGGGGTATGCTATCTATTGTATTAGAAGTGATCATGGTAGGGAATTTGAAAATCATGCATTTGAGAATTTTTGTAATGATTTTGGCATTGAGCATCAATTTTCATCACCTAAGACTCCACAACAAAATGAAGTTGTTGAGAGAAAGAATATGTGTATTCAAGAAATGGCTAGGACCATGTTGAATGAAAATGCTTTACCTAAGTATTTTTGGGCCGAAGTTGTCAACACCACTTGTTATATTTTAAATCGTGTGTTGATTAGACCTTATCTCAATAAGACGCCCTATGAGCTTTGGAAATATAGAAAACCCAACATTGGATATTTCAAATTTTTTGGATGCAAATGTTTTATTTTGAACACAAAAGGTAATTTTGGTAAATCTAATCCAAAATCTGATACTAGCATCTTTCTTGGGTATTCAAACTGAAGCAAAACTTATAGAGTTTATAACAAAAGAAATTTGGTTATGGAAGAGTCTATGCATGTTACATTTTATGCATTTAACCTTTCCTCTATGGAGAAAGTTGATGTTGGTGGTGATGCAGAAGAAAAGCTATAAGCAGATTCATCAAGGATAGCCAAAAGGATGCACCACCTAGAAGTCAAAAGGAGCAACATGAAGAAACAAATGCATAGCAAAATGAAGGTGCTTGTCAAGCACTCCCTAAGGAGCAGAGGTATGTCTCTTCTCACCCTAAAAACTTAATTTTAGGAGATCCCTCATGGGGGATAACAGCTAGATCATTACTTAGGAACACATGTGAGCATACTACATTCTTTTCTTAAATTGAACCAAAATCGTTATACGGCAAATTAGGGATTGCAATCCCTTCAAATCTCTATCCACATCAACCACACCAGCTGTCAACAGTTTATGGCTTTAACATTAAAAAAAAATTTCCTTGGTGTGCTATAACAGTAATCTTTATGCTGCAGCAATCAATTTGCGGGCTGCAACATGCTGTTGTAAAATTCCACGGTTGAAGGAAAACCTTCGTCTGTCTGTCCTGTTAAGTGCAATGCTGTAGCAATCAGTATTAGAGTCCTAACTCCATTTTTTTTTTAAGTTTACTTAAAGGAAACATGAAAGAAAACTGATTAAAGTAATAAAATAAAGAAATTGATGACACTTATAAAGAAAAACATGAGAAATTAAGTCTAAAGAAAAAGAAAAATCAGGATAACTTCCCTAATTGTTTGGTTGCCTCCCAATCAACGCTTGATTTTCGGTCCTTCAGCCTGACCTTCCTTGATTTCTCACAATGTTGGATCTTTGAGGAACAAGTCCTCCTTTGAACACAACAACGTCCATGTAATGTTTTACTCTGTGACCGTTAACCTTGAATTCTTGGCCGGTTCTTTCATCTAAGAGGTCCACAGCCTAATGAGGATATATTCTCATTAGCTTGAAAGGACTTAACCACCTAGATTTTAGGTTTCTCGGAAATAACTTTAATCTTAAATTAAGAGAAAAACTCGTTGGCCTGGAATTAAGCTCTTTTGCTGAATGTGCTGGTCATGCCATTTTTTTGTTTTCTCCTCATAAATCCTTTCATTCTCATGAGAATTAATTCTTGCTCACAAAGTTGAAGTTTCCTCTGCTCGATGTATATCTCAGTTTAGTTGCTTCAATGCCCAGTATGCTTTATTCTCTAGCTCCAGCTCAAAGGGTATGTGACAAGCTTTTCCATAGATGATTCTAAATGGAGACATGCCAAGTGGTGTCTTGTACGTTGTTCTATAAGCCCATAAGGAGTCATGCAAATGCAATGACCAGTCCTTTCTGGTGGGGTTCACCATTTTCTCCAAAATCTTTTTAATCTCTCTACTGGACACTTCTGCTTGACCATTGGATTGTGGAAGATATGTTGTAGCAATCTTATGCTTTATTCCTACTTAACCAATGCTGCAACAAATATCTTGTTGCAAAAGTGAGTACCTTCATCACTAATAATTCCTCTTGTAGTTCCAAACCTTGAGAAGATATTTTCTAAAGAAAGTTCACCACTGCTTTGGCATCATTTGTTGGCAATACTGCGGCCTCCACCCATTTAGACATATAGTCTACATGAACTAAAATATATAGGTTCCGAAAGTCTATCCCCCATACATTAAATATCTCTACTTCCAGAATGTTTGTTAATTGCATTTCATGTCTTTGAAATATGTTTCCTATTCTTGGGCACCTGTCACAATATTTGGCAAACTCATAAGTATCTTTAAAAATAGAAAGACAGTAATAACCTAATTGTAGAACCTTGGCAGCTGTTATGTGGCCTCCAAAATGTCCTCCATATGTTGTAGCATGGTATAAGTGCAATATATGTGGAATTTCTTCATCAGGTACACATCTTCTGATCACATGGTTTGAGCATAGCTTGTATAAGTATGGATCATCCCACTGATAGCTTCTAAAATCATGAAAAAAAATTTCTTTTACTGATAACTCAAATCAGGTGGTAACACACTGTACTGAACTCTACCTTTCTTTGCAACACACTGTACTAAACTCCCCCAAGAACTGTCAGATATCAGGTATATGATCCTAGAATCCAACCATTTGATTATCTCCTTTTCACAACTTTCTTCATGATAGGGTTTAGTCTCTTTTGTTGCTTTGCTGAATTATTATAACAATTTTCCTTCATAATAGGGTTTAGTCTCCTTTGTTGCTCTGCTGAATTGCTGTAACAATTATCCAGCAGAATCTTGTGTATGCATATGGATGGGCTGATTCCCTTGATATCTGCCATAGTCCATCCAATTGTTTTTTTGTATTTCCTCAGCACATCCACCAAGCTCATTTCATGATCTGTATTTAGAGAAGATGAAATGATTACAAGAAGTGTATTATGTTTGCCAAGATAAACATATTTCAAGCGTGAAGGTAAAAGTTTCAATTCTAGAATATGAAGTGATTCAATAGATGTAACTATTGGTTTTACTTTCCTTTATGAAAGATTTAGAGATTCAAAGTGTCTGTCATATCTCATAGTTTGCTTTTCTCCTAACCATGTTGTATGGGTTGCTGCAACATCCTTTTCTTCAAGTTCTTTAAAAGTGGCAGCTTTGATTTCTTCTTTACTGTAGCAACTATATATTCCTTCTGACACAACAAAGTCTACAACATTTATAAAATTACAGTCTTCAACCTTATCAGGATTCTTCATAGCTTCCAGTACATTAAAGGTGACTTGTTGGTCATTTACCCTCATGGTTAACTCTCATTTCTACACATCAATTAGGGTTTTCTTTGTGGCTAGAAAAGGTCTACCAAGTATAATTGGTACTTCCTTGTCCGCCTCAAAGTCTAGTACAATAATATCCATTGGAAAAATGAATTTATCTACTTTTACCAATACATCTTCAATCTTGCCCTCAGGATATGGATGAGATCTGTCAGCAAGTTGTAAAATGACTGTTGTTGGTTTGTATTCACCCACTCCCAATTACTTAGATACAGATAAGGGCATTAGATTGATGCTTGCTCCAAAGTCACAAAGTGCTCTGCCATTGTACTTAGTTCCAAAATAACACGGTACTGTAAAGCTTCCTAAATCTTTTAGTTTTTCAGGAATCTTATTCTCGAGCATATGGCTGCATTCTTGTGTTAGAGTAACAATTTCAAATTCCTCAAGCCTTCTCTTTCTTGCCAAAATATCCTTAAAAAATTTCACATAATTGGGCATTTGTTCTAAGGCTTCCACAAGGGAATGTTAATATGTAATTGCTTTAGCACTTCCAAGAATTTGTTGAACTACTTGTCTTTTTTTTATTTTTGGAATCTCTATGGGAAAGGGGGTGGATGCCTAAACTGCGGCACTACAATAGGAGATACAAGGTTTTTCCCTTTTGGTCGATTCTGGGTTGTTACTACTGGCATTGCAACTTCTTCCTCAACAAGTACTAAATGATTTCTTTTTGTGGTTGTTGTAGCCAGACTACCTTCACCAGCATTCTGATAGCTGGGATATTGTGACCCTTTTCTAACTTGAAGCTCATATTCAGATGACATAGGTTTTATTCTTCTTCTTGGCATACCAACAAGGATATTAACATCTTCCCATATCTTAAGTTAATCACCTTGCAGTGTTCCTTACCTTCTCTCCTTATATCTTCTGTGTTACTGGGTAAACTCCCCTGAGGTCTGTTACTTAATGTTGTAGAAAGCTATCTAATTTGATTTTCTAAATTCCTCAATGATATAGCTTGACTTTGAACAACTGCGTCATTCTTCACAATGTACTCTTTAATGAGTATTTCTAGAGAACTTAATTGATCATTACTGGTGTTTTTTTGCCCTTGATCTTGCTAATGAAAACCAGATGGTAGAGCAAGTATGTTCTGTCCACTGGGTGTGTGGCATGCTGGTTCTGGTTGCTCCATGAAAAATTTGGGTGTTGCTTTCATCCAGGGTTATAAGTATTGGAATATGGATTATTCTGGTTCTGCATATTGAAGTTGCCCACATAATTGACTGATGTTGGATACCCTGGGTAATTATCAAATAAATGCCCCTCTCCACAATACACATAAAAAACCTCAGCAACTTGGTTAACAGTTGCTGGAGCAACTTTGCATTCTTGGTTAGTATGAAGCACTTGGCAGCAACGAATGCCATGATGAGGACATCTCCTAAGAAACTCCTTGAATCTTTCCCAAGCTTCATACTAGCTTTCATCTTCTAGTTGATGAAAGGAAATAATCTCATTCCATAACTTTGCATTCTTGGTTAGTGGGAAGTACTTCATCAAAAACTTATCAGCCAAGTCATTATATATTTTAATTGAGTCTGGTAGTAAAGAGTTCAACCATACCCTTACTCGATCTCTCAAGAAGTAAGGAAAAAGTCTGAGTCTCAATGCATCCTGTGATGCTCCAATAATTTTAAAAGCATCATTCACCTCTACAAATAACTTAAGGTAGAGATGAGGATCTTCTGATGGCAATCCATTGAATTGCCCCACTGTTTGTAATATCTTAAGCATCACTGGCTTGAGTTCAAAGTTGGCAACTTCCACCTCAGGTCTGACTATTCCAGGATGTATAACTTGAGGGGCCAACACAGCATAATCTTTAATGACTCTATCTCTGCCATCTACCATGTATTTAATATTGTTATTCCCTGGTTTCTCTGATTAATCTGCTCGTTTTGACCTTCTTGAACATTGATAGGTTATATTGGACCACGAGGGTCTAAGTTTCCCAAGTCTTCCAAATCATCCATTGCTATAGCAATTTTTGAATTTCTTTGCTCTCTCTTCAATCTCCGTGCAATTCTTTCAATCTTTGGATCAAATTTAAATTCAATAAGCTTGTATTTGCGCATGCAAGAGTGATCTGCTAACAAAGTAAGCAAATCAAAATAAAATCAAAGATTGGCACTGTCAAAATTAATTTCACAATTCAATAATAAACAATCAATCCCTGGTAACGGCTCCAAAAACTTGTTGTTCGTTTAATTCAATTGTTATTGGTGTCAATGTGCAAGTGTACACAACAAGTAGTATAATGATAAGTATCCAAGATCGTCTCTACGAGGATTGATGTTACTAGACTTGCTACAACAATCTCAACAATGCCATCTATGTTCTAAATTAAATAAGGCAACTAATAAAACTAATGACTAAGCAAAATAAAAAAACACAATAAAAAAATGCAATGAGTAAAATTTGCACGTTAAATATGAAGGTAAAATTAATAGGAATGAAGTAGTTGAGTGATTAAATTCACTTGATGGCATTGATTGTTTTATTCATGTTAAACTGAGTTACTGCAATTGTTAACGTGAATATGTTAATAATATTGATTTTGATAATAACAAACTTTAAATGGTTTTTGATTAAAATGTTGGAGCCATTCCTTAATAAATGAAAGCCTTATAATCATTCCAATCATTCTCTTAAAAGATGGACTTTCAAATTAGAAAATGACTCTCTACAAAATCTGGTTTAAAATATGATTCTGGAAATAAACGGTGAACCATTTTCTTTCAAACGGTTAACCGATTAAAACCAGAGAGCAACATTTTGCCTAAGCTCTAACCGATTAAGAAAAACGGAAAACACAAAGCTGGGAAGGCTACTGGAAGTTAACCGTTTGTTATAAACGGTTAATCGATAAAATCCAGAATAGAAGGTTATACTCTTTTGGCACCGTTTAACAAAACCGGATAAAGCTAAATTGCTTTGCAGGTTACTGGAAACAAACGGCGAACCGTTTATTACAAACGGTCAACCGATAATATCCAGAGAGGTCACATCATGCAAATCCTTAACCGTTTAATGTAAACGGATAATTGATGTTCATCTTGCAGGTCTCTAGAATTTAACGGCGAAAGGGTAATCCGAAACGGCAAACCGTTTATTTGAAATTTGGCCCAACGGTAAATTTTGACCAGCCTAAACGGCTAACCGTTAATGGTTAACGGCGAACCGTTTTCGGGCCGATAGCTTGAAACAGCTAGTTTTTCAGCTCCAAATATAAATAAGCTCATTCAAATTCAAAGAAAATTGATCACAACACGACCATTGAGCTTATATTCGAGAATACAATCTTCATAGAGCTTTAAACACATTCTTGCTTCATTTATTCACACATTGGGCATTGATTTGTAATCTTAAATATTGTGTGAGGGAAAAACAATTTGTAATCTTTTACTTTGAGTGATTGTAAGTGTTGGGATACACTTGGGTTAAGAGATTGGGGATAATCTCTTGTTGTAAAGGTTCATTGACACCTTGGAAGTCAAGTGTAAGCATTTGAAGCCTTGGAGGCTTGCTTAGTGAAATCCTCAAGCCCGGAAAGCTTGGAGGCGTGGACGTAGGCGAGGTTGGCCGAACTACGTAAAAATCTTCGTGTTTGAATCTCTCTCCCCTTATCTTTTTATATTGTGATTGATTTAATTGTTATTGCTTTAAATTTGTTTTAGATTTGCATGATATTTTGTTTTAGAATTGAATAATTTTTAGAATCCTAATTCACCCCCCTCTTGGGTTGCACTACTAGAATTTCAGCAATATCTGCTACAACACTGGGCACAAACCATTTTTATCCTCAGCGGTAGCATGTTGAATGTCTTATATCATTACACAACCTAATGGTGACCAATTGTTATGTCAACATAAGATATATCATTACACGTTTTTGTTCTTTTTACCCTACAAGGTGAATCACAATACTAGTTCATCAACAAACTTAGATTAAGCATGGCCCTTTTTGGACTCAAGTTAAACTCAATTTAAGACCAAGTATTGCTCTAATATGTTCCACTAAGATAGACCCTTTTGTGGCTCTTCCTTAACTTGTTTCATTAAATGGATGGTCAACCGAAATAATAAATATAATTAAATGCTTTTAAACCAAAATGATATAGCAAACATCCAGTAACACTTATACTCAGTCAATTAACCATCAAAATAGTTTAACACTCAACTACAAATAAATTTAGTTCATAATTTATGAAAGAAAATAAACAACCAAGTTCTAGCCATCGAATACATCTTCATGATCAATGAATGACAAGAAAACAAGATAAGAATGAGAAAGAACAAATTCTAATTGATTCTGCAATTTCTTCTACTAGTGCAGCCTTGTTTTATGCTCGGGAATTCTGTTTCTTCTTTGTTTCTTTTTTGTTTTGATCTTGATTCACGGCCTCCTTTTGTTTCTTTACATGGATGCCTCTTTTATAGTCGCAAACTAGGGTAATTAGAAACTGCGGGGCTTGCATCTTCCAAATTAGGAAACTGCAGATCGCAATATTCTGAATATCTTGCCTAGATTTTTCTCTATCAATTCTCCAGGATTGCTACAACAATGGCTACAGGATCTTTATTGTTCCATACTTGTTCCAATTCTTCTAAAACTATACTCGTTTGTCCTCTTTATAAGTCCATTACAACAACATCTTTTCCATAAAATTAAAGTTTCCAATTACCTACAATTAAACATATGTTTTAGGCATACAATTATTCAAAAGTCATACAAACTTTATTAAACTTAAACTAAAAATAATGTAATGCAAACTATCTTAAAATGTACTAAAACACATCAACTACTCTCTAAGTAGTCTTGATTTAAGCCTAAAAGTGTCTTGATAACTCTCATTTCATAGAATTATCATGTTCCCTTAGAGATTAAAGAAAAACTTTGGGTCCATATACTGGTAATATATAATTTATTATTTATTTCAATAATTTTATTCATATGGTTGAATAAACCAAGTTTGTACTGGACTTAAGGAGCAAAAAATATGTGTTGCGGTCAATATGAACTTTTTTAAAGAACCTTAGATCAACCTTAAACAGTGAATTTATCCAACCAAACAAGGATCACCATAGTAAGTTAAAGTTGCCACCGAGAGAGTATCATAGAATTACAAAGTCATAGTGGAAAGAGTTTGTTGATAGGATGCTTGGGGTTGAATTTCAAGTAATTTGTATTGCAATAGTGCTTAATTATTTTGTTACGCTTATTTTGTGAATGGAAATGATTAATTAAAATGTTTTCTCTAAGGAAAAAAGCCAAAAAGAGAAGCAATTGCATTTAAAGCTTAAATATAATCATCACTTAGGTAGTTCAGGATATGGTGGCCTGCTATATCGAAAGGTATCTTATCACAACTTCTTCTGATTTGAATATATGCAATTCAAATGTGTAGAAACTTCATTTTTTGGTTTTGTATATTTAAGGAAACTTTAGTTATATTATGTTATTGTTAATATAAAATAGAAGGATAAGCGTAGAGTTTTTGTTAAAGAGATCAACCACATTCAATTGTGGTTGATAGCTCGAAAGAACAACAGTGGTGGTTATAAACCTGAAGTACAGCAAGTGACAAAGAAGATTGTAAGTGTTACTTTTTTTAGAATAGTTTGATTTTATTTTTTCTAATTCAAGGTCTATATGTTATTGAGGTCATATTTTGTATCCATGTTATTATAGGAAGATTTAAAGAGTTAGGTAGAGCAAGAACAAGTGCATACAATATACTTTAAGCTTCCTTTTCACAAATCATCATATAGCAAATCATTATTGTGCTATCACTTGTATATCCACTCTAAAAGAGAGTATTTGTTGTACTTTTTAATTTCAATATCAAACTTGTGAGTGTTTAAGTGTGAAAAACACTTGGCGTGAAGAGATCAGGGAATAATCTCTTATTGTAACTTGGAAGTCAATTGTAAAATTCTTAAAGCCTTGGGAGGCTTGGATAGTGAAATCCTCAAGTTTAATTTGCTTGGAGGCATGGACGTAGGCGGGGATTGCCGAACCACGTAAAAATGTCTGTGTTTACTCTCTCTTCCCTTACTCTTTTATTTTTTAGCATTGTTAAATTTATTATTTTTTATTCTATTAAAGCATTAGATTAAAATTTTGTATGGTTTGTTTAGTTTAAGTTTTAAAAATCTAATTCACCCTCCCTCTTAGGTTGTATAACTAGTATTTTATTTGGTATCAAAGTTTTGTTCTCTTGTTAGGACTTAACCGTTTAGAGTAAAAGATGCATGGCAACCCAAAATGACGCTACATTTAGAGAAGGACCGTCCATAACTAGACCACCATTTTTTGATGGAAATGACTATCTATATTAGAAAACTAGGATGAGAATCTATTTACAAGCAGTAGATTATGAAATATAGAAGGTTGTTTGTGATGGTCCATTCACGCCTACTACTAAAATGAACAAGGGCAAGATATCCTAAAATTGTCACGTGAATAGAAGGAGTCATAAAAGAGAAAAGCTTTTCTGAATTCCAAATCCATGGATGCCCTGTTTTGTGCTTCAGATAAGAAAAAATTTCATAGAGTTTTAGGTTGTTCTAATGCTCATGAAATTTGGAATAAACTTGAAGTTGTTTATAAAGGCACAAATCAAGTGAAAGAGTTTAAAATCAATAGATACACTAGGAAATATTAATTATTCAAAATAGAACAAAATGAGAGTGTCCATATCATGTATATTAGATTTACGGACATAGTGAACACTTTAGGAGCCCTAGGAAAGACCTTTTCGAATAGCGAGAAAGTAAAGGAAATCATTAGGTCATTAGGAAAGGAGACTTAAGAAGATTGTCATTGAGGAAGCTAATGATTTAAATACCTTGTCTATTGATGATTTAATTGACTCATTTATTTTCTATGAAAAGGACTTGGCAGGTAGAGATAAGTGAATAAGAAAAGCATTGCCTTAAATTTTCAAAATTTGAAAGTGATGAGGAAAGTGATTTCGAGGATGAAAAAATGGCAATGATGGAAAATTTAGTGTTTCAAGAAATCCAGTGATCGAAGAGAGTTTAGGAACTTCAAGAATCAAAAGGAGAAGAATGAAACAATTACTTGCTATGAATGTAAGAAGCCAAGCCATATAGATCGGAGTGCCCTCTTCTCAACAAGCTCAAGAAGAAAGTTATGGTTGCAACTTGGGGTGACAGTGATGAAGAACAATCTTAAAAAGTGTTAAACCTAGCTTTATGGCAATAGGAGATGATGAACTTGATGAAGTAAATGATCTTCCTACTTATGAGAAGTTGTATGATGCATTTAAAGAGTTACTTAATGATTTGATAAAAATTGGTAAGAAAAATGCATGCCTTAAAAAGAAAATGTTAGAACTTTCAAATGAAAATGATGTTTTATAAAAATGCAAAGACTCATTAAATGATCAAAGCTCTAGAATTAGATAATGAAATGTTGTATTATAGGATTGCATCATTGAAAGGAAAACAAAGTACTTCATATGAGCATGAAAATCACCTGTTGATAAATTGATGAAAGAAAATGAAGTGCTTAAGAAGAAGAGCAATAAGCTAAATGAAATTGTGTTAAAATTCACAAACGGCCAAAAAAACATAGAAAAATTACTGAGCTCTCAAAAATTTATATTTGATAAGAGAGTACTTGGGCATAAGCCTAACTTGAAACAAAAGTATTACACAAATTGCTTTATAAGACTACCTCCACTAGTGATTATAAGATTGTTTGTCATTATTGCAATGGAAATGGTTAAATGAGTAATAGACGTCTTATTAAAAGAAATTCATATTATGGAATCAAATACGGTTGGGTTCTAAAAGGAACCATTGCTAACACTCAAGGACGCAAGACGTTTTGGGTTCCTAAAACTTAGAAATTCCCTCTGCAATGATCAAAGAAAAGGAAGAACTAATGATACTTGGACAATGGATGTTCAAGACACATGACAGGTAATTACTCTTGGTTTTCAAGTTTTACCAAGATCGAAAACGGTGGAAATGTTTCCTTTAGAGATAGTTTAATAGCAAAGATCATTGATATCGATAATGTCGGTAATGTATCCTCTACTCTTATTGAGAATTTATGCTTAGTTGAAAACCTTAAACACAACTTGCTTAGAATTAGTAAATTGTGTGATAAAGGCTATAAGAGTTATTTTTTATAAAACAAAATGTATAATTGAGAATGCTTGTGATGGTAAAGCCTTGTTTGTAGGAAATAGATGTGTTAATGTATATAACATTGATATAGATTGTGCATATACTCATAATAATTGTTTTTCCACATTGCCGATGATAATGTAAGATTAGGTCATACAAGCATGGATTTGATTTCAAAGATTTCTAAAAATGATTTAGTTAAAAGATTTTTAAAAATCGGTTCTCAAAAAGATAGAATTTATAAATCCTGTCAATTTGGAAAACAAATCAAAACTTCTTTGAAAAACAAGAACCATGTTTCTACTTTAAAACCACTCCAATTACTTCACATGGATTTTGTTGGACCTTTTAGATATTCTAGTTTAAGTGGTAAATATTATGCATTTGTGATTGTGGATGATTTTTCTAGATACGCATGGGTATTGTTCTTAGTTAATAAGGATGATGCCTTTGATGCATTTAGAGTTTTCTGTAAAAGGTTCAAAATGGAAAGGGATATGCTATTTCATGTATTAGAAATGATCATGGTGGAGAATTTAAAAATTGTGCATTTGAGAAAATTTTCAATGATTTTGGCATTGGGCATCAATTTTTATCACTTAAGACTCTATAACAAAATGGAGTTGTTAAGAGACAGAATAGGTCTATTTAAGAAATGGTTAGGACCACGTTGAATGAAAATGCTTTACATAAGTATTTTTAGGCTGAAGCCATCAACATTACTTGTTATGTTTTAAATGTTGTGTTGATTAAACCTTATCTTAATAAAACTCCCTATGAGCTTTAGAAAGATAGAAAACCCAACTTGGTTATTTCAAAGTTTTTGGATGCAAATATTTTTTTTTTTAACACAAAAGATAATCTTGGTAAATTTAATCCAAAATTTGATATTGGTATCTTTTTTGGGTAGTTAAATACTAGAAAAACTTATAGAGTGTCTAATAAAAGAATTTTGGTTGTGAAAGAGCCTATGCATGTCACATTTGATAAATCTAAACTTTCCTTTACGAAGAAAGTTATTGTTAATGATGATGTAGATGAAGAGATACAAGAAAAGTCTACAAAAGATAAACAAGATGATGTGCACGTGAAGATCAAGAGGAGTAACAAGAAAAACTAAATTTCGAACAAAATGAAGATACTTCTCAAACACTCCCTAAGGAGTGGAGGTATGTTTCTTCTCACCCTAGAGACTTAATCTTAAGAGTTCTCTCACAAGTGTAACCACTAGATCATCACTTAGGAACACATGTAAGCATACTACATTCATTTCTCAAATTGAACCAAAATCCTTTGTGGATGCGGAAAATGATGAATCTTGGATTATGGTGATACAAGAGGAGTTAAATCAATTTGAGAGAAACAATATGTAGAAATTAGTTCCTAAACTAGCACATCTATCAATTATAGGCACTAAATAGGTATTTAGAAATAAAATAAATGAATCTGATGTGGCTATAAGGAATAAAGCTAGATTAGTGGCTCAATGATACAACCAAGAATAAGAAATTGATTTTGATTAAACATTTGCACATGTAGCTAGATTAGAATCCATTAAGATGTTGTTAGCATTTGCATGTCATAAAGATTTCATTCTGTTTCAAATCAATGTCTAGAGTGCTTTATTAAATGGTTATATTATGGAAGAAGTGTATGTGAAGCAACCCCCTGGTTTTGGAAATGAAAAGTTTCAAAATCATGTGGTATAAGTTGTATAAAGCATTGTATGGATTGAAGCAAGCACCTAGAGTATGGTATGATAGGCTTAAATGTTTTTTTTTTTAATAATGGTTTTCCAATGGAAAAAGCGGATACCACTCTCTTTATTAAGCAAAAGAACCAAGATACACTTATTGTTCAAATTTATGTTGATGATATTATCTTTGGTTCTACTAATGAGTTTTTGTGGAAGGAGTTTTTATATTGTATGAGTAAGAAATTTGAGATGAGCATGATGGGAGAATTGAAGTATTTGTTCGGACTTCAAATCAAGCAAAATAATAAGGGAATCTTCACTAACCAAGCTAAATATGTCAAAGATCTACTCAAAAGATTTGGCATTGATCCATCAAAGACCAAGAGCAATCCTATGAGCACAACAATTAAGCTTGACAAGGATGAAAAAGGTAAAGAGGTAGATATAAAAAAGTATCAAGGAATGATCGATTCTTTACTTTATTTAACCACAAGTAGACTCGATATCATGTTTAGTGTATGTTTGTGTGCAATATTTCAATCATGTCCCAAGGAATCTCATTTGCTTGCTATTAAACAAATTTCATTATTTGAGTGGAACCATAGATCTTGGCCTTTGGTATCCTAGAGGAACTCATATAGATTTAACTTGTTATTCGGATGCTAATTTTACCGGTTATAAAATCGATAGGAAGAGTACTAGTCGAACTTGCCATTTCCTAGGTCATTCACTTATTTCATGGTTTAGTAACAAATAAAATTTGGTTGCACTCTCAACCACCGAGACATAATATATTGCCACAAGTAGTTGTTGTACACAAGCTCTTTGGATAAAACAAACATTTAGAGACTATGACATTAATCTTGATCAAATTCCAATCATATGTGACAATACTATGCTATAAACCTATCAAAGAATCTCATTCAACACTCTAGGACCAAGCATTTAGAGATTATATATCATTTCTTGAGAGATCATGCTCAAAAGGGAGATATTGCATTAGAATTTGCCTCTACAGAAAAACAACATGCCAATATTTTTACAAAACTTCTTTGCAAAGAACAATTTTAAAAAATTCAGCATGAACTTAGGATGATAAAATTTTTATATTAACATCCCTAATTATGTTATTGAGAATATTCAAATTGATTCTTGATGATTCTTGATGATTATGTAATGCCTAAGCATTATAAATGAGTGATGTGCTTGAATTTTCAATCTTCAAATGCTTACCATGTCTCATGATTATGTAATGTATATGCATGATAAATGAGTTATATGTTTCAATTTACGATCTTTTCAATGTTAATCATGTCTCATGTTTAAAATGGCTTTGAAATGTTTTAGGAACACGAAATGGTCTCGAGATTGATCAAAACATAGTCGAACAACGAAAAGTTGTAGAAAAACAGCAAGGAGCTGGGAAGCTGCTACAAACAAGCTGCTAGCCATCTGCCCAAACCTGAGAGCAGCAGCTAGCTGCCTGAGTTTAGGTTTCTTGCTTATCGTCTCCCTTATTCCTTTGTTCTTCATCCTCTCATCACTTTCTCTCCAACCTACAACCTCTCCTCCATTTCCTTTAAAAAAATTTCATTTCTCACTCATTTTCTTGCCAAAATCAATCATTCAAACCATTACCCATCCAATTGACCTTCATTAAAAACCTTCAAATCACAATTTCATCACTTGTTTCTCAAAATCCCAAATCAAAAACTAGGCTTGCTCATTTCTCTCTCTTTCAATTTAAGTTATCTTTAGCCTATCTTTGATCAAACTAACACCATACATTACCTTAAATCGTCTCTAGGATCCATTTCATTGGTTCAAATGCATCCATTTTACTCAAAATCTTGAAAACCCGAATTTAGGTGTTTGAGCATATTCTTAATTTCAATCATGCCCAAGGAAAAGCACATAGCCAAGAAGCGCAAGGAACAACCTGGAGACAATTCAAAGTTTTTATTAACCCATTTCCCGCATCCACCTCTTCAGACACGGTTTCTTGACAAGTTTAGTTCAAGATCAGTTCTTCCCTCTTACTTATTAATCTTGATAATTTGGAGAACTTAGCTATTTGTGACAAAACCTTTAGTGAATTTCTTATTGATATGGGTTGGACAAATGTCTTACTTCAAAAGGAACGAGTTTATCCAAATTTAGTTAAATGTCTTACTTCTTAAGGAATGAGTTTATCCAAATTTAGTTAAAGTATTTTACTCGAATATAGTTATTTGCTCATAAACCGTTAATTGTGCTGTTACAAGTGTTGGAGCAATTCATATTGAGTTTGATGTTAGGGATTTAAATATGTTTCTTAGAACTCCTAATGAAGGGCTAGAACTCTATAGTGCTAGAAGTAGAATCGATGATCCTTAATATTCCATTGTGGATGTTGTTAGGAAAATTTGTAGGTGCTCTGATTTATAACTAAAATTTTGTAAATCTACTCTAAAATCTCAAGCCTTACCAATTCATATGAAGATTCTTCATAATGTTCTTCAACATGTGATTAGTCTTAAATAGAGGCATGGGGATGCAATTACTTATTTGGATGTTTCTATTTTGGATAGCATTCTCGAAGGCAGGGTGCTTAATGTAGGATATATTATTGTTCAACATATGCTTAGCACTCTGTGTATAGGCAAACGTTCCTTACCTTTTGGTAGCATTATCACCCGGATTCTTAAACATTTTTTAGGTCATATTACTGAACCACTCTCTTTCGCATTAAAGAATTAGGAGACAATGCTATAGCAAATTTAGGGTTTGTATAAATGGAAGATCAGTGGGTTAAAGATATGAGGTACAATGGCAAGGTTGCTGAACTAGCTCCTTCAGATCATCGTATCTTCAACGATATACTTTCACCAGAAGAACTCATTGACCTCAGTAATCCATAGCGTTAGCAACCTCCACCTTAAAAAGATCCTTCACATTCTGGTCCAGCCGCTCCTAATCATCCAAAGCAGTGGCTATTGGTTGAAGTGCATTCCATTTCCGAGCAACAAAGCCAACTTCAATCCCAGTTTGAGGCCTTTCAAATTCACTCCATTTCTGAGCAGCAATGTCTCTTTGATTAGCAGCAGTGCTTATTTGATCAACAACAACAACTCTTTGCTCAACAAAAAAATATTTTTAACAACCAGCAGCAACTTTTCACTACTCTTATGTTTCCACCACCATCTTCCTCCTGACATCCGCCATCTCCGTGGTGTCCTCTCATTTTTTATTTTGTTTATAGTTCTCTATTTTATTTTTCACCTACATTATCGTGTACATTAACTATGTGTGTTTTAACTATGATTTAAGGATTCTTGTTTGATATTTAGATGCTTTGTTTTGGATACTATTTCTGGTTTCTTAAATGCTTTGAATATTTGGTTATTCATTATAGGTTTCTTGATTAACAATTATGAAGTTATTTTTTTATCTTAGCATGATTTGATAAGTAATTTTGATGATGAAAGGGGAAAAGTAGCATGTATTTTGATCTTGAAGTATTGATGCATGATTTTAAAATATTTAAGGGGAGCTTACAATTGTTGTAGATCATGTATTCAGGGGGAGTTTACATTTGATTTATAAGTTGAATCATGTATGCCTTATATTAAAGGAGAGTATAAATATCAAAATACATGAGATGTTTGTCATCATTAATAAGGGGGAGATTGTTAGCCTAACAAGGTATATAAGTTGTAATTTTGATGATAACAAATATATGTCTTAAGTAATTTGTTTCTTGAAGGAAAAATTTTATTCAAGTGAAATCAAGCTCAAAACACTCAACAAACAATGGCTCGATCAAGAACAAGTATTAGCTCAATGAAATTATTATTGTAACAATTCTTGTAAAACTGGTATGATTTAATATATGCATGGTTTAGCATTTGAGAAGCTCAAGTATTTATTTTATAAGTAATTATTTTTTTATAAACCAAAAGCTTTATAATCATAAGACAAGTATTTTATAGATTTGGGTATTTTTCAAGTTTTGGACTAAATTGAAAAGGTTTTGAAAACTTTGAGTATTATGTTAAAAATTCTGAAATGAACCTTTTTGAAAAGTTTTATAAAAGTTTTGGGCCACAACATAATTTCATAGAGCTTTTAGAAATAACTAGTATTATCTTGAAATCTGAAAATGGACATGTTTGCAAAGTTTTATGAAAATTTGGACCATAATCAAATTACATAAAGTTATAGGTAAAACAATAATTTTGAAAAGTAGTGTTACTGTAGAAAAATTCACATTGTAACGATAACTTGCATTGTACTAAGCTGCGATCCGGCTATTTAATAAGCTAGCTGGCAAAACTTCAAATGTCAATAATGTCTAGTTTTCTTTCAAATTTAATAACTTTTGCAAGTAAAAACAAGTGCATACAACATATTTTGAGTTTCCATTTCATAAATCATCATATAGTAAATCATTATTGTGCTACTACTTGTATATCGACTCTAAAAGAGAGTATTTGTTGTGATCTTTAATTTCATTATTAAACTTGTCATTGTTCAAGTGTGACAAACACTTAAGAGACGAATAATCTTCGTCAGAAGGTTGATACTTAAGTCAATTCTAAAACTCTTGAAACCTGGGAGACTTGAATCGAAATCCTCGTTGGTTTGCTTTGGAAAGCATAAAGGGATTGTCGAACCAAGTAAAAATATATGAGTTTGCTCTATCTTCCCTTACTCTTTTATTTTTGAGCATTGTTAAATTTATTATTTTTTATTCTATTAAGGCATTAGATTAAATTGTTGTATGGTTTGTTTAGTCTAAGTTTTAAAAGCCCAATTGACCTCCCTCTTGGTTTGCATAGCTAGTATTTCAAAACTAAGGTACAATAAGTGAAAAAGACTCCAAAGAAGTCTCCAACAAAGACTGCAAGAACGTCTCCTAAAATAAAAATAGCCCAATAAAGTAAAACAGCGGAACCTTATATTATCCATATTGGAATTAAGCCTCCTCCTCCAATGAACGTAAAGGTGATGAAACCAAATGCCAATAGAAAGCTGGTATTGAGGAAGAATGAACACTAGATTAGCTACATAGGAGAGAAAGAACACCGGTCAAACCATTAATATGTTTTTCCTAGTAATTGACAATTTTCCTAATTAAGAGTTATTGATCGAACATGATGAATCAATTTTTATTTACGTATTGAAAACACTGTTGAATAAGGTTGTTTGTCAAGTGATCATTGATTTTAGTTATCAGAGAAATGAGGTGATTGAGCAATAGCAAAGTAAGTCATTATTTTGAAATAATTATTGTTTGATTTAACCTTTTTAAGTAAGTCACTATCTTTAGAACATTAATAATAATTTATTAGTCTTAGATGTATTGTCACATAGACACTTACATAAAGTCATACAGAATGATGGAAAGTCATTTCCTGTGGGATTTAGTCAAGTTATGATCAGTTCACTCAATTCAACAGAGGAGGCTATAACTACAAAGTCTCACTATCTATTTGAACTGCTAAAAGCAACTCTAATTGAACAGTTGATATTAATCCTTTCAAGCTAGGGTAAGGACTTCTGTCCTTATATTTTCTATATATTAACATGTAATAAATTCAGAAATTATAGAATAAGCAGTTCTTTTATATGTTGACATTATTATTTAATGGTTTTATTCTTGTTGTTGTAGCAATCATTGGGTGTTGGTTGCAATCGATATACTGGCCTTCATTGTCTATTATTTTGATTTAGTATTTACACAAAAAGTGAATTGTCATTCAGAGCTAATAGAGCAGTTAAGTTTTTCCATACTTATATTTTAGTATTTTATATAGTTGGATAATGAATTTTAGTCTATTGATCTTTATATTCACTGCATGCTTTCATGTTCAGAGGAGTTAGGATGTATCATGTAACAAAGCAAAAGCCTAAGCTGAACTTGAACTAGTAGCCTCTAAACCTAAACAGCGAACCGACATTTGTGATAAACGGCTCGCCGATATCAACCAGTAGCCTCTGGACCTAAACGGCGATCCGACATATAGTTAACGGCGATCCGACAATTTGAAAAATCAGCCCAACGGTCATATTGACCAGTCAAACGGCGATCCGACATCTAGCTAACAGCGATCCGACAGTGTGCAAAAAGTCAATAACGGCTAGTTTTTAGCTACAGCTATAAATAAGCTCATTCAAATTCAAACAAGGATTGATCACAACACGACTACTGAGCTTATACTTGAGAATACAATCTTCATTGAGCTTTATATATATTCTTGCTTCATCTATTCACATATTGGGTATTATTTTGTAATCTTAAATATTGTGAGAGGCAAAATTAGTTTATAATCTTTTATCTTTGAGTGATTGTAAGTGTTGGGATACACTTGGGTTAAAAGATTGGGATAATATCTTGTTGTAAAGGTTATCGACACCTTGGAAGTCAAGTGTAAGCATTTGAAGCCTTGGAGGCTTGCTTAGTGGAATCCTCAAGCTCGGAAAGCTTGGAGGCGTGGACGTAGGCAAGGTTGGCCGAACCACGTAAAAATCTCAGTGTTTGAATCTCTCTTCCTTTATCCTTTTTGTTGTGGTTAATTCATTTGTTATTGCTTTGAATGTGTTTAATATTTGCATTGAGTTTTTACTTATAAATTGAATAATTTTTTAGAACTCCAATTCACCCCCCCTCTTGGGTTGCATAACTAGTATTTCATTTGGTATCAGAGCCTTGTTCTCTTGGTAGGACTTAATCGTCTAGAGTAAAAGATTCATGGCAACCCTAAATGACTCAACCTTTAGAGAAGGGCAATCTACAACTAGACCACCGTTCTTTGATAGTAATGACTATGCTTATTGGAAAACTAGAATGAGAATCTATTTGCAAGCCTTAGATTATGAAATTTGGGAAGTTGTTTGTGATGGTCCTTTCATACCTATGTTTAAAAATGAAGTAGGAGATGATATTCCTAAACCATCAAGTCAATGGAGTGAGTTAGAAAAGAAAAAAATGTCTCTAAACTCCTATGAATGCTTTGTTTTCGATAAGAAAGAATTCCATGTAGTATCTAGTAAAGTGCACAAGAAATATGGAATAAACTTAAAGTTGTCTATGAAGGGACAAATCAAGTTAAAGAGTCTAAAATTAGAGACACACTGTTAATACGAAGTTGTTCCAAATGGAACAAAATGAAAATGTGTATTCTATGTATACTAGATTCACGGACATAGTGAACACCCTAGGTGCCTTAGGGAAGACCTTCTCAAATAGTGAGAAAGTTAAGAAAATCATTAGGTCACTTCCAAAAGAATGGAGACCTAAAAGAACTGCCATTGAAGAGGCTAAAAATTTAAATACTTTACCTCTTGATGATTTAATTGGTTCTCTCATTTCATATGAAGAAGACTTGGCAGCAGAAAAAGGAAATGAGGAGAAGAAGAAAAGCATTACTCTCAAAACTTCAAAATATGAGAGTGATGGAGGTAGTGAACCGGATGATGAAGAGTTAACCATGCTAGCAAGGAGGTTCAGAAAGTTTTTCAAGAAAACTGGAGAGCGAAGAAAATTCAGAAACTTCAAGAACCAAAGGGAGAAGAAAGAGGTGATCACATGCTATGAGTGCAAGAAGCCTGGCCATATAAGATCGGAGTGCCCACTTATCAACAAACTCAAGAAGAAAGCCATGGTTGCAACATGGGATGATAGCGAGGAAGATTCAAGTGATGAAGAAGGATTGCAAGAAGTATCAAACCTAGCGCTTATGGCAATAGGAGAGGATGATAATCTCAATGAGGTAAATGATCCCACCTATGATGAATTGTATGGTGCTTTTAAAGATTTGCATAATGAGTTGATGAAGATTGGTAAAAAGAATGTATGTCTTAAAGAGGAAATGGTGAAAGTTTAAAATGAAAATGAATCCTTAAATGCAAAAATTGCATGTCTAGAAGTAGAGAACAAAACATTGCATGATGAGCTTGAATTATCAAATGAGAAACCTAGTATCTCACATGAGCATTTAGAATCACATATAGATGATTTGAAAAATGAAAACAAAATGCTTAAGAAAAAGAGCAATGAGTTGAATGAGATTGTTTTGAAATTTACAAATGGGCAAAAGATGTTGGATAATATGCTTAACTCACAAAAATGTATTTTTGATAAAGGAGGACTTGGGTATAAGCCTAACTTGAAGTAAAAATATTATAAGAGTTATTTTGTTAAAGATACCTCCACTAGTGCTCATAAGATAGTTTTCCATTATTGTAATCAAAATGGTCACATGAAATATAGATGTTCCGTGAAAAGGAATGCATATTATGGTGTCAAATGCATTTGGGTTCCAAAAGGAACCATTGCTAACTCTCAAGGACCCAAAAAGCTTTGGGTACCTAAAACTTGAGATTTTCCTTGTAGGGCTTGAAGAAGAAGAAAAATAAATGATACTTGGACAGTGGTTGTTCAAGGCACATGACCGGAAACTATGCATGGTTCTCAAGCTTCACCAAAATTGAAAATGGTGGAGAAGTATCTTTTGGAGACAATTCAAAAGGAAAAATTCTTGGAATTGGAAATGTTGGTAAAGTTTCCTCAACTCTAATTGAGAATGTATGTTTGGTTGAGAACTTGAAACACAACTTAATTAGTATTAGTCAATTATGCGACAAAGGTTATAAAGTTATCTTTGATAAATTTAGTTGTGCTATTGAGAATTCATGTGATGGCAAGATCTTATTTGTTGGGAATAGATGTGGTAATGTTTATATCATTGACATAGAATGTGCATCTACTCTTGATAAATGTTTTTCGGCATTGCATGATGATAGTTGGTTATGGCATAGAAGGTTAGGACATGCAAGTATGGATTTGATTTCAAAAATTTCGAAAGATGATTTAGTTAAAGGTCTTCCGAAAATTGTTTTTCAAAAGGATAAGATTTGTGAAGCTTGTCAATTTGGAAAACAAATTAAAACTTCTTTCAAGAATAAAAACCATATTTCTACTTCAAAACCCCTTGAACTTCTTCACATAGATCTTTTTGGGCCATCTAGATATGCGAGTCTAAATGGCAAATATTATGCATTTGTGATAGTGAATGATTATTCTAGATATACGTGGGTATTATTCTTAGCCAATAAGGATGATGCTTTTAAAGTGCTTTGTAAGAAATTACAAAATGAAAAAGGGCATGGTATTGTATGCATTAGGAGTGATCATGGAGGAGAATTTGAAAATCATGCATTTGAGATTTTTTGCAATAATCTAGGCATTGAGCATCAATTTTCATCACCTAGAACTCCACAACAAAATGGGGTTATTGAGAGAAAGAATAGGTCTATTCAAGAAATGGCTAGGACCATGTTAAATGAAAATGCATTACCAAAATATTTTTAAGCAACACCGCTATGTTTTAAATCGAGTGTTGATTAGACCTCATCTCCATAAAACTCCCTATGAGCTTTGGAAAGATAGAAAACCCAACATTGGCTATTTCAAAGTTTTTGGATGCAAATGTTTTATTTTAAACACAAAAGATAATCTTGGTAAATTTGATCCAAAATCTGATGTTGGTATCTTTCTTGGGTATTCAAACTCAAGTAAAGCTTATAGAGTTTATAATAAAAAAACTTTAGTTGTGGAGGAGTCCATGCATGTTATGTTTAATGAATCTAACCCCTCCTCTACGGAGAAAGGAGTTGCTAATGATGATGCAGATGGAGAGTTACAAGAAGAATCATCAAAAGAGAATCAAGAGAATGCACCACAAGAAAATCAAGAGGATAGACAATAAGAACAAACAAATATGGAGCAACAAGATGGTATTTCAAACACTCCCTGGAGGTATGTCTCTTCTCACCCTAAAGATGTAATTTTAGGAGATCCCTCACGAGGTGTTACAACTAGATCATCACTTAGGAATACTTGTGAGCATAATGCATTCATTTCTCAAATTAAACCCAAATCCTTTCAGGATGCGGAAAATAATGAATCTTGGATTATGGCAATGCAAGAGGAATTAAATTAATTTGAAAGAAACAATGTGTGGGAATTAGTTCCTAAACTGGAACATCAATCCGTCATAGGTACTAAATGGATTTTTAGAAATAAGATGGATGAATCCGGTGTAGTTGTAAGGAATAAAGCTAGATTAGTAGCTCAAGGTTACAACCAAGAAGAAGGAATTGATTTTGATGAAACTTTTGCACCCGTTGCTAGACTAGAATCAATTAGAATGTTGTTGGCATTTGCATGTCATAAAGATTTCATCTTATTTCAAATGGATGTGAAAAGTGCTTTCCTAAATGGGTATATTATGGAAGAAGTGTATGTAAAACAACCCCCTGGTTTTGAAAATGAAAAATTTTCAAATCACGTTTATAAGTTGCTTAAAGCCTTGTATGAATTAAAACAAGCACCTAAAGCATGGTATGATAGACTTAAGAATTTCCTGTTGGAAAATGATTTTTCAATGGGTAAAGCAGATACTACTCTATTTGTTAAGCATAAGAACCAAGATATACTTATTGTTCAAACTTATGTTGATGATATTATTTTTTGTTCTACTAATGAATTGTTGTGTAAAGAATTTTCATCGTGTATGAGTAAAGAATTTGAGATGAGTATGATGGGTGAGTTGAAGTACTTCCTTGGACTTCAAATCAAACAAAACGAGGAAGGAATTTTCATAAATCAAGCCAAGTACGTAAAAGATCTACTCAAACGATTTGGCATTGATGACTCAAAGACCAAAAATACACCAATGAGCACAACAACCAAGCTGGACAAAGATGAAAAAGGCAAAGAAGTGGATATCAAAATGTATCGAGGTATGATCGGATCCCTACTTTATTTGACTGCAAGTAGACCCGATATCATGTTTAGTGTATGTTTGTGTGCAAGATTTCAGTCATGTCCCAAGGAATCTCATTTGCTTGCTGTTAAAAGAATCTTCCGTTATTTGAGTGGAACCATAGATATTGGCCTTTGGTATCCTAGGGGAACTCATATAGATTTAACATGTTATTCGGATTCGGACTTTGCCGGTTATAAAGTGGATAGGAAGAGCACTAGTGGTACTTACTATATTCTAGGACACTCTTGTTTCATGGTTTAGCAAGAAACAAAATTCTGTCGCACTTTCAACTACCGAGGCTGAATATATAGCTGCCGGAAGTTGTTGTGCACAAGCACTTTGGATGAAACAAACACTTAGAGATTATGGCATTAATCTTGAACAAATTCCTATTAAGTGTGATAATACTAGTGCTATTAATCTTTCAAAGAATCCCATTCAACACTCTCGAACCAAGCATATAGAAATAAGACATCATTTCTTGAGAGATCATGTTCAAAAGAGAGACATTGCATTAGAGTTTATTTCTACGGAAAAACAACTTGCCGATATTTTTACAAAACCACTTTGCGAAGAACAATTTTCCAAAATTCGGCATGAACTTGGGATGATGAAATTTTCACATTAACATCTTTATTCATGCTATTGAGTCTATTAACATTGATTGATCTATGACTTGATGCTTTAATATCTATGGAATGCTCAATCGTAATATACATATGATGTGTATGTATATTTGAAAATGTATGAATTAATTGTTGCAATACACATATATATTCATGAATTATGCATTGAACTAGCACTCAAATCATTTTGGATCAATACAATGATCTTGAAATGTATTCATAAGTAGCCTAATATCAAAATACATGTGCGAAATCATAAGTTGTAGAAAACAGATTGCCGTTATTTCAATAAACGGCTAACCGTTTTGGGCAGAACCAATGGAAAGTTTTCTGGGCGCTATCGGTTCGCCAATAACTATCTATCGGCTCGTCGTCCTGATACAAAATTTTGAGGGGACTCCTTGGACCCTATCGGCTCGCCGTTATTTCTATAAACGGCTCGCCGTTTTGATGAAATTTTTTGGAGGACTCTCTGGACTCTGTCGGCTCATCGTTTTCTCTATAACGGCTTGCCGTTATCACGCGTTAATTGAACAATCCTTCGTCTTCCTCCTCATTTTGGTTTCTCTTTCTCTTCTCTCTCACTCCAACCCGCGACTGCACCAGTTCTCTCCTATCAAATCCATCATTTTTCTTGTCATTTTTCACCAAATTGAAGCATTATAAATCATTTTCATCATCTCTAGTACCTTTTAACCGATTAAAATCCTTTTTTTTCTTCAAAATTTGAAAAATCTCATCTTGAAACCCTAGAACCAGCCGAACCTCCTTTGTTCATTTTGACCCAAATTTCTTCCTTTTCCAACCACATTTCCACCCACATTCACTATCTAATCTCTCAAACTTCGTTTCCACCGATTCTTTTTCCCAACTCATCTATGGCGGAACGACCCCAGAGGCGTGCTCGAACCAAGCACACTGCTCCGCGACGTTCTAGTCCACCCAGGTCTCCTCCTCAAGACTTCGAGAGTCTTCATTTTTCCGATGCCACCTCTGCTCAGCGATTTCGTGAGAAATTCATGGGTAAACCCGTAACTCCCTCTTTTTCTCTTAACATTTCGGAGTTTTCGGATATTACTGTTTGTGGTCACTCCATTACTCAAATGCTTAGTCATTGGAAGCAAGCATTAAGTATTGAAGAACCAATTTATGAAAATCTAGTTCGAGTCTTTTATTCTAACATAGAATTCCCCTCTACTCGTCGTGACGAGCTTTATACATCTGTAGGAGGAATTCGCATTGCTTTTAATGAACCCGACTTATGTAGTATTCTGGGAATAGCTTATGGAGGGTTAGATCTGTACACCACTAGGAAAAAACTATCTTTTAGTGAATTTCGTCATGTGGATGGTGTACGAAACATTTGTCGTCGTCGGGATCTTTCCGATGACATCAGCTCTCTGTCCTTTAGGTCTCAACTCCTCTCTTTTCAGATTCGAATACTTCACATTATTCTCCAACACATGGTCACTCCTAGACAGGGTCACACTGATGAGGTAACTAGGCTTGACATTGGTCTATTAGACTCTCTTATCCGTAGACGCCATGTGAGCTTATCCTACACTATTCTGTGTCATATGCTGTCCACTCCTAAAGTCTCCAACCGATCCCTTCCTTATGGCAGCATCATTACTAGGATCCTGAACCACTTTCAAGTTCCTATCGTCGAGCCTGTTTTTCTCGAGACTCGTAAGCTCGGACGAGAAATTATTTCTGCCATCGGATTCTTTAAGAAGCGTGGGAAATGGGAAAAGACCACATCCTCTAAAAACGAAGACACACTGCTTGCACCAGAGGATGATCGTATGTTGAATGACGTCTACTCCGAGGATGAGTTACCTGATTTTCGCCTTGGGGCTAGACCGCGTGTTCCTCGCCGAGCAGCTGCACCAAAGAAGACTGCACATCTCGGGATGACGAGCTCACCGAGATCGCCATCCCTCCCGCAAAGATCGGCTTATTCACGAAGATCGCTTCCTTCTCAACAGTGGATGCTCGTCTGAAGAATGCCGATCTGATTTTGCAACCTTTCGGGAGCAAATTTCAGATCAGCAGATGGAATTAGCCAACGCATTCTCCACTTTGATACGACCGGCCTTTCCTTCATCTTAGCTTTTCTGCCCCTCTGATATTCGCACAGACATTTCTTATTTCATGTTATTTGCCTTATGCATATGATGTTATTTGTTTTGTGTTTATGCTTCTGATATTTCATGTTGGACATGTGCACTTGATTTATGCTTGAGTTGGTTTTGGTATTATATTGTTTATCTTGCTCATTATGGAAGTGTGTAATTGTTAGTATGAAGGTTGGTTGATACGGTGGCATATTTATATGGAAGTGTTTCTTTTTCACTCTATGTATTCTTGAGGATATACTCATATTTCAGGGGAGATTCTGCCAAAATTTTTCCAAACATAAGTCATTCCTCATGCCTATCTCTTTTTGATGATGAAGGGGGAGATAATCGGTATTGAGATAATTGAGATAATTGGTATTGGCATAAATTATTTATCAAATCAATTTGTCGTGTTTAAAATTTTGTTTGAGATTAAAGTTAAATGAATTTTTTTTAAGGGAGATTAACAAGTCTTTCAAAATCTCACTTAGGGGGAGCAAAATTACACAAGTATTTTCTTGAGAAGTTTGTCATCATCAAAAAGGGGGAGATTGTTAACCTAAATAATTCCTTATTGATTTTGATGATAACAAACATGATTAAAGTTTGATTAATCTTTTAAGAGCTCAACATAATTTTCATCTATTTTTGACAAGTCTAATAAAGTAATGTATGTATGTATGTACGTATATTGAGAAATAACTTCTTAGGTTGTTTCTATTATTTTTGATGTGGTTATACATATGATCTGCATATGCTGAGATATCTAATTATAGAAGTTACTGGAAAATTAGCACTCAGATTATTTGATTCAATTGTTTGATGATTTCTTCATTAATCTAGGGGTCTTAATAAAGAAGTTTTAAAAATCTTGAAGTGCAATTTTTGGTTTGCTATCCATCACTTTGGTATGATACTAATTGAAGATGTTCAAGAATTAGTTATGCATTTCTAAGTAAATTAACATTCTAATAATCCACAAAATTTATATACTTTTATTTTTATATATAAATATGATATTAAATTTTACAATAAACCTGGAAAAAATGGAATTCCTGTTGAAGGAATCCATTTATTGCCTGAAATGAATTTTTTTACTGTGAAGTTTTCTGCTTCCAAGCGCTTTATTATTCTAAATCCTTTCCAACGGACCCTACCAGTAGTATTAGAGCCACGTCCTCTGTTATTGTATTCAGCATAGTAAATGGTGTCCACGCTCTGTCCTTGCCATTCAAGCCAACCTTCAGGGTCAATTATTTCATCAAGAAAAGTTTGCAAGATTACTGTTCTTGAATAATTTCTCCACGGTCGTCCCATGTATGTCTTGATTGATGTTCTGTTCTCAGAGAAGTCTTCTGCAGCAGTTATGGTGCAATTATGAATGATTATTCCTCCATTTCCCTCAGGTTTTTCTCTTCCTTCGGCCGTGATTGTCTTTACATTCCCACCAAGGAAACGAACGTTGATATTACAATTTTGGAACACTGCACTTGCGTCTCCGAATATAAAATCAATTGTACCATAGATATCACACTCTCGATAGAACTGTTTATTGCTTTTTGCGTAAAGGGTGTCCTGATACCCATCAAGCTTGCACCTGTAGAAGGCAGAGTCCACTTCACTTACTAATGCTACTGCCTGGCCTGTTTCCTGGTCTGGTCCGGCTGTGTTCTCAAATGTTATATTCATTGCCACAAATCCAGCCCCTTTAATCGCTGCATTAATTTGAAAAACAATACTGATTAATATATGTTAGAATATAAAAACCAGATTTACGGTTCTTATTTTTATTTGTTGTTCAATTTAATGCATATATACTACAGTTCATGAGGAGAAAAAGAAGAGAATAAAATTGCATAGCTGATCACTCACCAACAGTAGCAGTCTGGTAAGTGGATAAATGATCCTTTCCGTGGCTTTTATTCCCGGAAATGATTGTGTTGTTGATTCCATTGCCAATTAACACCAAATTCGTTTTCTCTCTGCCAACCACAACATATTCAGTGTAGTTTCCTTCTTTAATTTTTATATAATAGGGTTTTCGACGGAATGAAGGAGCAGCCAAGATAGCATCTGAAATTTTTGTGTAGTTGCCTGAGCCAACTTGTGCCACAATCACATCAATTCTTTGTGTAATTTGTCCTTGAGACATATGGCAACAGAGAGTTAAAAGGATTATAATTAGCCACGCCATACATTAATCTCCTCAATAATCTGCAGCAAATGTTTCACAAGTTTAGTTGCACTAGTGCCAATACAAATTAAAGTAGTGCTACATAAAATGAACAGCCATGCATATATTAATTAAAAACGCAAAAATAAAATAAAAACAAAGAACTACGTGGTCCAGATTATATATATATATATATATATATAAAGGAATTCGGGACATTAAATAGCTTATACCCATAAATATCGTAGTTGACAGAGCATGTCTTCGTTCATGGTTCATGTCATAACAAACGAAAATTATAAGCAGTACATCTTAAAACTTTCTCGTTATTAAAAATATTATAAAAATTTAAAATTTTCGATTCTACTCCTATACTATGTAAAGTGTATTATTTTTTCATTTTGTCAAATTTTTAACATAATATAAATAAAATAACTATTTTACTCTTAAACTTAAGCTTATTTTTTAACTTTTCACCTCTTAAACTTAAGCTTATTTTTTAACTTTTCACCTTTAATAATAAAATAAAATTAAAAGATCGAAAATAATCAAGACCCAACGAATTAATAATCACCCAGGTGGTGTTAAAGTAGGTTTGATCAGGAACTCACAGGCCTCACTACCTTCCACCATAGCCTTGTCTTGTTTTTGTTTTTTTATAATATAAACATCGAAAAAAAAAAACTAAAAAACCCATCACCATCATTTTATAATACAAATCTAGAAAAAAAAATTTCTTAAATGGAAAAAAAAAAAACCATCAACTTGTTACCAAAATGCATTTATTCACAGACGACATCAACTCCGCCGGCTACCAGCATCATCAAAAAACTAGCATGCGCGGCAAAGCAAGCACGCGGAGGAAAGATGTGCGTGGGAAAGAAAGGGAGGAAATTGTGGTGGTTCCGATGAGAGAAAGAAAGGGTGGGGCATATAGAAAAGAAGGAAAACAATTTTATCTACAATCTACCTCAAAAACAACTTTAAATAAAAGCAAATACGGAGAAGTACATATAAAGAGTGAGCATATAGAAAAGAAAGAAAAAAAAAAAAGAGAAATAAAAGAAAAAATTATATAAAAATAAAAATTAATATGGATCAATAGTTTCTTTTGTTGATGTAAAAAATCATCCGAAAATGAAACAAATGATATACGGGGGTGGGGGAGCAAAATTACTGAACTCCATTGCAATCATAAGAGAATTCAGTGGCAAGACATAATGACATAGACGGTATAAAAGATACCACCCGTGACGGAGCAAATCACTGAACAGTTTCTGAATTATTATGCGTGGGTGGATACTGGATACAAAAATTAAAATCAAAATTTGCAAGAAACTCGTTCTGTGAAGTGAATCTGGTGTAGCTATTATGCCTGATATTGGAGAGGAGATGTATTATATAACTAGGTCCAACTTAGGCTTCTTTATTTATCGACCAAAAGAAGAGTTGAGATATTCATCAAACCCCTATTTTTATTTAGGGTGGGACTATTTACACTCTAACATATACTTTACACACTCTAATTTTAGTCAATTTTTTTATTATTAAAATAATCCTAATATAATTTATTGAATGAGTGTGTAGAGTAGAGATGGCCAACGTCTTGCGTACGCCCATCAAAGGAAGCTATGCGTCTTTCGTGCGTGCTCACTATTCATTTTCGTCGTGCCGTCGCGTGCTGCGTCGTGCTCGTGCCCACTGCGCTGCCGTGTAGGAAAAAATAGCCCACTAAGCGTTTTTTTTTTTTTTTAAGAACGTATGCCAAGTTATTGTCTTATTTTTTTCAAGCTTATGTATTTTTTTTTGGATTTATATGCCTTTATTTTAATTTAATAGAATAAAAAATTCAAAACTCAAGTCCATATTCAATAATAATAAATTAATAATAATAAGAGAATGCAATATTAGTTGCTAAGTTTGACTTTATGGTATTAGAATTCTTTTTTAGCACTTAACAATAACAATAATAATAAATTTTTTAAGGGTTAACTTAATTGTTAACTTGGAATTACGTAGAGTCATATATCATAGTTTATAATAATATTAATACATATTTATAAAATCATTATATTTATAATTTTATTTATTAAAATCATGATATCAATTATTTATTTAATAAATTATAAACATAAATCAATTATAATTTTTTTTAAACTAAGAATTAAATAAATTTAAAAAACTTGAGCCAATAAAATATATTAAAAGATTCAATTTCAAGTTATTTATAAATTCATAAAATTTTAAGTTTACTTTCATAAAAAACGAAACGCTTTTATCATGCTTTTTTCCAAATCTTTAATCGCTGCTTTTAAAGCCCACGTGCGTGCCAGCGTGCTCTACCGAGATGCTTCCGTGCCGTCCGGCCCATTGGCCACCTTTAGTGTAGAGTAATAGAGTGTTCAAAGTAAATTTTTTAGGCAAAAAATCATACCTTTTTATTTATAATTTAGATTTACATATTTTGTCACATAAATCACACACTCATTCCGCATCGAAGTTCACCAAACACTCTTTCCTTATCTAGCAAATTACAGATCTTTTTTGTTTATTAAAAGGCAATTATCATCTTTCTTTGACAAGACTTCCATAATTTCTTTTCACAACACAAAATTTTCTTTTTTTAATAATTAAATTTAATTAATCAGTGTAATTTTTGCAACTGCAATATAACTTAGCAATAACATATTTAGGACTTTGCAATAATTTTAAAAGATAAATTTTGGCTATTAGAAAAAGAAGATTCCTTATAATTAGAAAAAAATTATTCAGAGTTTATAATTACATTAGTAATTTTTAGGATTTTTCAAATTCAAAAAATAATGTAGAATACGAAGATAGTAAAATTGCAAAAAATGAATAGGCTTGATGATAATTTTCTTACAAAACATAATAAACACTTTGAGCAAATAAAATAGAGGACTATCGATATACAATAATTATAAAAAGTAATATATTTTCCTAAAATAGTGGATAAGATTTTCTTCCAAGCGGCTGATTTAATAAATACTAAGTGAAGAGTTTTAAAAATTTCAAAACAAGATCATATAAATTTGGCAAAGGGAATGATTTTAAGAGTTTGAAATGTGTTTAAGAAAATTCAAAATAAGAAAATATTCACATATTTAATAAATTTAGTGGCTTCTGCGTCAGAGAAATTGAGGATATGGAATCAAAGTAAAGTTAACCTATTTAGGGAATTTTAACCTAAAATAATTTTTGAATAACTTGGGCACCCAAATCATCCTAAATTAATCAGGGTGCATTGTTTGCTTGGAGATATTTTTATAATCAAATTAATGCATCGAAAAATACATTAGAAAGGAATACCTAAGATGATAGTTTTAGTAACCAAAAAGAAAGATAAAGGTACATTGCTTAAGTATGAGGCAATTATACGTTCAATGTATACGTATAACAGAGAGTTGAGTTTTCAAAATGTTGGTAATTGTACTACTTTACTACTAATATAGATACTATCTCTCGGTATTTATAATCAGAGAGGTGCCGGCGCATCTTTGAAATGTTTCAACCGTATAATGCCATTATATAATTTAATAACTTTTTCATACTTTAACAAAGTCTAATATCCTAAATTAATGTAATAAACATCAATTTACTGTTATCTTACTTGATAAATTAGAAAAATCATGAAGTTTTTATTTAATTTGAACCGCACGCTCAATTTGAAAGCTAAAATTATGGAAAGGAGTGCCCCACACGGTACATGTTGAAGAGAGAGAATGCATTGATTTAATTGACTCGCGTCAACTTTATACACTAAATAATCGCTCTTTCCAGGAGATTATTGCTCTATTAATTCTTCGCTTTTTTTTTCCCTCTTTTTCTTTTCCATTAACTAACTTTGTTACGTAGACGTCGAAAGGTTTCTACTTTCAATCGGAATTTCTCACAAAAAGGCTTGTACTTTCAATCGAAATTTCAAAAGCATTTCTTAAAAACGTGGCCAAATTTTTTCTTTAAAAAAAAAAAAAGGGTCGCGGAGGAGATTTTTTTGGATATGTAGACAGCTAAAATTAGCATCTTTATTCTTAAGCTTAAAGCATTAATTACAAATGCGATGGCAGTTGCCAGATCCACACATTTTCAGGGCATTTTTGAAGACATTTTTCAGCGCAATCACCTTTGTTTTGACAAAGTCCAGGAAAATCAATGCATCTACAATAATCATGATAACAAAATTTTTTGCAGATCCTCATCGCCAACACACATAAGATATGCGCCTCCTTAGAATGTTAACAACAGACTTAATTTCAGATAACCAAGCGATAGATGCATCTACAATACAGCGGCTAATCTGTTATATATACTCCAAGAATCTCGTATGCTGTAGGTAACATGTCATAAGCCAAGAGTATAACAAAAAATTTAGAGTTTTCATTAGAAATGTGCTCACTACTACTATTAAATATGCAAAATACATTATTTAATAAGTACAAATGGAAGCTTTTAAATAAGAACTTCTGTGCATTTTACAGTGTTGTTTATTTCTAAATTCACATTTTAAATACACTAACTTTCGCCAAAAAAAAAAAAAAGATTAATGTATTTTATGGGATGGGAAAGAGACTAACGAGATTATTGCACAAGATGAGAATGATCAGGACTGAGGTCTTGAAAGAAGTTTCGTCCATGTTTACATAATAATGGCCTTGGGGCTTTGATTTACAGTTACAGAGAAAGTGGGGTCTCTGTAATGGGCCAGTGGCCCATGGGCACTTATAATTTAATATCCAAACCTTTGAGACGATTAAGCTAGGTGCAATTAATACTAATGATGGCGATATCTTCTGGCCCAATGTGAGATTAGAATGTCAGCTAAGCAATTGCATCATTCACTAGTTATCATAACTTTGCAGTTAATAATGGCAAAAAAGTCTGGTTAAAAGTCATAAATACACGGTTAATAACGGCCAACAAATCCAGTCAATGAATGCACAATATCCGTATGAATATCCAAGTTTGTACTCTTTGTTGTAGTACATATTCTAATAACTGTTTGCTTCCTCTCATTATTAGTCCTTGGGGTGGGGGGAAAAAAACTCTATGGTCTCACTTGAATTATCCATAGATTATCCTAATTTCTTTGTTTTAATATCTCATTATTAGTCCTTGTTGCAATGCACATCTACAGGCTGAATTTGCTCTTTGTCTCTTAATTGATTTCTTGAAGCAATTTATGATATATGAAGCAATCGCTAACAAAATGAATTAATGTTATGCTTTGCACCCACTGATATTCATTATCAAGCACCCACACCTATATAGAAGCATATATTCACTCCATAGAGTTTAATTGTAAACATCTGAAGCAGTTGGGGGTTCATAATCATGACCATCTTAAGCCTGAATGCGACAAGGTCTTCTAATTGATTTTCTAAAATACAATATCACCTTGATTGTAAGGGGAATCATGTGCCCAAGAAATAGAGTTCCCCCCAATGCAAGACCATGCGTAAGATAAAATATATGGAGCAGATGTAAGCAGTGAAACGTATATGGTCTAGCAGGAAATCTATAGAGGCCATGTAAGTCATTCCCATTGCTGAGATTGCAACCCACATTGTCCCCATCAAAACCCACCAAAAACGCTTCAGTCGTGGCAAGCCGCTCATGAGCAGTAGTATAATGCTCAAAGAACCCAGAAAACCAGTGGTGTTGAATAATAAAAAGCAAGTGTAACGATGTGTAGTTTGATAGGTCCCAGTCAGAATTAGCGGAAACAACAAGCAAATAATTTGTTCTTCTTAGGGTGAGAACTACCGCAATTGCTAATTGAATTAGATAAAAGTCTGATACCTTTTTATTGAAATATTCGAGTCTATTTATAGAACAAAATTAATGAAATACAGTAGTTAAAATCAATTAAACCACTTAGCTATAATTTCGAAGTAAATAATAATCTTAAAGGAAACATGATTAAATTTGAATTCTTCATCAATATGGCTTGACGTAGTAAGCTTTCTGTTGATTTTTTGAAGAGTCCTTGAAGGAACGTGATGCCCACCTCATACATGGCTTGCATGGTTACTTGCATGTGCCCATGCATTTTCGTTATTGGCTTGCATGGTTGCTTGCACGTGCCCATGCATATTCGTCATATTTGCTGTTGGGTTTTGCTTCTCATTCGGACTTGCGTATGCTCTTATCATTACCCCCTCCTCGAAGAGAACCCTTGTCCCCAAGGGTTAGTGAAGGAAACCGCTTATGGATCATTGCTGTGTCTTCCCCTGTTTAACTCTCAAGTTTTGTCGTTGCTGCAGATTCTTCATGTATGTTCTCTTCGTCTTCGGCTTCAAGGATTAACAACTGTGGTTTTGTGCACTTATGACCTGTAGTGAATTTATCATTATAATTAAAGCACAAGCCTTGAGCTCTTCGCCTTTACATCTCCTCCCAAGGAAGCTTTTTAATTGGTATTGTTGGTGAAGCGCGGTTGTTGACGATTTGTGGTGGCGGTGAACGGCTGAAATCCGGTGATCTCACCAGCCTCTTCTGTCGCTGCAATTGTTCATCTCTCATTCTTGCCAAACTAATCGCTTCCTTAAGAGTTCTCGGCCTGAACAGCCATATTTCCTCAGATATCTCGGGTTTCAATCCTCCCATGAATGTGCCGACAAGAGCCTTTTGAGTCCACCCTTGAACCCGGTTGCCAAGCCTCTCAAATTCTTTCTGGTAATCTCGAAGAGTGCCGTTTTGCTTGACCCTAGATAGCGCCTCGTCGAAGTCCTCGCAATCGGTTGGCCCAAACCTCGCCCATAGCTCCTCCATGAAGATTGCCCAAGTAACGTCTCGTCCTTCCTCTTGATAAGATTTCCTAAGCCACTGCCACCATTGGTTAGCTTCTCCCTCCAAGTGGAATGAAGCCAAGACAACTTTTTGGTCTTCTGTTGACCCTTGGTATTCGAAGAATTGATCGACGCGGTTGAACCACTCGGTGGGGTCGTTGCCGGCATAACGTGGGAACTCCAGTTTTGCCACTCTTGATTGAAACTGCTGCCGTCTGCCATCCTTGTCTTCTCGGTTTGGTCGCGATGTTGCTATGTTGTTGTTGATGCTAGGTGCGTCTTTGGATGTATGGAAAGACTCTACAAGTTTGCTCAAGGTTTCTTCAATGTGAGCCAACTTGTCGTTAACTCCTAACTCCATGCGCTGCATCTTATCTTGCATCTCCCCGAGCTCCGTTTCTATCCGTTCGATGCGTTCCTTGTTGGTTGTCATCCTTGCCTAGCTCTGATACTAATTGATAGGTCCCAGTCAGAATTAGCGGAAACAACAAGAAAATAATTTGTTCTTCTTAGGGTGAGAACTACCGCAATTGCTAATTGAATTAGATAAAAGTCTGATACCTTTTTATTGAATTATTCGAGTCTATTTATAGAACAAAATTAATGAAATACAGTAGTTAAAATCAATTAAACCACTTAGCTATAATTTCGAAGTAAATAATAATCTTAAAGGAAACATGATTAAATTTGAATTCTTCATCAATACGGCTTGACATAGTAAGCTTTCCGTTGATTTTTTGAAGAGTCCTTGAAGGAACGTGATGCCCACCTCATGCATGGCTTGCATGGTTACTTGCATGTGCCCATGCATTTTCGTTATTGGCTTGCATGGTTGCATGCATGTGCCCATGCATATTCGTCATATTTGCTGTTGGGTTTTGCTTCTCATTCGGACTTGCGTATGCTCTTATCATAGTTGCTGATGTCGGCAAGAAGAAGAAGAAGTGTCATGCCAAGGACTATTGAGGAGGGTCCGCACCAGCTTGGAAGGCCATGCAGCAATCAGTGATGCCACCACCATTATGGCATTTCGCATTTTTTTCCAACCAATCATCTTCCAGCCTTTTAGTTGAATTTTCTAGCCCTTTAACTTCTTGATTTTGGCTATTACTTTCAAGGATATTAAGTTGGTCATTCATTTCGACAATTGAACATCCTTTGCTCTATATGCCCCAGCACGTGGAATCAACTCCCCAATCTCCCAATCTTTTATGTCTCTTTTGCTTTGTGCCAGTACATCCAATGCTGTGAAGCCATTTGCATTAAGAGCATTCACATCTATCAACTAACTCCACAAGAATCTGAAAACATTACTCCATCCGTCGTTAAGAAGATAAAAAGAATTTCATCAACATGCTCTCATTTTGCTCTCACCTTTGAAAATGGAAATGGTAGTCAATTGATAATTTCATATCTTGCAAGTAAATAAAAGATTGTCATTTTAGTTAGGGTAAATTAAACTATACCCAAATACAAATGTTCATTAAAATAAATGAGTGCCTATAGTGTAATCTGCATTAGATTTCTAAACTCATTTGAAAAGCAAGCCAAAATTGACCTTCTAAAGTAAGTCTTGCTTGCTACAAATCAAATTATTAGGAACTGGTGGAGATAACTTAATTCATTAGAAAAACTCTTAAGATTGTGATTGATTTGAACTTGAAGATTTTTCACCTATAAGTCTATTTATTTCTTTCGCAGCACAAATAAAACAATACCTCAATTTGTTTACCTGCAACTGCGAGTTGCAAGATAGTCATGCCATAATCATCCTCAGGATTCAAAACTTGAGGATCATCCATATAATCCAACAAAAATTTCAGTGCCTCCTGCTGATCGTGTTTCACACAGATGGTCTCACCCCATCATCGTAAAAGCGGTCGTTCGAACAACTCTCCCAAGGCATCAATCCGTCCTTTCATGGCTGCCAAATGAAGAGGATTTCTTCCATCCAGATCATGAGCAAAACACATGGCAGGATTAACTTGTAAAACTGCTTTTACCATGTCAACATAGCTTTTTTATGATGCTATGTGAAGTGCTGAAGAGTGATTTGGGTCCAACTCTCTAGCAAGCTCTGGCTTTTGGCATATAATCTCCTTCACAAAATACACATGTCAAAGCAATCTTTGCCATGCAAAGGAGACTCAAAGAGTCAATTCATCCTAAATCTGTTTATGATTAATAGATCCTGTTATTCTAACAAGGTAGGCACGCTCCCATTTAATGCCCGCTTCATAAAGCATACGTTTCTGTCAAAGAAAGGTTTCAATGCAGAAAATAATTCTGTCGTATATTCTTCTCCAAATCAGAGGCAATATATGAAGCTAATTACATCCTAAAAAAGGAAGAAATAAATTGTTTCTATATTTAAATACAAGATTGATTAACTAAAAGATTCTCGGACGTAATTACAAAATCAATTCTATAATTGACAACACATGCCAACAGCTCATGCTAGCTTATGCCGACACTCCCCCTTAAGTTGGAGCATAGATATCTATCATGCCCAACTTGTCAATTATATCATGAAACACCCTTCTTGATACTGCTTTTGTGAGTATGTCAGCCAACTGATCTCCAGATTGAACAAATGGGAACTGTATAGTTTTCTCGTCAAGCTTCTCCTTGATGAAATGACGATCTACTTCAACATGTTTTGTTCGGTCATGTTGTACAGGATTCTGGGCAATCTCTATGGCTGCTTTATTATCACATTTATGGGTTTTGCATAATCAATCCCCAAATCTTTCAGTATGTTCTTGATCCATAATATCTCACACAAACCTTGTGCCATTCCACTAAATTCCGCTTCAGCGCTTGATCTTGCCACAACCTTCTGCTTCTTGCTTCTCCAAGTGACGAGATTGCCTTCAACAAATGTAAAATAACCTGAGGTCGATCTTCTTGTTGTCTGGTCACCTGCCCAATCAGAGTCCGTATATCCTTCAATGTTTGAGACATTATTTTTTTAGAACAATAAACCTTTTCCAGGAGCACACTTCAAATATCTCAGAATTCGATAGACTGCATCCATATGTTCTTCACTTGGTGAATGCATGAATTGGCTTACTATACTTACGGCATATGCTATGTCTGGCCTTGTGTGGGATAAATAGATTAACCTCCCAACTAGCCGTTGATAACGACCCTTATCAGTTGGAGTTTGATTTGGTAAAATCCCGAGCTTGTGATTCATCTCTATAGGCGTTTCAGCTGGTTTACAATCAAGCATACCAGTTTCAGTGAGGAGATCTAACACGTATTTTCGTTGTGAAAGAAAAATTCCACTTTCCGATCTTGCTACCTCAATCCCTAAGAAGTATTTAAGCTGCCTAAGATCTTTCATTTCGAATTCAGTAGCCAAATGTTCTTGTAGTGCTTTCATTTCAGATAAATCATCCCATGTTAACACCATATCATCAACATACACTATTAACACCGTCACTTTTCCGCCTTTGTGTTTTATAAACAAAGTATGGTCTGAATTACTTTGTTTATAACCAGCAGCTTTCATTGTTGCTGAAAACCTCCCAAACCATGCCCTAGGTGACTGTTTTAGTCCATATAAGGACTTCTTCAGCTTACATACTTCATTCCTACGCATAAAACTATGTTTGACACCAGGACGTAGCTCCATGTAAACTTCTTCTTCTAAATCTCCATTGAGAAAAGCATTTTTGACATCGAACTGTTTCAAGGGCCAATCTCGATTTGCTGTTCTAGAAATAATAATACGAATGGTATTTATCTTGGCTACTGGTGCGAAAGTGTCTTGGTAATCTATTCCATACCTTTGTGTATATCCCTTTGCCACTAGTCTCGCTTTATACCTATCAATGCTTCCATTCGCTCTGAGTTTTACCGTGAATACCCATCTACATCCAATTGTTTTCCTTCCCTTAGGTAGTTAAACCAGTTCCCAAGTGGCACTTTTTTGTAGAGCTTCCATCTCTTCATTCATCGCCTTAGTCCATTTTGGATCCTCCAAAGCATCCTGTACACTACTAGGAATAGATATAGTGGATAATTTATTAATAGTAAGTGCATATGATTCACACAACCTATGAGATGACATGTAGTTACTGATTGGGTATTTTATTTTGGATTTGGGATCAGTTTCATATTGTTTCTTTGGAATTCCTCTATTTGACCTTTGTGGATATCTAGGATTCATGTCTTCTACAGAAAAAAAAAGGTTCATTAGACTCATTAGACAATGGATTTGAAATTACCTGAGGAGGAACACTTTCGGTTAATTCTTCAGTTAATGGTGTAGACATGGGTAGCTCTAGTGGCCTTGATTGTGCTTCAGACATGTCCAGAAAATTGGAGGGATCACATTCGGTTTCAGTCATGTTATCACACCCTTGTTGAACCTCATTTCCATCACCGTTTTGAAGTTTTTCGACCATGTCTTCTAATTCTACAAATTCACCTCCTCCTTCATTTTCCCTTTGACCATTCTCTTCACACAAACTCTTCCCCTGGAGGGAATGGTAAGAGACTCCCCCTGAATAATAAGGTTCTAATTCATGAAAAGAGACATCCAAAGTTACATGTAATTTTTTTTGTGTGTGGATCATAGCACCTATAACCTTTTTGAAGATCAGAATAGCCAATAAAAACACGGCGTTTGGCACATGGATCAAGTTTAGTTCGTAAACTTTTTGGAATGTGAGCATAAACAATACAACCAAATATTCGGGGTTCAAGATTAGGAAAATGAGGAATTGAGAGTAAGGATTGCATTTTTTGTTGGGGAGTTTGAAAATCTAGCACTCGTGAAGGGGTTCGATTAATGAGATAAGCTGCAGATTTTACAGCTTCTCCCCAATAAAACCGAGGCATGTTCATGCCAAAGAGAGAAGCACGAACCACCTCTAAAATCTGTCTATTTTTCCTCACACCCAGCCTGTTTTGTTGTGGGGTGTAAGTGCATGAGGTCTGATAACGAATTCCATGAATGTTTAAAAACTTGCCAAGAGAGGCATCCATATACTCAGTACCATTGTCATATTAAAGTACACGAATCTGCTTTTGATATTGAGTACTTACCATTTTGTGAAATTCTTGAAAGGCTAGACATACATCGCTTTTTTTGATAAGTAAAGACACCCAAATCATTCTAGTACATTCATCAATAAATGTCACAAAAAAACGAGCTTTAGAAAGAGAAGCAACTTTTGCAGGACCCCAAACATCGGAATGAATCACCACAAAAGGTTCTAGACTTTTATTTAAACTTGGTAAATAAGAAGTGCGATGGCTTTTAGCCATCTCACAAATGTCACAATGAAAATTCAAATCATTTAGAGTTGAAAAAAGATGAGGCTGTAATTTTTTTAGATAACCAAAAGAAAGGTGTCCTAATCTACGATGCCATAACCAAACATTTGCCCCAATTCTATCTTTATTAGAAGCTTGATTTGCCTGACTGATATTGGGTCCCTCATTTTCTGTCAATTCCAAGTAATAAAGTTTACCCCGTCTAACACCATAACCAAGAATCTTCCGAGTTAGGATGTCCTGAAAAACACAAAAAGTGGGCTAAAACGTTACAATGCAAGCAAGTGTGGAGGTAATTTGGCTAACCGACAAAAGATTATATTCAAGAGATGGGACAACAAGAATTGTATCTAATGTAAGAGTATTACTCAGGGTAATAGACCCTTCCCCAATAATAGGAGAAGTACTACCGTTTGCAGTGAAGATAACAGATTGAGAAGAGGGAAGAACAGATTTTAATTGGCTAGAATCTCTGGTCATATGCTCAGATGCACCTATATCAATAATCCACATTCTATTCTTAGAAGTTACAGAACATACAGATGCCTTACCAATAATACCTGGGTGGGCAACATTTGCTGAAGGGGGTGGTTGTTCTTCATCCTTTGTTGTTGTCACATTAGCCTTCCCAGATATTTTCTTACAGGGCTTCTTTGAGAAATCCCACCAATCTGGATAGCCAATGACTTCATAGCAGCGTTGTTGTGAATGACCTTTTTCTCCGCAGTGAGTGCACACAAGGTTGTTAACTTTGCTGGATGATTGATTGCCTCGATTTTTCGAAGATCCATTTCGGTTTTGACTGGCCAGCATGGCAAGATTCTCCGAAATTAAATGAGAGCCTCCCATTGTTTGTCTCTGTTGGTAATCCCTTCTAACATAAGCATATGTGCTTTCTAAATCAAGTTTTGGGTCTTTTCGCAATATTTCGCCACGAACTTGTTCAAACTCTGAGTCGAGGCCACTTAGAAAAATATGAACTCGAAGCCTAGCCATTGCAGAATGCAGCTGTAACCACCCTTCGACTGTGCCTTCTTGAGTGGTAGTCCTATGATCAATTTCCTGAAAAATGGCAACCAGTTCATTGTAATACGTTGGCAATGGTCGCCCATCCTGTTTGGTAGAGAAAGATCTCTGGTTCAGCTCAAAAATACAGGTTTCATCGGTTCTGTCATAGAAGGTTTTCAATACAGCCTCCTATATATCTTTGGCTGTAGGGAGATGAATAAATCGTTGCATCAACGATGGACTCATTGAGTCAATCAACCAGCTCTTGACTCTTTGATTTTCAGTAATCCATGATCCAAGATTAAGATCTCCAGGTGCTGGTTTCTTCATTTCTCCAGTAAGATAACCAGCTTTGTTGCGAGCACTAATCCGCATCTCCATGAGTTGAGACCATAATGAGTAGTTGGTCTCAACCAAAGTGATTCCAGTTGGAAATGCCGAGTTGTCTTGATGAACAACAACTTGTGGTGTTGGTGGTGGGATAATATCCATTGATACGCCTGTGATATCAGCCATAGAGTTCACAACAACGATGAATATTCAGAATACGAATACGAATTTCGAGAGAAAAAAAGAAAAAAGAAAATATTCGGTTGTCAACACAAATTCTCTTGATGAGGAACTTGCTCTGATACCATGTCAAAGAAAGGTTTCAATGCAGAAAATAATTTTGTCGTATATTCTTCTCCAAATCAAAGGCAATATATGAAGCTAATTACATCCTAAAAAAGGAAAAAATAAATTGTTTCTATATTTAAATACAAGATTGATTAACTAAAAGATTCCCGGACGTAATTACAAAATCAATTCTATAATTGACAGCACATGCCAACAGCTCATGCTAGCTAGCTCATGCCGACAGTTTCATTGTTTCCATATCCAGTGCTGTTGTTCTTTCATGTGTGGAAAATTTTGCTTGCATAAATTAAAAAGTAAAAACTTTAGATGGATTAAAGACCAGCAGTCTGAGATTCATGCGTACAGAGCCTTGAGTAGACTTCAGATAAAGTAAAAAGTTGTGTCCAATTTTTCAAGGCATAAAATCTACTTCATTCTTAATTTCCATCCTGTGGACCTGTACTCTTTGATATTTTGATGTGTTCGAAATTTTGCCTCCTGAATTTTTTATACATGTAGGACCCTAATGCATGGGGTTATGGTAAAATGTGAAAGAGCTGATCATTTTTTTTTTTAAAATCAAATTGTTTGTGGTGATGTACGAATTTCTTTGAAAGAGTTAAGGAGAGTGACAACTTTTTTTAATTCTCAGAATTTACAGTCATAAATAATATTCATCATCTCATTAACTAGTCTAACAATTATTATTATTATTATTATTATTATTATTATTATTATTATTATTATTATTCATTATTCATTATTGTTGTTAAATGACAATTAATTGTGTGAAGTGCTTCATTACTCTGTTTTGTCTACTCATTTTTGACACTGATAGCCCACATTCCACTACAACTCTTAAAATTAAAAAAATTAAAAATAAAAAAGCAATGTTCTTAGTACCTTGCCATCATCGTTGGCGCGGTGCTATACCAGTTTCCAGCAAACGTAGACAACCAAAACAATTCTAACTTTGCGAGAAACAGTGAAAATGTTGATAATAATAAAAACCTGAGTTATCGTTGAGGTTTAAGTTGCCGTCAAGAAATTCTGATAGAAGGAAAATCCGGGCAATAAAGGCTGCTTGCTCAAAATTTCCAGCTGCAGCTAAATGTAACTGCGCAAAATTAGAAGACAAAGAAGCTAACATTGTTTATCCATTACCCTCAGCCAGACTTTGATGAATTGACATAACAATTAATCCAGGTTAAAATGAGGTTCCAACCCAACAATTAATCATCAAAACTTGAACTGCAAATCAGGTTAAAATGAGAGAACAATGAACTGCCAACTGAGTCCAGGAGCTGGTTTCGTATTCTAAATTAATGTAGACTTGAGAATCAGGTAATGGTTCAAACATGTCAATAATCTACTGCTTTTGACAAGTTGAGCCACCACAGCTTCATTTATTTATTTACGCTTGTGAAAAATAGTAGAAAATTTTGTGTATTCTTTAGAGACAAATTGATTCAAAATAATTGATGCTTTTCAAGGGATAGCAATTTTCCAAAAAGAGGCAACTGCTCACCATTTTTGCCATCAATGGGTGCTAAACTCTTTAGATTGGTTAATGAGATCATCCAGCTGGGGAAAACAGCGTTGCCTCTGTATGACTTCTATTGCTAATTCCTTTAAATTGAGAGGTGGTTGCAAGGCTTCAAGAAGTTGCTGATCGTCCTCCTTCTTCCTCCATCTTCATCTTCCTCTGTCAAAATTAAGTCTCAAATCAATGAGGTTTTTCATTTTCTCTGTCTCTAATCTCTTAGCCTTGCCCACATCTGACACGTTTCACAATCCTCTGCTCCGTCCTCCAAACATCTGCCGCAATTTTCAAATGTAAAAACATAAATCAATAATGAATCTGCAAAATAGCTTAAACTTTCAAATTAATTTCAGTTTTTTGAATTCATATTCTATGCGCACCAAAATAGTTTCTGGTGACATAATAATAAGTGGTATCTCTCTGCGAGTAGATGATTCCTGCTCAGGATTAAAAAAGAAAAAAAAAAAAGGAAAACAAAAACAGATAGAGAAATGAACAAAAATTGATTCTGTCAATTAAGAAAAATAAAGTTAAACAGAGTTGTTGCCTCGATTTTCTTAAAGTAGCTCGTATCCGGTCATTCAGGGCATACAGTAATCTCTGACTATCAAATCCAACTCTAAAACCTGAATCCAGTGCACAATTGATTAGAATATTGAGCCTAATGTTTGAACTCTGAATCCAGTTCAAAATTCACTCACATCAAAGGCATTGGCGCTCTGCTCTGCTCCTCCGCTATCAACTGCAGTAGCTGCAAATGAAAACATAAAATCAGGAAAAATAAATAAATAAATAATTGAAGAAAGATGGTAAGAAAATACAGATCTGTACAAGAAGAGATTGTTGGCAACCTCTCAATGACTTTTCTATCGTTCAACTGCCGGGACATGAACTTCTTCAGCGTCAGACGGCGATAAATCAAAACAGTTTATCTCCACGAAGCGACGCCGTTTATCGTCGTCATCTCTTTTCTTAGTTCTCACAACAGAAAAACAAGAGAGGATTGTTGTTCTCTTTAAAATACTTACGTAGAAGTTACTTAAGGGTCCGAGTTGAAAATTAGACCCCACAATCACAATTCACAAACTCGTATTTACTTTCGGAGCTGGCTACGGTACAGATTCTGTACCTTACAGACCAGGTTAGCCAGCTCCCCAATGGTGCCATTCGCTGACTTTGTTTCCACGTACAGGGACACGTGGAGTGCATGGAGTGGGGGATGTATGTTACAGAATCTGTAACATAGACTTCTCCTTACACTTTCGATATTCTTTTGTCCTCCTCTTGTATTTAATTTCACTTCCGATATTATTTATGTATGCCCCAGTAAGAGAGTGACTCGTGCCTTAAATTGCCACCTCAAATAGAAAAACCTACACCACCGAAAAAGACCAATAATAATATAAGATTGGCGAAGACCCAATCTAAGCTAAGTCTACTGCATGGGGCCAGGCCAGTAATATTCCTTCGGTGGCAGCCATTGAAGGTTTATTTAGATGTATTTATCTAAAAATTCTAAACCCCACTCGCATACGTTTTTTTTTTTTTAAAAAAAAAAAGGTTCCTTGATGCCATCACCTAAGGCACTTAATTCTAGGGATCTCGACAGCAACATTGGAGAAACTGACAAACATATCAACAGCATTGCGCCACATATAGCCGTTGTAATTCTAATTTTACTGCTAAATAAGTTTAAATTTTGGCAGAAAGCCAAACAGGTCTCCATGCATATATTTGAAGGTAAATATTAAGTTTTTTTTAAAAATAAAATATAATTTTTTTAATATATAATCTCATAAATATTAATAATATTTATATTTATTTTTTAAATTATAATTATAAATATAAAGAGATATTATAAAACAAACTTACCTAAAATCTTATCATATATAGGATTCTCATTCACAATAAAAATTAAAAATTAAAAAGTTTGTTTATTATTGGACAGCCTCTATTTAAGCTTCTATCATTAATCGATGAACTTAAAAGGGGTGTCTTCCCTTCCATGATAGGAAGTGTGTTTTTATTTATTTATATAGCCTCTATCACTTCCATGATCCATCACCTATTCATCTGTTTCCACTTCGTGCCATTTTCTGATGTTTGCTGTCTGCGAGCCACCAACTGGCACATACGTTCTTCTGACAACTACAAAGCTATTAATTAAACCAGATCCTAGGGTTAAAAATTAAACTTTGACTGGAGTGCTATGCCGTAAAGGAACTTGATTCATGTCCCCCATTTTCAATTATTTTTTATCTAGCGCGTAACGACGACGGAATCGTCCTACCCAATATGATTGGTGTTCGACGACGGAATCATGTCCTGATGTCCCCTTTTGTATCCTTTTTTATTCATCTTTTTCAAGAGAATTATTCTTTCTGGAAAAGGCACACATAATAATTTCCTATATAAACGCTCTCATTGTACCCTTTGTTGAATCACAAACTTGCTTCTTAATCCAATTCAGTGTATTAGCAGTTAGTAAATTAATTAACGTTCCGAACTCTATTAAAAGTCTCGTTGCCCCTTATTAACTTGCCTTTTCTAGTGGAAGAGAGATTTGCAGCAGAAAGGGTAAGCAAAGAAATGGAAGTGCTGAGGCGTGATCCTCGTCAAAGGTATGGATTAATTCTCTTCTCTTCTCTTCTCTCAATGATATATAAGTCATTTGCTTAATTTCAATAATATCCTTTCAGTTTCATTATAAAATTTGGGTTTCAAGTGGAGAGATAATTGCATTAATTCATAATAGAGAAAATGACTTTTTGCAGGTCATACACTGTGATTAACATGTCCAGCAATGTAACCCACATGCATCCACCAACTATTATTGGGTAAGCAACTACTTTCATTATATAATTTAAATTATTTTCAGTATTATATATTTAAGTTATTTTTTATGTATATATATGTGTGTATATATAAAATATCCTTTGGCTATTATGTATAACAGTGAAAATATTTTAAATTATAGACTTATTTTCACTATTAGAATCAGAGACTTATTTTATAATATCCATAATTTGCTTAATTTAAATTATTTTCACCATTAGATATTTTCACTTGTTTGTATGTATATATGATGCAACATGGCAATATAAAGTCATGATTTGTTCATCTTGCACCAAAATTATGCAAATTAAGGCGGGGGTGATCTGGGTTGGGCTTGGCACAAGCCATAGCTTTGTGATCCAGGCTTTAGGCCATAGCCTAAGATGATATTTATAACAGACAATATAACATATTCCTCATCATTTATATTACTTTGATGTAAAACTTTGTTATCAAATTAAGTAATTATATCTTATTTTGATGGTTTTGCAGTGTGCAAAATTCCTCATCACCATCGGCACCGTACCACGCACTCTTTGTATTTCTAATTCCATTGCTTGTCGGAGTTATTGATATTAATAATGTTCAAGAAAAAAATAAATCCTTGATCGAAACACACCCGATGAATATGTGCCCATTTCTGTTAGCTCTACTCATCTACGTCTTTGCATATTTTGCTGCCATAATATCGGAGCGTCAAATCTTCAAGGCGGCTACAATGATCTCAGGATCTCTTTGCTCAGTCTCATTGGTCTCCATTATCCTACCACACCCATATGGACATTTTAGTTTCATCATATGGACTTTTCTTCTTCTTCTTGTTGCTTATCACAAGAGGCTTCATAAGAAGATTTGGGAAATTTGGAATAGATTTGGAGGAAACAACCAACAATTATTGCCAATGTAGACCTGTTTGGGATTGTAGTTTAGAAGTTATAATACTAAATGTGTGTTTGGATATCAGAATTATGCGGATTTGACTCAATCCATATGCAATCCACCATTTTGCGCATTAGTTTTCGAATTAAAAATTTTTAGTTCTCTCCAACTAATGAAATAAAAAAAATCTAATATAAAAATAATTTTGCTACCAATTAAATTTAAAATTGAATAAAATTTAAATAAATTAATTGTTTAAATAAAGCTAAAATAATACATTTAAAGTTTCAAAATATAACACATCGAGACTAATTATTCAAATAAAGCTACAATAATACGTTCAAAGTTTCAAAATATAACACACCAAGCTTAATTGTTCAAATAAAGTTACAATAATACATTAATATAACACCAAAATTAATTGTTCAAATAAAGCCACAATTAATTGAAATAGCGAAGTTTCGGAAACCAAACACAGTCTGATCATTCACCAGGGCTGTTGCACCTGTCGAAAAGTGGTGATTACGGAGCCATCCACGATGGGTACCAGGAGAAGCTGTACGGGTGGTGATCTTGAAGGTTGTGATAGTGAAATTGTTTAGCTGGAACCAGTGAATGTGAAGTGGCTCGATGGACTTGGGAAAGAAGATGGCTTGCTCTCGCCGGAATCACGCAGCCGATGTCCTTTAAATCCGTGTCGAGGGTGTATCCAACTAGTATTGAGTGTTGCTAGTGTGTGTGACGGCGAGGAAGCTTAGGGTTTTTTGTTTGCAAATTGTTGGTGACTTGGCGTTATGTTACTTTGCTTTTGCTAGTGCGTGTGACTTTGCTTTTATTTTGTTTTACGATTTTTACAAGTTATATTTGTATATTTGATTTTTTAATTATTTTTCATTTTATATTATTATTGGGTAATGGCTAAGGTATGTTATAGTGCTTAGTAACTATGCAATGTCACATTTATAATTTTTTTAATTAAATTTATAATAATTTTTTAATTATATATATATATATATATTTTTTTTTTTTTTATTCACGGATTTACGTTCTGATAAATCTATATCCAATCCATCGACTGCGGATTTTTAAATTTTCAATCCATATCCAATCCACCAATCCACGGATCGGATTTATACGGATCGGATTGAGCGGATCGGATTGGATTCTGAACACCCCTAGCCTTAACATTCCCTACAAGATTTTCAACTCCTCTACCAGAAAAATTCCTTGATTTTAACTTTTCACAATTCTTTTTTCTCATTCTTCCTCCTCTTATATGAAATATAAGGGTGCAACCCAAGAGGGGGGTGAATTAGAATTTTAAAAAATTTTCTTAGCAAATCCACACAACAAGTAATCTAATGTCTTAATAAAAATTGAAAGCAATAAGTTCAATAAAAGTGCAATAACTAATGAGTAAGGGAGAAGAGAAACAAACACACGAATTTTTACGTGGTTCGGTAAACCCTGCCTATGTCCATGCTTCCAAGCGATCCAAGCTTGAGGATTTCACTATCCAAGCCTTTCCAAGGCTTCAACCTTTTACAATTGACTTCAAGGTGTCAATGAACCTTTACAACAAAGAGATTATCTCCCAATCTCTTCACTCAAGTGTCTCACACACTTAAACTCTTACAATTAAGATGAAAAAATGGAAGTTACAATGAAACTTACTCAATGAATGGATATTCAAAAATGAAGAATAAGAAATGATTCAATATTTTGTGTTTTGCAAGTTGAAGGCTCAATATATCTCGTGTGCTTTTTGTTTATGCTTGTTGGAGAGCTTGAAAATGAATTGGATTTGAGTTTATATAGTTTGAGCTCAAAAACTAGCCGTTATGCACATTTTGGTCATAACCGGCTTACCGTTTATGGACATCCGGTTAGCCACTTAATGTTACCGAATTCTTGCCATTTTGAATTCTGAACATCCGTGTGAAAATCCATAGTCGTTTAAGTTAAAACATTACGAATCCGGTCTACCATTTGTCAAGATCCGGTTAATACACTTCAAGAAATATTTTCTAAATTTACAGTTTAGTCCCAAAACTTTATAAAACTATATTATAGCCCAAAACGTTATGAAAGCTTTCAAATAGGTTGAATTTCAGAATTTTTAAATAATACTTTGTCAATCCCAAAACTTTCTGCAATTATAATTTCACCCAAATTATGTGAAATTATAGAATGAACCAAAATATTTAAATAGCTTCAAATATGTCCAAATCTGAAATTTCAAAACAATATCAAAGGTTTTAAAATACTTTCATTTTAGTCCAAAATACTTTAATTCCATAACATTATTTTCTTATTGTAAAAGCACAATTCACAAAATCTTTATTTAATCAACACATGTAGTTTGTTATCATCAAAATCAATATCTATAGCCATATAGGCTAACATTATACACAATTTCTAACTTATGTATCAGAGGATCTACGCCGGAACCCCACCGATGTATCCTAACCGTGTTTTCTGGTTGGTAGGTATATAAAGTTGTGATCACACCGATATTTGAGCTTGGATTTGTGTTGTTATCCTATAAAGAAAACAAATTCAGTTGTTGAGGTGTTGGCGTCATCTGTGGGTAACGGTGCAAAAAGCCATACATTTTAGGATTTAAAGGAAGAAGACTATCAGATTAGAAAATTGTAATAGATGATGATCGAGATAGGCTGACCTTGTGCCAATTGGCGGAGGAAATAAATGCCATTGCAGATAAGAGATGGAAAGTAGGGATCGAGAGGCAAATGGCAAGCTTTAAGGAGATGATCAAGGGGTTGGTTGATTCTCAAGTCAGAGGGGCTCAAATTCGAAATAATGATCCAAAGAGTAGGGGAGAAGAGAGATAAAAGAGCGTGGTAGTGAACAACAGAGCAGGATGAGGCTACCTCAAGTTGGGGTATGATAGAAGAATAGAAGTGCAGTAGAACAAGTGAATGAGTTGAGGGGGAGAATCAATGACCTGAATAATGAAAGGGAAAATGAAGAGCTGAGAGACCCCCAATAGGCAATTGAGCTTAAGCAGCGAATGCTGCAATTTCAAAAAACTCTAGAGGCATTAGAGGTGAAAACGGAGTATTATTTACTTGATGACGAGTCCCCTTTGGTACCTGAAGAGATGGCGGTAACTTTGCCACCCAAGTATGTGGTTCCAGCCTTAGTGTATTAAGAAAAAACTGACCCGAATCATCATGTGGAGAAGTTTAATGAGATGACCGGGATTTAAGGTTTGAATGATTTTCAAAGGTGCCGTGTTTCTTCTTTAACTCTAGAAGGACATGCACGAGAATGGTACCATAGATTAAAGAATTGAAGCATAGGAAATTTCAAGGAGTTATGTGAGCTTTTCACTATGCATTTTAGAGGTTTATACATACTATAGTAGGATACAAGCAAGTTGAAAAATTTGGTCCAAGGAGAATTTGAAAGTTTGAGGAGTTTCGTGATCAGTATCATAAAAAGGTTATCGATCTAGGGGCCTTTGATCATCCAGATGCTCTGAAAGGATTAAAGAATGGGTTGAGAATCAATCGATTATGGAATAGCTTATATAGTAAAGGGATAATAACATACGCTGGGGCATACGACTAGGCAAAATTAGATACGAAAGTTGAAGATGCAGATGAAGAAAAGAGGAGAATAGAATTGCAGACAAGGGGTCCAGTGAGAAGGGGAGACCCAAGAAGAAGAGGAGATAATTTTGGGTATAGCTCGAGAATGAACATGAATGATAGACGTCATTATAACAAAGGTTGTTTAATTACAGACAACCAGAAAGGTCGGGTCGAGATTGGGAAAGAAATCGTCAAAGAAGATAAATCTCATAAATAGGTAGGGACTGAGAAGGAGGAAATAATTATGAGAAGAACCAGCGGGAGAACCGATAAGATCGAAAAGGATACACTCCACTGAACACAGGCAAAGTAAAAATTTATGTTTTAATAAAAGATAAGGGGTTACTAACCTCGCCAAAGCCGATTGTAGGGGGTCTGGGCAGAAGTGCTCGCCACAGGTATTGCGAGTTTCACAAGGTGTCCGGACATAGAACAACAAATTACATAAAATTAAAAGAGCAGATTGAGTAGCTAGTGCAAAATCAATAACTAAAGGAGTACGTGGATGGCCAAGGAAGTGGTGGGAGAACGGGGAACATCAGAGATAATATGGCGATGATGATTATGGGAGGGCTGACCCTAATAAGAGACTTAAACCGTTCAAGGAGAAATTACAGTAGATATTCATTAAAAAGTTATGAGGTGAATTTTAATGTTCCAGCACCAAAAAAGCAGCGGGTTCAAAAGGTGCCAATCATGTTCACAAATAAAGATGAGGAAGTGGTCGCACATCCACATGAGGATGCACTTGTAGTGAAGGTTATGTTGGCAGGGCATGAGTTGAATCAACCTTCTGTAGATAGGGGAAGCTTAATCGACATTTTATTTAAGCAAACCTTGGAAGATCTACAAATAGGGGACAAGTTTGATCCGTCAAAACACCGTTAAAGGGGTTTGCGAGTTGAGCTAATTCCCCTTGGGGTGATTGACTTAACACTAACAATAGGGTCTAGTCCACTACTGAAAGATAATAGTGACATGGGTAATGGTTAATAAGCTTATCAAGTTAGTTTGGACAAACCATTCAATAGGATAGTAGGAGCGGTCAACCCACATTGTAAAGTTTAGAGTTCAAAGTGGGGTTGGGTGATGAGGTGTTTTATAATAGCGAGAGAATCCATGCAAATCATAAGTATCGACCACAAGTGAGACTAGATTGTGCCAACAATGACCAATGAAGAAATAAAGTGCCAATAAGTGAGGATGACAGAAAGAGTGGGAACAAAAATAACGGATCACATTTCCAATGAGCTTCAGAATTTATTTGTAGAGTACAACAATATATTTGCATGGAGTCATGAAAATATGCTGGGAATAGACCCTTGGATTATGTGTCACCGATTGGCTATAGATAAAAGACATAAGACTATGAAGTAGAAAAAGAAGTGTTCAACCGGAAAGGTATGAGGCCATACATGATGAGGTAGATAAACTGTTAAAAGCGGGGTTTATAAAGGAAGTGAATTATCCAGAATGGGTTTCGAATGTAGTAATGGTTAAAAAGACAATTGAAAAATAAAATATGTGTGAATACTTTACCAACCTGAACAAAGCTTGTCCTAAAGTAGTTTCATTCTCTCAAAGATTGATCAGTTAGTGGATTCAACAGCCGGGCATGGCTTGATGAGTTCTATGGATGCACTCTCAATATACAACCAGATTCGCATGTCCGCAACAGATGAAGAAAAGACTAACCAAGGATTGTATTGCTACCATGTAATGTCATTGAATTAAAAAATACGGAGCTTTTATTGAGGGTTGGCAAACAAGCTCTTCAAGCCTTTGATTAGTAAAAAGATGAAGTATATATAGATGACATAATAACCAAGTCTGTTGAGCTGGCCAAACAGGCAGCGCATTTGCGTGAGATGTTTGAAGTGCTATGAAAGAATCAAATGAAGTTGAATCTAGAAAAGTGTACCTTTAGAGTGGAGTTGGGGAAGTTTTTAGGCTTCTTGGTTAGTCAAAGGGGGATAGAAGTTAATCTAGAAAAAGTAGAGGTCATCATCAACATAAGATAAAGTAGAGGTCATCATCAACATAAGATCACCGAAGGACCTTAAAGATGTTTAGAGTCATGCTGAGTGGGTTCATTTCAAAAGCATCAGATAAATGCCATTCATTTTTTAAATTGATGAAGAAAGGAAAAAGATTAAAGTGGTTAGAAGAATGTGAAACAACATTTTAACAACTGAAGGCGTATTTGGCCAATGTACTAATTCTAGTTAAGCCCTCAGTAGGTGATGCTCTCTTGCTCTACTTGACGGTCTTAAATTATTCAACTAGCTTGGTTTTGGTAAAAGAAAAAGGTAGAGTCCAACGTCCAGTATACTACAAGAACAGATCTCTTACAGGGGCGGAAGTAAGATATCTTATTGCGGAAAAGTGGGCGATGGCTTTAGTTGTAGTTGCAAGAAAGCTGAGGCTATATTTCTAAGCTTATAAGATTGTGGTTGTCATCAATCAACCTTTGAGACAAATTTTGCACAAACAAGATATTTCAAGAAGGCTAATTAAGTGGTCAGTATAACTAAGTAAATTCAACATTAGTTACCGACCGAGGTCCGCAATTAAAGCATAGGCTCCGGTAGACTTCATCAACGATTATAGTAAAGGGAGTGAAGAGATGGATACCGAACAAGAGACTAAAGGTGTAAAAAAAAAAGAATGATATATGAGAACTTAATGTAGATGGGTAACAACTGGGGAATTGTTCTTTCGCTAACAAGAAGAAGTGTGCTACACTCTCAAGTATGAATTCTAACCTACAAACAATGAAGCAGAATATGAAGCTTTCATTATAGGTCTAAAATTAGTAAAGGTATTGGGGGTTCGACATTTGTAGGTGAAGAGTGACTCGCAACTGGTATTGAATTACCTGAATAGGATATTTCAAGCCAAAAGTGAGAACGTGACCAAGTATTTGAGCAAAGCACTACAACTATGGGGTAGTTTTGATCAAGCTACAATGGAGCAAGTTCCGAGAGGAGAGAATTACCGAGCAGATTATATAGTAAGACTAAAAGATACAAAATGCCCAAAGTTTCCATGAGAAATCCCATTGGAGTCAGTTTCAAAGCCATATATAGTTAATCTTGAGATAGAAGTTTGTATGGTAGAAGATAAGAAGAGCCTGATGGTGCCTATCATAAGGTATATTGAATTTGGGGAATAGCCTTAAAATAAGCGAAGCGAAAAACACATTTCATTATCGAATGTGTACTTTTAAGAGAGGTTATACTTTACCTACGTATGATATTTGGGCTCGGCTGATGCCAATAATATGATGAGGGAGGTGCACGAGGGAATTCATGGAGATCACGGTGGAGGTACGGCATTGGCCCATAAAATAATAAGGCAAGGTTATTTTTAGCCAACTATGCATGAAGATGAGCGAGAGTTAGTCCGAAGATGCGGTGAATGCCAAAAATTTGTTGTAATTACAAGACAACCATTAGAAAACATTATGACAATGGTGAACACTTATCCATTTGTATAATAGGGGTGGATCTTATCAGACCTGTGCCGACCGGGAGAGGCCAAATGAAATACGCAATGGTGGCTATTGACTATTTTACTAAGTGGATTGAAGTTGAACCGCTTCAAAAAATAATGAGAAACAAACAATAGATTTCATATGGAGGAATGTGATTTGCATATATGGCCTACCGCAAGCTGTTATCACTAATAATGGAACTCGGTTCAATAATGCGAATTTCAAGAACTTTTGTGCTCAACTCGGCATTGAGGTTCGGTTTAGTTCACTTGCTCATCCAAAGGCAAACAGACAAGTGGAAGTGGTGACCAAAACTATAAAGCAGTTGTTAAAGAAAAAGGTTGGATGAGAATAAGGGAGCTTGGGTGGATGAGCTTCCAGGAGTGTTGTGGGCTTATTGAACGATCGCAAAGACTTCAACGGGGGAGACTGTATTCTCACTTGCTTTCGAACATGAGACAGTAATCCCAACTGAGGTTGGCATTGAGACACATCGCACAAAATATTATGATGAGATAGGGAACAAATAACAGATGTTGTTGGATTTAGATTTGCTTGATGAAAAGAGAGGGGCAGCAAGAGGTCGAGCAGTAATTTACCAGCAAAAAGTGGCTAAGTTTTACAATAAGAATGTTTAGCTGTGACAACTTTAGGAGGGGGACCTGGTGCTCCTCAAAGTCAACCAGTTAATCAAAAAGCCAACTGATGAAGTTCTAAGGCCGAGCTGGGAAAGGCCATACAAAGTACTACACTCATTTGGTAATGTTGCATACAAGTTAGGTTATCTGGATGGCAGGGTCATCGATAAGGCATGGCATGCAGAGCAGCTTTGAAAATACAATCAGTAGGCTAATCTTATCAATATTGTTCTTGTTTGTTTTCTTTAAATATAATAGGAAAGTTTGCTTATTTGTTATTTCAATTTGTTCATGTTTAATTCTGTAATTTTTGTTATATTAATATCAATAAAGTTATTCAGAAGTGCAACTCTTAATATTTCTCTACTTGTGATAGGTCTTATTTGAGATCAAGATCTACATTCGAGCCTTATTGAGGTCTGACGTGAATAATTTATCTAATCTTATTGAAATTGAGATCGGTATTTGGCCTTGTTGAGGTCCGACGTGAATAATTTATCCAATCTTATTGAGATTGAGATCAACTTTTGGCCTTGTTGAGGTCTAACGTGAATAATTTATCCAATCTTATTGAGATTGAGATTGACTTTTAGCCTTATTGACGTCCAACGTGAAACATTTGTCCTATTTTATTGAGATTGAGATTAACATTTAGGCCTTGTTGAAGTCCTATGTGAATAACTATCCAATCTTATCGAGATTGAGATTTACATTTAGGCCTTTTGAGGTCCCATATAAATAATCATTCGGTCTTATTTCAGATCGACATTCGAGAGTTCTTACATGAATAATCATCCTCGTTCGAAAATAGGAGTTCATAGTTGGGCATTATTGAGGTCCAACGAACATATATTGACCGGACTTACCACGATCAAGGTAAGAAGCTAAATTTTAGTCTTATCAATGTCCAACCTAATTTAATCATTTGATATTCTCATTTAAATTATTTACTCAAACCTTAGTCAGATAGATATTGGTTATTTTACAATCATCCTCGCCTCATTTAGGTTGACAAATTGTTATAATTCTGTTAAGTTTGAAAATTTAGGTTGAGGTCGACATTTTAGCTTGGTAGGATCTACGGCTGAGGTCAACATTTTAGTTTTATGAGGCCTACGGCTGAGGTCGACACTTTAGCTTTGTGAGATATAGGGTTGAGGTCGACATTTTAGTTTTATGAGGCCTACGATTGAGGTTGACATTTTAGCTTGGTGAGATCTAAGGTTGAGGTTCACATTTTGGTTTTGCGTTGTGAGGTCTATAGTTGAAGTCAGCATTTTAGTTTTGTGAGATCTACGGTTAAGGTTGACATTTTAGCTTGGTAGGATCTACGGTTGAGGCGTACATTTTAGCTTTATGAGGTCTACGATTGAGGCTGACATTTTCACTTGGTAGAGATTACGGTTAAAGTCGACATTTTAGTTTTGTGAGATCTACGGTTGAGGTTGACATTTTAGCTTGGTAAGATTTGTGGTTGAGATCGACATTTTAGGTTTGTGAGGTTTACAGTTGAGGTCAACATTTTAGCTTGGTAGGGCCTACGATTGAGGTCGATATTTTAGTTTTATGAGATCTGTGGTTAAGATTGACATTTTAGCTTGGTAGGATCTACGGGTGATATCGACATTTTAGCTTTGTAAGGATTTATGGTTGATGTTGACATTGTAGCTTGAGGTCTATGGTTGAGGTAGATCTTTTTTCAAGGTCTATGGTGAGGTCAACATTTGTGCTTCTTAAGGCATTTCCAACCTAGTTATAGCCTAAGCATCTTTAGTCTTGTTGTGGTCGGCATTAGTTTTGTTAAAAATTAGTGTGCATGCTACATAATGATTATCCAATACAAAAACAAAATGAAAGCTCCACAAAGGTTATACAAGTTCGTAACACTACAAAAAGCAAGTATAGCAACTTTTCAAATACACTTAGGAAGCATTCTCCTCGCTTCAACAACTCTACTAGTTAAGGATGTCTCATCCTCTACTCTACTCTCATCACCTCAAGAACTCGATTTTCTTCTTAATCCATACCCGATGATTTCTTCCTAGCCTTTTCTTTGCTCACATAAGCAAACATCCATTGAAAGTCCATGTCCGAAAGTGTTTTCTTGAACAATTTGATGCATGTCAAAATGACATCCGCTTGCCTTTTTCTCTAATCAAATGCGTTGATCAACATCATACATAACTTTTTCCAACTCGTAACTGGATCGGCAATCTTGGAGTCTTTGCATTAGATTTCTTTTTAGTTACTAAATCTTATGTCAAGTGAGTATTTTCCTCGTTACGAGCATTGAGGTCACGCTTGAGCCGATCTCGCCGCTTTGTTGTCTTTTGTTAGTGAGGTTGGCTTTCATCGAGCGCACTCGAAGTTCTTCTATTTTCGCATGGCCTTTCAATGACTTCAAAAAGTCTCGATATGAACCATTATCAAAGATTGCTAGAAAAGAAAGCATGTCAACTATGATGAAAAGTATAAACATACATCAAAGAAATAAAGGTTGTGAATTAATACCCCTTAGCTTAGTTTCGAGCCTTCAAGAGCATGAGTAGACAACTGTGAAAAATTTTCGAGGGTATCCCGCTCAAAAACCGAAAGTTCACCATAGTAGTAAGTCCTCCGCTTCCTCGCTTTGACTCTATGATGTCACCGCTTTTAAGTAAGCTCCTTTAGACATATTGGGGAAGGGTAGGTCAAAATGCAGGGGACAAGAGTCGCTAGCTCGCCACTTTTGCTCGAGATATACGCGAAATGAACCGCATGTTGTTTTTCTTTTTCTCATTAGCCTTGTTTTTTGATGCTTGGTTTTTTACTATGTGGTTTGCCTTCCTCATTCGATATCTCCTCGATCAAAGCTTTTGCAATTTCTGTAGGGGTACACTTGGCAGTAGACATGTTTCCTACGACAACAGCAAAAACACTCAAATTAGTGAATTTTTGGCATAAGACAACAAGGATAACCACTTAGAAAAATTTTACCTTTTTTTTCTCTTTTTCTTATGTGGTAGATTGGAAATGAGACCGCTCAACAATCTCTTGTCAACAACAGCTTCCAATCCTCTGCATTTAGCAATTCTTTCTCAACTCTAGCACTTGACTTCTCACTTATATCAACGTTCTTCTTCCAAGCCACTCTAGTAAAAACACGTATTAGATTGTATCCTTATTTCGACCTCAACTTGAATAAAACTTGCATTACTTGGTCTACTAAAATGAGTGGGAACCTTAAACCAACCCTTGGTCAGCTTTACATCCCTACCCCAATTACCATCCACCACGAAATACTTGTTTTTCCAACCTCTACATGAGCCTGGAAAGTCAAGTACTATTCTTCTACTCTTTAATTTTGACATAAAATAGTATCATCCTTTGTGTGATTGAGCCCATGTTCATTACATAAATATAAGTGAGTAAACTCCTTAAAACAAGGCTTTCATTATGCTCAATACAAATACATACCACCTAAAATCTTCCAATTTCGGGTCTGACCAGGACTCAAACCCATCCTTACCAACATTCGAGCAAAGTAAGGTTACATAGGCTAGTTTAAACATTTCCATATAAATCAAAGTTTCTCCATCACCAAATCTGCTCGCCATCTCATCTTCACCCTACAACCTCATTGTAATATTGTTGGTAATATGATATTCCTTCCTTAATTCTTCAACCTCTTTTTCTCTCTCTGTGTGTGTGTGTGTATATATATATATATGGGTTTAAAAAGAAACGAACGAAATAGGAAATGAGGGGCATAGGACACTCACCATCTAGCTCTATTTTCGCTAAGAGTAATGATACAGCCACAAACTCTTGTACAAATTTATTTTGTACAAATTGATGTGGCATGATAAGATTGGTTGAATTAAATATCACTTGGCCTACATGATTTGTTTTTATTAATTTATATTTTCATTCAACCAATGAATTAATGCCACGTCAGTTTGTACAAAATAAATTTGTATCAGATTATTACTCTTTAAACTTCGTCAATTTTTTTGAGTAATGATACGTATTTTAATATGCATGATGATAAGATTAATTAAATATCACTTGGCCACATGATTTGTTTTTATTAATTTATATTTTCATTCAACTCTTATCACGCCACATCAGACAAAATAAGCTGATTACTCTTTTTTATTAGACGTGCAATTCAACATTTCAGTGGGCTTCATGTGAGCAAGTGGAGAAAGTGAGCTCATGTTACACGAGCCAAATATCTTGAGAAAGTGACAAACATGCATGTTTTTAATATACACACTTCAAGTCACGTGCCATCATTACCCTTTATGGTTTTATTGTTGTTATTATTATTGTTTTGTTTTGTTTTCTTCTTTCATTTTCTTTTTCTGTTTCTTTTCTCTATTCTTTTTGCCAAATTTCTTCGAACTTTTAAAACTGTTAATCTTGGCATTATCTCTATTCCGCTCTACACCATCGTTTTTCCGCTTACGGCCATATTGCTCTTTCTTTTTTGTTTCAGTTTCCAATACCATTCATGTCTTCTCAGTATTGAAAACTAGGGGCTGGTGTTAGGTTTTCAACAATTTTTTGTTTTTCATTAATTAGTTTCCAATATTGGTAATGGCTTCCTAGTATTGAAAACGAGGGGACTAGTGTTCGAGTTGGATTTTTCTAATAGTGACTAGAAATATAGTCGACTCCAATTTAACTAGAACTTATTGTCATTGGTTTCATTAGTACAACCCGATGTTTGATTTACGTTTACATGAATGACCGGTTTAAGAATACAATCTTAAGCCTATGAGCAACCAGGAGATTCACCAATCCGATCTAAGTGAAGTAATCCGAACTCGAAATTCATTGGTCCGATTGAATTGGCTTGACATGAAAATTAAGATAACGTACTAATTTCTAAGAAAGTTGTGTGCCACGATTTATTTAAACTACCTCCAACTGACAACTACTTGCAACTGTTGAGGAAAGTGGGATTAAACTAAGGAGGTAACCACCCACAACTAAGAGCCTATTTAAGCTGAAGAGGGCAACGGATGAATGGGTTAGAAAAATCAACCAAAAAATTCTACAAGCCACCTATTTAAAAGCCTTAACATTCCCTACCAGATTTTCAGCTCGTCTACCGAAAAAGTTCCCTGATTTTAACTTTTCACAATTCTTCCTTCTCATTTTTCTTCCTCTTATACACAATTTCTAACTTAAGCATCTATGTTGGAACCCCACCAGTATATCCTAACTGTGTTTTCTAGTTGGCAAGTATATAAAGTTGCGATTAGACCGATGTTTGAGCTCGAATTCATGTTATTATCCCCTAAAGAAAATAAATTCAACTGTTAAAGTCATTTTTCGGCATCAACAAAAACAATGAAAAGAAAATCACCAATTGGCTGAGGAGTAAACGTTGTTACGCGATCAATTTTTCATTTTCTCCTTTGTCCAAGATGGTAATGCACTGATTCTAAGTAACGCGTTTTTGAATTGGGGGCGGGACCAGACCCCAACCCATTCACTTAAAGCTCTTAATTCTAGACCATTAATTAGTCAAAAGCACCCAAAACGTTCACTTAGTAGACCTAATGTAGTCCACAAATAGGTTATAGCTTTCTTATTCTTTTTGGCGACCCATTTAAGATAAAAATGACAAAGTCTGAATTATGTTACAATATGAGCAACATCATGAAGTTAGTCACTTTGAAAGACTTTTGACAAAGTCTGCAACGTCGTGATTGCAGTGGAGTATAGTAATTTTGCACCCTCCTCTCTCCCACTATCTGCCATTTCATTTCATTTCATTTTCATCTCCGGATGATTTCTGATATGAGCAAAAGAAACTATTGATCCATCTTTATTTTATTTTTTATATTATTTTTTCTTCCATCTCTCTATTTTTTTCTTCGTTCTTTTCAATATGCTCACTCTTTTATTTATGGTTCTCCATGTCTAATTATATTTAAATTTGCTTTTGAAGTAGGTTGTTATTAAAGTTATACAAACTAACGTTCATAAGTTTGCCAATTTTCTTAGTTCTCCTCTATAAATAACATACTATCATCACGAATTTTCTTATTACTTTTCTGTTGTTTATCCAGTATTTAGTTCTGACTTATCCAACTTGGCTATCTATTTGAAGTTTAAACCATGAGTTGCCACGATTTTATGTTATTCTTGAGTGGCTAAATATAACGCATGTATGCATAAAAAGTTTTGAGCTAATTAAACATAATTGTCTATTTTTTAAAAAACCGATATCGACCTAAAGATAATTTTGTAAAAAAAAAAAAAGAAACTAGCCAATTAAACTTAATTCTCGTTAGATAGTTATGTTATATTGATAAATATGAAATAGGTAAATAGAAGATTCATGAGGTGTGTGATGATCAACATAAAAATAAGTGATCAATCTAGATGATATTTTGACATTTTAATTGTAATCAGGTCCAGGTACCTTGCAACAGTCGTAAGGTACCACAAATTTTTATCTTTTGTGATGTTAAATTTTATTTAACCCCTTATCTTCCTTTTTATTTATAGTTTATTTATAATATTATGTATTTTGGCAGGTGACTTTTTATAATATAATTTTATTTTATTTAATATTATTTACTTTTTATTTATAATTTATTTATAAGTTTATGTGCTTTGGCTGGTGATATGTTAAAATGTAATTTTATTTCATTTAATATTATTTAACTTCTAAAAGAATAAATATAACAATAAGCTTATGACTAGATAATATTAAATAATATTTTTAATAAAATAAAAATATTATAAAAATATTCTTTTAAATAAAATAAAATAATACTATATTTTTTAGGACTCACAATTGCTTATTCTATTTTATTTAATATTATTTAATTTTGAAAAATAAATATAATAATAAGTCATGACTAAATAATATTAAATAAAATAAAATAAATATTATTAAAAATAATATTAATTTTTTGAGACTCATTACTGATTCTTTTATTTTATTTAACATTATTTAGTTTCATGAAGGAATAAATATAATAATAAGCCTATAACTATATAACATTAAATAAAATCAAATAAATAATATTTAAAATATTTATTTTTAATAAAATAAATAATATTAACAATTTATCCTTTTGAATAAAATTAATAATATTAATTAAAAATTATATTTTTTTAAGACTCACAACCGATTATTTATTTTATTAATATTAATATTTTTAAAAAAATAAATATAATACTAAGTCTATAACTAAATAATATTAAATAAAAAAATAAATACTATAAGTAATATTAAATAAAACAAAAATAATTAAGATTACAATTTTTTTTAATGCTCACTACTGATTATTTTATTTTATTTAAAAATTTTTATTTTTTTGAAAGATTAAATATAACAAAAAGCCTGTAACTAAATAATATTAAATGAAATGAGAATAAATAATTTTAAATAATTTTTTTAATAAATAAATGATATTAAAAATTAATTTTTGAAATAAAATAAATATTATTAAAATAAAGGAAATTTATCATTGCACTATCTTTATTTTGCATTATGTTCATCTAACAACTACAAATTTTAACATGTATTTGCATTTATTTTCATTCATTGTCAACTTTAACACTATTAAATAATTTTAATAAAATGATAATTTTACTCTCAAATAAATTAAAAGACTATTTTATCTTATAAAAACTTTTAAAATTAAAAATTATGATCATAAAAATATCCCTAAATTTAATAAAAAAAATAAATCTCAAATAGAGGTGCTCAACAGATTTTTACTAAATTTAGATTTTACAAAATTTTAATAATTATTTTTATTAAAAATTATAATTTTACAAAATTTTAATATAAATAAATGAATTTATTTATTAAAAATTATAATTTTGTAAAATTTTATTAAAATAACTGAATTTATTTCTCAAAAGAATAAATCCTAAAATTTTAATAATTTGGGGGATTTTTATTAAATCCCAAAATTTTGCAATTATTTTTATAATTATAATTTTATATTAAAAATAAAAATTCTAATTTTGGGATTTATTTTTATGAAATTTAGGGATATTTTTATCATTATATTTTTATTTTTTAAAATTTTTATAAAATAAAATGGTCTTTTAATTTATTTGGGAGTAAAATTGTCATTTTATTAAGATTATTTAATAGTGTTAATGTAAAAATGACTAGTTGTTGCAAATGTGAAAAGAAAGGTGGTTGAAAGTATATGTTACAACTTTGTAATGGTTGAATGAACATAAGACAAAATAAAGGTGGTGCAATGATAATTTTTCTAAAATAAAATTTATTTTTTAAGACTCCTACGAATTAAACAATATAAAATTTTAAATAATTTGGATTTATGTGCTAAAAATTTTAATTTTTTAACTCTTTTGCGCTTTTAGTAAATAGCAGGGAGCATAATGTTAATATTCAAATAAACGAATCTCAGTCTATCTTTTCATTGAATCTAATGATCAAGAATTGAAATCATAAAAAAATAAAATCAGGTGGTACCTTACAATTGTTGTAAGGTAGTTGAGTCCTTGTAAAACTAGTTAACCACAACTTTTTTACTTTTACCTTTTCGTGTTCCTAGCTGGATAAGATTGGGGAAAAAAAATAATAAAGTTTTCACTTTTTATTTCATTCTAGTAATGGAGTCATTTTCATTTTTAGCCCTATGTCGTGCGAGATGAAATTCTCATGAAGGGCTCTTAGGGACAATAATGCAGTATTACTTTTGTAGTAGTCACTATCAATGTTGCGACAAATGTTTATTGGTAGAAGCTATTTAAATATTTAATGCCCCAAATTCTTATTCTTATTTTTACTCTCATTTTTTTATGTATTCTGGACCACGAGATTTCTTTATTTTTTTTTATTTTTACTTTGTTAATTAATGTATGCACGCCTGTTCATTTCTATTTTCTTTTATTTGTATTAATACTAATGCAACCGAACTTGATAGTTTTGTCAAGTGCCTACTTTCAAATCCACTTCATACATGCTGATGTGGGGAATGAGAGGCGTCATAACACATCTCCTTGCTCCAACTCCAATATTAGAGTATATTTGGGATTACTTTTGCCAAGAATCAATTTCTACCTTGATTTTTGAAAAATCAGTTTTATAAATAATTTAGGAGGGCATTTAATAATCACTTTTCAAATAATTTACTCCAGATGTTTGGTAAATAAAAGTGCAATGAAAAAAAATGAGTTTATTTACTTATTTGTAATGTTGGTCTTAGACCGATTAATATTTAATCTAGAACCACTAAAATCTCACTGAGAACAGTGAATTTGAAATGGACATAAAAATGGACATAGCCTACATCCACTGAGAACAGAGTAAAAAAACTCTATTGAATCACCGAGAACAAGATACAAGTGAAGAAGTTACAAGCTTTCAATCATGATTAATCAGAGTCTCTAAGACTATATATACTGATCAAGACGACTCTAGGAAGATCTCAATTTGGCCAGCTGCTATTTGTATTTGTGATTGTTCTTACCTTTATAACCACCAATGACGGCCTCGAATCGGGTTTAGACCACGTGCTGATCTTGTGACGCTTATAAGCAATCGAAAGGATCCCCCAAGTTGTCGTTTTGAGCCGAAGCATGATAAGTGATGGCACGTATAGACACGTGCTCCACGTAAGTGAAAGTCTGACATTGCGCGGATGTCGTTTGCTTCGTCTATTTCTATAAGGCCGATAAGTCACACGTACTCCAGAAGCCAAAATGACAAAACATCCGAGAATTCAGTTTCGAGATCGGTACTTCAACGTGTAATTTGTTTGCAATTGTATTATTTAAATGATTTTTTTATTTACTGCTTATTTCTTACAGCATACCTATTTTATTTATTATATTTTTAAATAATTTTTTCATTACCTACTTCATTGGCTATAAATTCAACTTTTAAATACTTTTTACTAAAAAATTTATTATATACAATACATGTACACAAAAATTAATATATCATTATTAAATTGATTAATAAATGTTTTTAATATTAAAAAATTAATAAATTAAATGCAAAAAAAAAATAATTGAGCAAGTAAATTCATGGAAATAATATTCACATGACAAAAGTTCTTTAAAACTATCATAATCAAAATATTTTATAGAAATGTAATTGTATAGATATGTATGTACATAATAAAAATACCATCCAATCGTCAAACTTGTAGCAATATTATTTCTCAATCTCTCCACCTCTCGAACTTCAGGAACATTACTACGTACTATGATCTTCTTGAATTATGACCTCTATATTTGTCTCTTCATTTAGAACAAAATTCGAGTCATTTTTAATTTCTTCGAAATGATAGTCATGCAAAGCAAACTTCCTAATGTAAACCACCTCCCTCTTTTCATCCATTCCAATTCTCAGTGCCATGGCTCTCCACAGCCACTGCAAATGTCTATGAAGCCATATACAGACATAACTTTTAGGGTTCTTTTTCACATTGATGCAGAATGATTGATACATAATATGATTTTGGCTAAAATTGAAATTAAAATAGTTTAAGGAGGACATTTTAGATATTTCATCCTAAATAATCAAATTTTCAAATAATTAGATTTTTCAAAGCTGGTTCCAGCCACTTTTTAATTGATACTTATTTACTAGATTCTTGAGGAATCATATTTCTTAATAATCCATTTTAAAAAGTGTTTACTGAACACTCTTTGAGTGCTAGATTATCAAATAGGTGATTATTTGACAATTTAAGCAGTCCCAAAAATATGCTCTGAATCAAGTTGAAATGAGAGAATAATGGGAACTTGGTGTTCATGCAATTATAATTTATCGGTTATCATATCTGCGCCTCATTGTCTACAATTTTGCATTTACCAACTTCTCCGTTTGTGCTTGAACCTATACATATGCAGCAAAGATATCAAAGAAAATGTAATTCCATAAATTACGTAAATCGACAAAACGATTAGTGGCTGGGAGTTACGGATCAACGAGGCAATCCTTTCACTAATGCATATGGTACATTCATACTTAAACGTAACCTTTAAGTTAAAGTTTTTATCTTAATTTTATCTAAATATTCTCAAGTAGTATATTTCTAGTGTTGGAGAAAAATTAACATGTAAAAACGTACGAACAAGTGAAATAGATTATTATTCCACGTAATTGTTTGGGGGGGGGGGGGAATTAATAACAAACGGTCTCTTACTCTAGAAAAATTCATGTCAAATTTAAAAGAAAGTTAAAAGCTGTTTGTTTCTAGAGAAAAATTACAGAGGAAAAATCAAAGTTGTTATTTCTTAATTTGTTTTCAGTTACATAACAACTGAACTTCTACGGCTTATATACTTGAAAATATTTACATACACATGCTAAAGAAACTAGTAACAACATTAACAACTTATGCTGACTTGTTAATTCCAATTCTCACGATCGCAATGAGTGCACTATTGACTTGCTTCACTGACTAAGACTGAGGACTTCTTTGCCTTCATGTTCTTCATAAACTCAGCACAATGAGCTTCCTTAACAACCCCCCTCAAACTCAAGGGGCAAGGCTGAACATTGAGTTTGTTCCTTAGATAGTTGAAGTGAACAAAAGAGAGAGGCTTAGTCATGATATCAGCTATCTGTTCTTCACTAGGAATGTACTGAATTGTCAGCTCCCCTGCAATCACTTTATTCCTGATGAAATGAATGTCAAGCTCAATATGTTTTGTTCATGAATGAAAAACAGGATTGCGAGCTAATTCAGTGGCACTAATGTTGTCACACCAAATGGTAGGAATTTCTGTGCAACACAAACCAATCTCAGAAAATAAGGATTGTAACCAGCTTATCTCTGCACTAGCTGAAGCTAAGGCTCTATATTCACTTTCAGCACTTGATCGAGCAATGACTGGCTGCTTTTTAGATGACCAGGATATCATATTGTTCCCTAAGTAAACACAATAAGAACCAACAGATTTTTTATCATCAAGATCACAAGCCCAATCTGCATCAGTGAACCCTGTAATCTTCATCTCTCCATGCTGAACAAACTTAAGTCCAAAATCTTGAGTAGACTTCAAATATCTAAGAACTCTTTTGCAAGCTAGAAGGTGTTGCATTGTAGGAGCAGACACATATTGACTCAACTTATTTATAGCAAAAGCAATCTCTGGTCTTGTTAGAATCAAGTACTGTATCCCACCTACAATGCTTCTGTAACTTGTAAGATCAGTAATATATTGACCAAGATCACCTTGAGTTTCCTTTTGTAGCTTAAGACCAGTGCTCATGGGTATGTCAGTGCCTTTGCACTCAAGAAGCTGCACTTTGGATAGCAGGTCTCGTATGTATTTCCTTTGTGACAAATATATACAGCCTGCATCATACAACACTTCTATGCCCAGAAAATAAGACAACTTACCCAGATCCTTTAATGCAAAGACTTTACTGAACTCAGCTATAAAGGATTCTAATTCAGCACTGTTTGGCCCCGTAACTAGAATGTCATCTACATAAATCAATACCATTATCATGACTGAACTTGTTTTCTTTATGAACAGAGAAGGATCAGCTCTTGAGTTTACAAAATTCCACTGCAGTAAACAACTCTTCAGCTTCTCATACCAAGCTCTTGGAGCTTGTTTAAGACCATAGAGTGACTTGTGAAGCTGACACACAAAATCTTTCTTCTTATCATCAACAAAGCCTGCTGGTTGATCCATGAATACCTCTTCTGTCAACTCTCCATTAAGAAAAGCATTATTTACATCTACATGTCTTATATGCCATTTGTTCATAATGCAAACTGACATTACTCTAACAAGAATGATTTCACCATCAAATGTTTCAAAATAGTTGACCCCTTCAATTTGCTGAAATCCCTTAGCTACTAATCTGGCTTTGTACTTGGCTAAGCTTCCATCTGAATTATATTTAACTCTATACACCCATTTGTTACCAATAACCTTCTGACCATCTAACCTTGGAACCAGAGACCATGTATTATTCTGGAGTAAAGCATTGTATTCTTCTTTCATGGCTTCAAGCCATTTAGAATCCTGCATAGCTTCTTCTACAGAATCTGGTTCTTTATGAACAAGTGCTGCACTATAGACTTTAGGTTTGAAGATTCCAGCTTTGCTTCTAGTGGTCATGGAATGTGTGTTTGCTGTTGTAGTGATTTGTTGTGTATCTTCTGGAGTAGAGGTGTGTAGAATGATGTTTGGTAAAATTTGTAATGGAGAGAGTGTATTAGTAGTGAATGATTGAGTAGGCAGGGAATGATGAGATTCTGTATGTGGCTCAAATATGTGTGGCAAAGGCTGAGAGTTGTTGTTATGTGTATGATTCACTGAGTGATGAGAATCTTGCGTAAATGTGATTATAAGAGTTATCGTAATTGAAGGTATTGACAAAGTGGATAGATGATACACTTGTTGAGGAGTAAATGACAGAGCTTGACATGAATTATTTGAAGTGAAAACAGAATCTGATGAGTAAGGAAAAGAATGCTCATCAAATATGACATGTCTAGCTATATAGACCTGACCAGATGGATGCAAGCATTTATACCCTTTATGAGAATGACTGTAACCAATAAAGATACACTTGTTGGAATGATAGGCAAACTTATGCTTATTATAATCTCTCAGGTAAGGATAGCATGCACAATTAAAGCACTTGAGCATTTTGTAATCTGGCTTATGCTTGAAGAGCTTTTCATAGGGAGTAAGAAATTTCAAAGTTGTAGAAGGCAACCTATTGATATGATAGACTGAGGTTTGAAAAGCTTCCCACCAAAAGGTTAAGGGTAATTTAGCTTGAGCTAGAAGTGTAAGTCCTAACTCAACAATGTGTCTGTGCTTTCTCTCAACTACCCCATTTTGATGATGTGTGTATAGACAAGAGTGTCTGAAAATAATCCCATTTTGGTTCAAAAATTCAGTGAATGCTCGATATTCTCCCCCAAATGATCAGAAGCTTTTTAATGGAACACTGAAATTGTTTTTCCACTTACAGTTTGAAGAGTTTGAAAATTTGTAAGGCTTCTGATTTCAGTTTCAGTGGATAGATCCAGGTGTACCTACTGAAATCATCAACAAAGCTGATGTAATAAACATAACCAGCTCTAGAATAAGAAGGGGAAGGACCCCACAAGCTGCAGAATAAGTTCAAGTACGGAAGTTTTGGTTTCAACAGGTTGTAAACCCATTTGACATGCTTCACATATTTGCTGTGCAGCTTGTTTAATAATAGAAGTAGAGATATTGATAGACTGATCATTCTTAAGTAAATGCACTAGTACATCATAATGAGGATGACCAAATCGTCTATGAAACAAGTTGACTTTATTAACTGAATCATTACAAGGAAAAGAAGAATTGACAGCAGTTTGATAGCAAGCTACAGACTTTGAATCTTTATTCTGGACATCAGTTATAACAGGAAATTGAAGATGACATGTAGAAAGCATGGACAGAGGCTTGTTTGAAGAAATTTGACTCAAGAAAGAGGAAGGACATGATTGAGATGATTGTAACAGCAACTTGTATAATCATTTTTCAGCAAGGCCTTGCAGAAGTACTTGTCCCTTCAGTGAATCCTTTACATAACACACATTACCAACAAATTCAATGGAAAGGTTATTATCAGTGGTTAGCTTAGATATACTTATTAAGTTCTTAATAATAGAAGGAACTAATAAGATATCCTTAAGTGCTATAGGTGTGTGTTTATGGGCAGTATTAAGACTTTTATAGCTAAAACAAGCATCACCAATATGGGTAATAATCAAACCTTGTCCATTGCCAATGGTCAGCTGGTCTGCACCTCTGAACTCTTCTCTCACATGCATGTTTCCCATGTTATTTGTAATGTGATGTGTGGCCCCACTATCAAGATACCACCCTTCATCTTATGAGCCTTCAAGGTTAGCAACATAAGCTTCAGGGAAAGTAAAAGATTGATAAGAGATGTAAGTAAGTCATCGATAGTTGAGTTAATATCCAACTCCATGTTAATCTTCCTCTCGTTGATGCTGATAAAAATGACTCAAGATTAGCCATATAAGCAGCCTTTGATCCCATCATTTTACCTCTGCCAAAATTCTTAGGAAGGTAATTATCACCATATCGATAAAGCATCGCAGGACTTGCTTACATATTTGGCATATAGGTGTCAGTTCATTATGTTCACCAGAAGAAATGTTTTGATTTTGTGCAGGAGAAAACATATTTCTGATGTGTGGTGGTCTGTGAAAATGTTGAAACTGATTTCTGCCAAAGCTTACAGCAGCATTTCCTCTACCAAAACCACCATTAGCACCATTACCAACTGGAAAACCTCTAGGATAAGAAGTAGAGAACATGCCACGACCAAAATACTGACCTCTTCCTCCATATTGGCCATTAGAAGCATTAACAAAATTATTTCTCCTAGGAAAACCTCTCATATGCGAAGAATGTGCATAATTTGCATTCACCATACTATAGTTGGCATTAAACATAGCTTGTGGATTCTGATTCTGTTCTAATTGGGCTTCATGTGTCAACAATAGTGCATACGCATCATCAAAGTTCATTTTATTAGCTGTGATTATGGAAGCCAGATCCAAATAACCAGATCCTAATCCATTAAGAGTTCTTATCAACAGATCTTTTTCAGTTATATTATCACCAGCACAGGCAAGCTTATTCACAAGAGTTTTCATTTTTGAGCAATATTCTTCAACTGACATTGATTCTTTTCTCAAAGTATCCAATTCATATCTAAGTTGCATTATTTTTGCTTCGGATTGAACTCCAAATTGTTTTTCAATGGATCTCCAAACATCAAAAGAAGTATCATAATTGAGAACTGAGCTTAGAATACCTTCACTTATCATTGAAAGCCAAGCAGAGTCCGATCTGAGCTCCAATTAACATAAGTTCGGATTCTCAATCTTCCATGATCCGGATTGAGACAGAGCATCGCTTCGAACATTCTGACCTTCTGTGATTAATCCTTCAAGTCGATTTCCTCTGATTGACGTCAGTACTTGTTTGCGCCAAAGAAGAAAATTCGATCGATCGAGTTTTACAGTCGCAGCAAAAGCAAATGAAGTTTGCGTAGATTGAAATTGATTGTTTGTTGAATGAATTTGATTAGTTGTACTGGAACTAGCCATGGTTGGCTCTGATACCATGAAAGAAAGTTAAAAGCTGTTTGTTTCTAGAGAAAAATTACAGAGGAAAAATCAAATTTTAATGTACTCGCAAGCGCACGAATCTATTGTGGTATAGATCAATGGTGACGAGTGTCGATCCCACGAGGAGGTGGATTTTAATTGTGTAGAATTAATTTTGTAAATGGGTGATTGGATTTCTAGTGAAATTGATTTGGAATATGCTAAACTTAAATTAAAATGGCGAGAATAAATTCTAAAACTGGAATTGAAATGGCGAATCAAGAGAATTCTATCGAAACGACGCATTTTATCCGTATCAACATGCATCACTAAATAATCCTTATTAATGCCAATTAAATCAGGGGGAATCCACACCATTTAACCACGCCTAATTAATATGGATTTATCGTACAAATAATAATAACCTTATACTGTAGAAAAGATTCCAAGATCAAGATTATTTGTCGATTTATAAGTCAAATCATCCACAAAACTAGAGGAAAAGAAAATAAATTTACCAAATAAAAGCCCACACATGTTGAGACTTCACCTTCAACCCAAGCTTGAAATTACCACTCATAATCGAACCAGGCAAAATGGAAATTTATTAAATAATGAAGAAAATACAAGATGGAGAAGGAATTACGTAAAATGGATCCCAAACCGGATTCAAAGATATCAAATTAGGGGAGAGGCCCTTTTATAGACATGGAGTAAATCTGGCCATCGATTAAAAAGCAGTCATTGCGCTTATCGCCATCAACAACCACGATGAACAAGAATAGTTTGACCCGACTTTGAACAAGAACGGTTTGACCCGGATGAACAGAACACGGTTTGGTTGAAAATAATCTTGTGTGATGCGCACCGACGCCAGATTTTTTTCAATCGATATAACGCCACATCACCATCAACAAGACATAAGAATTTTAGCCCAACAGATCGTGACACCTCATCACAATGCCACATCATCGGTCAATGCCACGCCATCGATCCGTCTATGTGAACAAAGTTGAATAGTAACGTGATATACTGAATAGTACCGCATATGTGAATAGTGTCATTTTTCCTTTTATGCTCCTCCCAAGGTTTACCGAGTTCAAAAGTGATGTCCGGTTTTGCCCGATCTCTCCTTTATTGTGAAATGACTATAATGCCCCTAAAATACATAAATTACTTAATTAAAATAAAACACACGAATTAAATCACAAGAATGTTAAATACATAAAAGTAAGGGTTAAGACTTGAAATGTAAAATGACGGTTTTCTCCTTTATAAATATGCATTTTCTAACACTCAACACACCCCCAATTATCTAGTCCTTTAAAATAAAGCGAAACAAAATTCAAATTCAAAATGATTTTTCTTTTCTTTTTCAAACACTCATATTTATTCAATCGATTAACGATAGCAATCAAATAAAAGTATAAGCATTATCTCCAAAGAAATATCACACCCATATTAACCATCCACACGAATCACCAAGAGACTTTGTTATATCTACTTTCAAGAATGACATGTCAAACCCCAAAATCTCACCTGGAAGTGGTGACACTCTCAAAGAAATTAAAACCCAATAAACATAGTCACCCAACGAATGGTAATTGAGAGAAAATAATAAAGAAATGATATCACATGCTCACCAAGATGAAATAAATATGCCTCGAAATAATACGATCTCAAGTCAAATAAAATGTTAGTCAACCCACTTTATTTATTTATTTTTTTTTATGTATCACTACATCTTTTTAGCCCATATAACTTTCTACTTCAAACTATAGTTCCTAAAATCAAGGACTTTATTAGACGAACGTGGCTAGGATATGGCTAACAAAGAAACGAAATAAGGAAAACAAAGTATGTTTGAGAAAAAATGCAGAATTGTTTTTTTTTTTTTGAAAGTTGCAAGGTGGATTTCACTATTATTGTTATTTTTATTCTTTCAAACAACAACTTTTGTTTTTTTTTTTGTTTTTTTTTTTTTTTTGCATAACTTAACTGAACAACATAATTATTTACATTTTATCAAACATAAATAAAGGTGATGGAACTTAAAAGACATTGGGTAATACTCCAAATCGAATTGCCAAGATGATAAGTTGACAAAGAAAAAGTTTTTTTTTTTTAAAGGCTCAAAAGGGTAACTATGATATTTAATAAGGGATGGCTAGAAAGGCTCAAACGGATCAAAGATGGCCTTTCCATCGTCTTTTAGGGCTCTAAATAATTATCCATATCTACTAGTTAGATGGGCCTCCCAATGTAGCAACACACATTTTTTTTCTTTTTTTTTTATTTTAATTTTACAAATATATATATATATATATTTTTAAGGGTTAACTCAAAAGAAATCTAGAGATCGTGTATACAATAATAAACTGTTAAGCTGTGTAAAGAATGGGCAAAAGGGGTACTCTCCAAGAAAAATGATAGCTCAAAACTCACTTATTATGACATATTCATTCCTTCAAGAACTATATTTGTCTCCTACATCAACACGTAAAGAAAACATAATAACATCACTTAAGACCAAAGATAATACAAATACTAAAATCTGAAATTAATCATGTCATCCAATGTTAAAACAAATCACACAAAATATATTTTTTTTTTTTCAACAACATTCTACCCCCCAACCTATTCTAAGCATGAAAGGAAAATATGCATGCAGAAATGTGAAAATGATGCATAAAAACTAATTAGAAAAGTTACACGTAAAATGATAGAAAACCAAAATGATTTTTTTTTTTTAAAGAAGATGCGTTTCTAGAGGAACTACACTCCATATTCAGCCATCTTCGACTCACAAGTTGGAAAATGTATATTTATAGAGGAGAAATTAAAAAGAAGAAAAATAAACATAAAAACAGAATAAATAAATAAAAAGAAACTGTCTGAATTTTTTTTTAGTTTTTAATTTATTATTTTTTTTGTTAAATGATGAAGATGCGTTTCTAGAGTCACTACACTCCATATTCAGCCATCTTCAACACAAAAAGTTAACAACAGTTAGTTTCTACAATAAAAAATCAGTAAAAACTTAACCAAGATTCAACAATTGTCGACTATTCCCTCCCCCCAACCAGAACGAAACATTGTCCTCAATGTTTTAAAGGAAAGAAGTAGAGTTTAGAAGACATCACCCGGTGCAAACGTAAGAAAATATTTACAGCGGAGAGTTAAATCTAATTTGTACTTCTTATCATACTATCATTATTTGGTCGCTTCCAACACAAAGGTCCGTGGGTCCGCTCCGGCTTATAAGCTTGTAACATATCAAGTAGCTCATTAGCGGTGAGCACAAATAAAGAGTTTTTTCACATTGAAGGAATGAAATAGTTTTTTATTGCATGGTTAAGAAATGCAATAAAGCCATCATAAAAGTTATTGACATTTAACAAACCGATAGGTTTCGTGAATGTATAGATGCCCAAGATGCTAGTGTCATAAGTGCCTCTAGTGTTGCAAGATCTCCGGAAGGAAAATAAAAGCATCAAAGATGATTAAGCATTTCAGTTATTCTTTCAGACACGACTAACTCTTCTCCAATGAGTCAGACGAACGCCTAATGGTTTTGGACTCTTGGGACGATGCTCAACACTTGACTTCCTCCGATAAAAGTCGCTTCGAGACCATTTTTGATAACCCTGCGTTACCTCCTCCATACAAAATGTAATTTTCTCATGCTTCCAAGATCTATGCCCACGAACTCTTTATGTTTGCCATAGGTAAATCCAAAGCACAAAATGTTCTTGAATTGTCTATCGAGTAGCCATTGTGATACTTCAAAAAAATTTAGTGCTTGACAAAAGATAAATCACATTTAAGAATCTTGGTGATGGAGCACGATGTATGTTATCGCTCGCATCTTCCTCCTGGTTTTACGTCCGAAACGCTTGAACGCCTCTATGGGTCGAGGATGGGCTTCCCATCCAGCTTTTCTTATAAACCGCAAATGGTGGTCGTTTATAGTCGATTCCCGAGACTATATCGCATGCTCTTTCGGAATAATGGCCATAACGGAGAATCGCCTTGCACATATCCACTGGGATGCGTTTCAAGAGACAGAATGATATCATCAAATGACTCCTTATTCAAGCCATCCCTAATGAATTGAATCTTATCTTCTATTTTATCAGACACCTTTCCTAAAGAACATGGGTTTCTATCGCAACTCATTCTGCACACTTTTGACAAGCAACATAAATTCGCTCGTGCTTTTCTTGCATAATTTCCTTTACTACAACCAGCATGAATGCAATAAATTTAGGAGGTAACTCACACGCCAATCGTACTTTAGCCTCGATTAACCAACGGATGTCTGCGGGTATGTTATTCCTCATGAGCAATCGCATGCGTCAGGGCTTTATAGATTAAAGAGGGCATTCGAGGAAGTGAAGGGAATCGCTGTTTTGCTAAAATCTGCTTTCTATCCATACCTTCGAATATCGCTTATTACGGAAACCGAAGTTAACCAACTTGATTGTCACGGAAAGTTATCCGCCACTTCACCGGGTAACAAACTAAAGCACACAAAAAAACAAATTAAAACACAAAGAAAATTAAAATCGTCCTCTTATTGAATTTACCTCAAGCTCCAATGGATGTCAAACACTTCTCTCAATATCTCGAGTTGGCTTTCAGATTCTCAACATAGGCTACTAACTCGGTGGTTGTAGAGCCCAAATGTTGTGTTTACAAAACCGAATCGCTTTTCGAGATGAGTTTTGACACGTTGAAGTGGTTTAAGAATGTTCAGGAGGAAATAAGGTACTCATGATTAAAAATGATAAGAGAAAACTTAATAGTTAGACAAACACTTATGCAAAATAATTTCAATTAGCAAAAGAATAATAAAAGAAAGAAAGAAAATCAAATCAACAAAAAGAAAAATCAATTCAAATCTGGTCACCCAAATTTATTTTGTCTTCTCCATGTGGTTGGTACTCAAGATATGGCTTTAATCTTTGACCATTAACTTTAAACGTGATAATCGTTTTTGGGTCCTTAATTTCAATTGCATATGGAAAAAAACAAACAATAAAGGGACCACCATCGAGCGTAATTACTCGGAATAGTGCAAACGAGAATTGAATAAAAGCACTTTCTGACCTGGAGTGAACGATTTTCTCATAATGTGCTTGTCATGAAAGACTTTCATTCGTTGCTTGTAAATTTTGGCATTTTCAGTATGCATCATTGAATTTCTTCAAGTTCATAATCTTCTTCCGAAATGGTTTGCATGTCAAAGTTGATTTTCTTGATTGCCAAATATGCAATTTGCTCGAGTTCCACAGGTGACAAGCTTTTTCCATACACTAGCGTGGGTGACATCCCAATCGGGTCTTGAAAGCCGTTCTATATGCCCATAATGCATCATCAAGTCTTAATGACCAATCTTTTCCGTCCCACCGCTTTTCTAATATGTGCTTTATTTCTCGAGATCTCAACTTGGTTTGGATGATACGAGTCGCCACTTTGTGGGTGATTGAATACTTTGTCAAAAGAGCTTTGAATGCTTTGTTACAAAGTGGGCACCACCATCACCGATTATTGCTCGAGGAATCCAAAGCGTGAAACAACGTTGCTTTTCAAAAATCCTATCACCACTTTGTGGATCATTGGTTACGCATGGAATTGCTTCCACCCATTTCGACATCGTAGTCAACACCAACCAATATGTATCGATGGCCAAAAGAAGGGGGAAAGGGTCCCATAAAGTCGATACCCCATACGTCAAAAATCTCAACCACTAAAATTGAATTTAGTGGCATCATGTTCCTTCGTGTAATGCTCCCCATTCGTTGACATCTATCACATGAAGAAAGTGTAAACATCTCGAAATATAATTGGCCAATAAAACCACATTAAAACTTTAGTCAGTTTTTAGCTGAAATGGCCTCCACAAGCTTGTTCATGGCGAATGAAAGGATATTTTGAATTTCACTTTCGGGACACATCGCCTAACAATTTGGTAATACTTGAACAACAATCCCAAAAGAAATTCTTTATTTCCCAAAGAATTTAGCCTTGTCTTGCTTGGTCCAATGCTCGAAGTTTACACAAGATAATTAACTATATCAAAGATACCAAGGTAATACTTCCACGTTCATTAATTGTTCATCCTTAATGACTCATTTAATGGTAATGGCTCAGAATTGTGTCAAAATGGAGACGAGAGATGGTCCACAACATTTTCTCGCCTTTCTTATCTTTAAATTCCAAGTCAAATTCCAAAAAGTAACACCCAACGAATTAGTCTAGATTTTGCATCTTTCTTTAAGATATTTAAGAAAGCAAAGATGATCTCGTGAATACAATTATTTTACAACTGAGATAAGATCGAAATTTTTCCAATGCAAACACTCACTAGCATTTCTTTTTCAGAGTTGAATAGTTCAACTGCATCATTCAATGTCATACTAGCATAGTAAATAACATGAGGAATTCGATCAACTCTTTGTCTAAAACTGCCTCCATCAGATAATCGGATGCATCACATATAAGCTCAAATGGTAAGCTCCAGGTTTGGGCTCGAATGATGGATGATGTCAACAATTGCTTTAATTTTTTCAAAAGCCATAAGACATGAATCATTAAAGATAAAAGGTACATCCTTAAAGTAAATTACATGGTGAAACTTTGCTAAAATCTTTAATGAAAGCGTCTATAGAAACCAAAGATGCCCAAGGAAAGATCTTACTTAACTGCTTTTGGGTGGAGGAAGATTAGAATGAGATCCACCTTGGCTTTGTCAACCTCAATACCTTTTGCTCGAAATGATGTGACCGAGAACAATACCTTGTTTTACCATAAAATGGTACTTCTCCCAATTCAAGACTAAGTTCTTCGACATCTCTGAGCTAAGTTAGATGATGTAAACATTGATCAAACGAGTCATCAAAGACAAAAATCATCCATAAAGACTTCAAGGAATCGTTCAACCATATCAGAAAAATGCTCAACATGCATCGTTGGAATGTAGTATGCATTAATCCAAATGGCATTCTCCTATATGCAAAAGTGCCAAAAGGGCAAGTGAAAGTAGTTTTCTCCTCGATCTTTTATGAATCTGATTATATCCGAAAGTAGCCATCTGAAAGCAATAAAATTCATGGCCGCTAATCTATCAAGCATTTGATCAATAAATGGTAAAGGAAAATGGTCTTTACGTGTGTAATTCAACTTTCTATAATCAATGCATACACGCCATCCTGTAGTCACTCTAGGTATCAATTCATTATCGGCATTCGTAATTCACCGCGACTCGACTTTTTGGGGACAACTTGCAGGATCAATGAACTATCGTAAATTGGGTAAATGATACCCGCTCTAATAGCTAAGGACTTCGTTCTAACAACTTCTTTCATATTAGTGATTTAACCGACGTTGCATTTCCCTAGAGATTTAGCATTTTCATCGGTGAATGTAATGCATGCAATCTGCAGGGTTTATACCTTTTATGTCTGCTATGGTCCATCCTAATGCTCCTTTGTGCTCTTTTAAAACATCCAACAACTTACCTTTTTGTTCGTCGTTTAGGGATGATGAGATGATTACCGGTAGAGTGCTTTCTTCTCCCAAAAACGCATATTCCAATGTGTTGGGTAATGGTTTGAGCTCGAGTTTCGGTGGTGATTCTGATGATGGAATGAGTTTCTTCTCTAATGGTGCTAGTTGTTCCACTCTTGACTTCCATTTATTAGTGTCCATGAATGGTGTTGAGTCAAGCAGGGTGTTGACCTCATCAACTGATCTGTCAATATCAAAATCAAAACCAAAGTGAGTTAAGCATGTCTGTAAAGGATCATCACTAAGGTTTGAAAGAAAAGTGTCATCAACTAATGCTTCAATTAAATCCACATCAACAACTGCATCATCTGCACTGTGAGGTTGTTTGGCAATGTTGAAAATATTTAGCTCTATAGTCATGTTGCCGAAGGACAATTGCATATTTCCGGTCCTACAATCAATATGAGCATCTGCTGCTAAGAAAGGCCTAGAATAACGGGGATGTGCTTCCTTGAATCAGTATTGGTTGAGTGTCAATTACAATGAAATCAACGAAAATAAAACTTGTCTACTCGATAAGCGTCCTCCACAATACCACGAGGTATTTTCGGACCGACCGATCTGTTCGTAACACCATGAGTTAGTGTAATTCTCTCAAGTTTCATTTAATAAGGCAATGATTTACACTAGCTCCTAAATCCAACAAAGCATTCTCAATTGTGGTTCCCATACTACATGAGATAAATGGAGCGGTCTTTTTTAAAGGAATTTTATGAGTATAACTAACGCTTTAAAAATGCCTTCAACATGTATATTTCTCTTTTTAGTACAAAGGTCTTTAAGAAACTTGGCATAAGATGGAACTTGTTTAATAGCATCAAGTAAAGGGATGTTAACACTTACCTGTTTGAAGATTTCGAGAATCTCACCTGTGGATTTTCCCTTCTTTCCTTTCGCTAACCTCTGAGGAAATGGAGCTTTCGGAACGTATTCTCGTGGGTTGGTTTCTTCTCTCTCCTCCGGTGGTGATTCCTCAACATTCATAGGTACAATTTGATTTTCTTTTGTCACCGGCATCTCCACTTTGTTGTCGACTTCTTTTCCTTTTCGCAAGGTCATGACTGCTTTGACCTCTCCATGCTGCTGTGGTGAACTGGTATTTGCTTCATCTTTTAGGATTAAAGACTTTGGAAATTTGCCTTTCTCAAGGTTAAGAAGCAAGTTGTCCCATCATCTTCTCGAGGCTTGAAACTGATTGGGCTTGTGAGTTGAAGTCCGCTCTCAATTCATTTCGTAGTCCATCAATGGTGCGGTTTTGTTGCTCAATTATGGAGTGAGTAACATTCTTGAAATTCTGGAATGCATCCTCCCATGGTCTGGGTTGTAAGTAGTTCTGGTTTTGATTGTATGGTCCTAAATGGAGAGGCTTGAGGATTTTGAGGAATCGTTGGTGGAGCTGAGGTCCATTCTGGAGTCCTTGAGACCATGAAAATTCGGGTCTCTCCATCCGTGGTTATATGTTGGAGTATGGGTTGTAATTCGATGGTTTTCTCATTACACCCATGGCATTGGCTTGATCGAGGGTCATGTGGTTCGTTGATTTAGCAATGATAACGATGCTATTTGTCGAAAAGACCTTCAACCATCTCCTTGACTTCTTTCGATTCCCAAGTTTAATTTGAACCTCATTTACTCCCTTTAATTCTTCTAGTATTCTGATCGACTGCTTGTTGGGAATTATCTGCTTGTCGAAAAATTCCCAAATCTGATGCACTTTTTGACATTAGCTCTCCTCCACTTGTGCCATTAGCCATTCTTGCACATTCGCAATAATCCTCCAAAAGTATTGGCATTGATGCCATTTCTCCATGATGTGGACACTTCAAGAGTAGCCCATTGAATCGCCTCCGTCTCAAAAACTGCGTCTTCTCTCTCGAGTAAACTCGAGATTTCCTAATAGCATTGGTTTTATGCACCGGGAAATATTTATTCAAAATTTAGTTACCATTTGTTCCTGATGAAATGCTATTAAGAGTAAACGATTTAACCACGAATCTTCTATCCTTTAAAGAAAATGGGAATAATATGAGTTTGACATCATCGTCTAAAAATTTTCATATTTAAAAGTTTGACAAATGGCATTTAAAATCATTCAGATGATTATATGATCCTCATTTTCTAAGTAGAATGTGGGAGACAATTTAGACACTGTGCTTTTAGTTGAAAAGCCTCCTTACATTTGTATCTAATACATGATGCTCAAATTAGCTAAGGGACTAAAATAGTCTTTAAATGGCCTCTCACAAATCCATTTTATTTTTAATTTGTTTGTACAAGTTGTTTTTAGTTTAATTATAGGTTCAAGATTAGTAATAATACCTACGAATGCATTAAAAATAAATAAAATAAAAATAAAGATGCAAACAAAACAAAAAATAAAGATGAGAACAAAACAAATAAAAATAAAGAAGAGGGAGAAAATACGATACTAACCTTATTACGCTGTTACAACCTTTCTATAAAAATACACAAAAACAAATACGTGAAATAAATTAACTAAAAATTAAATTAATAAAATAAACAAAAAATTACAAAGAAAGAAAAAAAAATAAATAAATTGAAAATTAAATTACAAAATTTTAAAGAAGAGAAAAAGAAAAGAAATACTAACCTTTAAATGTAGATTCACTTTTTTTTCTTTTTTTTTTAAATAATAAAAAATACAAGAAAACAATTAAATGGAATTATTCACAAAAATTAATTCTATGAATTAAAATTACTTACCTCCCGCAAGAAAAAAACTTGTTGTGCAAATTTTAATGTACTCAAGTCAATCTATTGTGGTATAGATCAATGGTGGCAGTTCATCCCATTTTTTAATCAGAATTAATTTTAAATTGATTATTTCTAGTGAAATTGATTTGGAATATGCTAAACTTAAATTAAAATGGCGAGAATAAATTCTAAACCGGAATTGAAATAGAACGAATCAAGAAATTCTATTGAAACGACGATCTGGATGCAGATCAACATGCATCATGGGCGCCAAATAATCCTTATTAATTTAAATCATGAGAATCCACACCTCATGAACCACGCCTAATCAATATGGTATTATCGTGCCAAATAATAATAACCTTATACTTAGAGAATGTAACCAGATTCAGACAAGATCGATTATTTCGATAAGTCAAATCATCCAAAAAAAATAGAGGGTAAAATAAAATAAATTTAACAAATAAAGCCCATGACACATGTTGAGACTTCACCTTCAACCAAATCTTGAAATGAAATTAGCTACTCATAATTGAACTAGGGGCAAAATGTAAATTTATTAAAATACAAAGAAAATACAAGATGGAGAAGGAATTACAGAAAATGGAACCCAAAAAAGTATACAGAGATATCAAATTAGTGGGGAGAGGCCACTTTTTTATAGATACATGGAGTAAATCATGATTAAAAGCGATTTGGCCATTGCATACGTCATCGTCAATCCACGCGGATGAACAGTAATATGGTTTGACCAAAAGAACGCTTTGACCGGATGAACAAGAATACGGTTTGGTTGAAAATAATCAGCATGATATATACGCCACATCACCATCAACAAGACATAATTTTAGCAATGCGATCGCGACACTCATCAGTGAATGCCACATCATCGGTCAATGCCACGCCATCGATCCGCTACGTGAATAGTAACGTGATGCATCGATACGTGAATAGTACCGTATATGTGAATAGTGTCATTTTTCCTTTTATGCTCCTCCTAAGGTTTTCGAGTTCAAAAGTGATGTCCGCTTGTCATTCGATCTCTCCTTTATTGTGAAATGACTATAATGCCCCTAAAATACATAAATTACTTAATTAAAATAAAACACACGTAATTAAATCCCAAGAATGTTAAATACATAAAAGTAAGGGTTGTTAGTAAGATTTGAAATGTAAAATGATGGTTTTCTCCTTTATAAATATGCATTTTCTAACACTCAACACTTATATACTTGAAAATATTTACATACACATGCTAAAGAAACTAGTAACAACATTAACAACTTATGCTTGTTAATTCCGTAATAATTGATCCGCAATCGATGAGGCACTATTGACTTGCTTCACTGACTAAGACTGAGGACTTCTTTGCCTTCATGTTCTTCATAAACTCAGCACAATGAGCTTCCTTAACAAAATTAAACACAGCAGATGATGCGGCCTCTGTACACGAAAAATCAACACGTCATGTCGTCGATAAAAATACAACTAAAGCTTTCTCTGTAAATATAAATTTCACACCGTCAATGCCAACCATGTGAGATTCTTTAGATTCCTCTTCGCCCGCGGTTAGATATTCATCCACGTGGCAATGGCATCTGATTCATAAAATCTAGGGTTGGCTTTGGGGGCTTTTGCCTGTGACCAGGCCCATATAATGTTAAATAAGTACAGGCCCTCTCAAAGCCCATCCAAGTTGAGCGGGCTTTGGGCGGGCCGGGCCGTGGGCCAAGCCCGGGCTTTTACGAAATTTTAAATTTTTTTTAAAAAAATAAAATTATAAATTTTCAAAACATAATTAACCAATACATAATACTACAATAGGCTAAAAACTTAAATATAATTCTCTAATACATGATTAGCAACACAAAATATAAAAATACTAACAATACAAATACCGTACACAACGTACAAATCAACCACTAATATAAAAAAAAAACTAATAGAGATTTACCGATTTAGGAATTTTGACATTTTGTGACAAAACCTTTGCCCTTTCCCTTTGCCCGATTTTTTTATTATTTTGTTTAATTATTTTTTCAATTTTATAATATATTATACATTTTTTAATATATATATATATATATATATATATATATATATATATATATTTATATATATTATAGATATATATATTTTATAATACATATATTTATTTTGTAAAGCAATTAATTTTTTTTTCAATTTTATAATATATTATACATTTTTTAATATATATATATATATATAAAGCCATTATCCATAATATTATATATATTATTTATTATTTATTATTTTATTATAAGTTCTTGCTTTTCATTTATTTATGTTTACGCTTTATTAACTTTTTACCCATAATTTCATGTGCTTAAGCCAACCCTAATAAAATCTTGGATAATCTGTAATGTTGATGTATTTTTAATTTTTAGATTGCCATAATTAACTTCTTATTGTTGCAATATTTAATGTAACAATAAGAAGCTACCACAAGGAAATCTAAAGATACACAACAGTCACAATTTAAAATAATTTGGCAATATCATACCGTTTAACGTATTTATTTTGAAGAAATAAAAGAGGTTTGAGAAGAAGGAATGATTTTATGTTAAGCTAAATAATAAATTTGAGATTAACTTTCCTTTTTTTCATTTTTTTTTCTTCTCTTCTCTCCTTTTAATTCCTTTTGCCTCCTACCATTTCTTCCAATCAAACATACAAAATGTATTTAACGAATTTATTTAAACCTTTATTGGACTTGTAAATTAAACTTTTATGTGAAAGCTATCATGTCCAAATGCTTTTAAATACATATAAACAAATAAATAATTAGCACTCATTATCAAACCTCAAAAAACGAAAAACAAGCATCTCATTAAGTAATTGCACTAGGAGAGGGGTTTTATACGGAGTATGGAAGGGTGTTAATAGTCAAACTCAAAAGAAAAAAAATTATCCATCCCTTTACTCAAAATATTATGCATTACTATTAATCAAGAAAAAGAAGAATATTCTGTAAAGATTAATGTATTAGTATTTTAAAGAGAAACGATATACTTACAAAATTGAAAATCAAAATTTATATACCAACTGATGTGTGAGACAAATCAATGTAAGCATACCATTACTATATTTTAAAAATTTTTAACTAAAAGAGGACATTAATTTGACTTGATAAGAAAGAAAAAAAAAATTTTATTATCATTATTTTACTCACACCTATTAGCTATATATTTATGGCTTCTACTTTGTTTGCATTGTTGCATCTGCCATTGATACTTTCTAACTTTCAAACCTTCGAAAGAAAAATGTATAATGGTCATATTATTTGACAATCAAAATATTTCTTTGGAAATTTGTATTATTTGACAATCAAACCATCAGCAATAACTTGACTCGTCTCTATTTATCTTATTTTGAAACATTTTGGATAAAAACAAGCTTTGATATAAGACATATAAGACATTGGTTGATCTCTATCGTTCATCTAAATGATTACTCGACCGTTCATGTTTCAGTATTTTATCCTTTGAATATAATTAACTTGTGATGTAATCCTAGACCTTCCAATTTTACCATTTTGTCCTTTAAATATTTTTTTACTTAATAAATAATCCTTTATATCTATTTATCAAACCTATGGCATTGAGATTCACATGGGCTTATTATTACACAAATACCCACATTTTAGGATTAAAAGAAATTAGAAGTATGAAAAATTGGATCCAACTATGGTGACAACTGTGGCTGAATCCAATGGCTGGGTTAGTTTTGTCTTGAAAAAAATAGGCTTTTTCTAATGCTTTTTTTTAATAGCTTGTTGTAGCTTGTTGTAGCTTGTAGGTGTATTTAGTGACAAATTGGTTGCTACAAATTATAGTTGTTGAAAAAAGCACTAATAAAATAATATTTGTTAGTTACTTTTTTTTGATAATTTAGTTTTAAAAAGAATATTTAAATCATGAAAGAAGCCGGATGTCAAAAGGTACATTAATCAAAATAAATCAAACTGCAATCCTCAGACACAAGCCATTCAAAACCATCCATTTATATTTTTGAAGACAACCATAGAAGCTTATGAATATAATTGGGATATTAAGTATTGTATCGGACAGGTGTTTGATAATTTGGCGCTATAAGAAGGTTTTCTATAAAAATAATAAAAAACAAAATTCATAATGATAATTAATAATGAAATCTATAACTTCCTAACAAACCCAAATCCCAATACACCCTCTGAAAGAAAAACCTACACCACCTGTCACGTAAAAAATAATAATAAAATAATATTGCCAAAGACCTAATATAAGCTAAGGAGCCATTTGTTTTTTTGACTTAATGACTTACTTGACTTAATTGTAATTAGTTAAGTCATTAAGTCTGTTTGTTTTTTCAACTTAATAAAAATTTTCAGTCATTAAGTTATTAAGTTAATTTTTTTATCTTTCTGTTTAATGTAAAAAGTCTGAAGGATATCATTAAAAAATATTCTCTAAAATATCCTTATCTAATTAATTAGTTCTCATCCATACCTAAATAAGTTTAATAATTAACATTATTACCCATCTCTATAACTTGTGATAATATAGTGGTAGCCTATTATTTTTTTTATTTTTTATTTTCTTCATTAATTTTCAATGAATATTTTTCATATAAAACATCATAAACAACAATAAAATTGATTAACATATACAAATTTAAAATATTAAAAAGTTGTATTCAATTGAGCATGATTATATTATGAAAATATATTATTTTATTTAAATTCTTTGAGATGTTATTAATTATTTAACATTTATAATTTGTAAGGATATAAATGTAAAAATATTAATTTTCAGATTTTTTTAAGTTTAAAAAATAAATAACTAATGCTTATTTGTAGCAATTCATATAAAAAAAAAAAAGAATATGTTATTCAAATTTAAACATTCAACTCTATTTAGAATTCAAATTTATTCAAATTTCATATTAAAAAACAAATGTTACCTGACTCTATTGTATGGGTCAGGCCAGTAACATTCCTTCGGTGGTAAATCCATCGAAGGTTTCTTTAGATTTATTTTATCTAAAATTTCTAAATCCCCAAGTCCATAGTCTTTGGATGGCGATGTCCTTTTCATTAATTACGTGGTACGCCGGACGCCTTACACGTACATAAAAAGAAAAACAGAGTAAAAAATTTAATTTTTAAATAACGAAGAGGCTGCGTGACAAGACCAACCCCATTCGAATACGTTCTCTGTTCCTAAAGATTGTTTGATGCCATCACCCAAAGCACTTAATTCTAGGGATCTCGTTGCAAACAGAAAAGAAATTGACAAACAAATCAACAGCATCACGCCACATGTAGCTGTTATAATTCTAATTTTAATTATTGGAGCGGTTTGAAGGCGGTTAGAAAAAATCAGGTAACATTTGTTTTCTTTGTTTGAAATTTGAATGAATTTTAATTTAAAGAAGCTTAAATAGATTTAAATGTATATATTTAAATGGAATGTTCGTTTTTCTTTTTTTAATATCTGAATATAAATTTTTAGTTGTTTATTTTTTAAAAAGAAAACATCTTAAATGTAATATTTTGACATATATAACCTAATAAATATTGACAATACTTATATTTATTTTTTAAATTGTAATTATAAATACAAAGAGATAGACTTATTATAAAATACACTCACCTAAATCTTATCATGTTTAAAATTCTTACTCACGATAGAAAAAAGAAAAAAATTGATAGTTGAATATGCAAAGAACAAAGAAAACAAATAAATAATAATAATAAAATGATAGGAGATAAACGTATTTAATAGAGGTATTAATGAGAGAGAATATTAAGATTCTATTGGGATGTTTTGCCATCCAAATAAAAGTCAGAATATTCAACTTTTTTCATTCAAACATAAAAATCTTATAATTGGACATAAGTTATAAAAAACAAATACATTAAAAATCTAAATGTCTGAAAATAATTAAAAGGGAAATTATCACTGCACCACCTTTATTTTACCTTATGTTCATCTAACCAATATAAAATTCTAACATATTTTCTGCACTATCTTTCTTTTTCAATTTGTATCAATTAGCCACTTTTGTACTAACACCATTAAATAATATAAATGAAATGAAAATTTTACATCTAAATAAATTAAAAGATCATTTTATCTTATAAAAACTTTGAAAAATAAAAAAAATTATAATTATAAAAATACCCCTAAATTTAATAAAAAAATAAATCCCAAATAGAGGTGATCAGCTAACTTTTATTAAATTTAGATTTTCCAAAATTTTAAAAATTATTTTTAAAAAAAATATAATTTTGAAAAATTTTAATAAAAAATAACTGAATTTAATTATTAAAAAATATAATTTTACAAAATTTTATTAAAATAACTGAATTTATTTATTAAAAATAATCCCAAATTTTTACAATTTATGAGATTTTTATTGAATCCCAAAATTTTAAATTATTTTTATAATTATAATTTTTTTCAAAATTTTTATAAGATAAAATGAGCTTTTAATTTATTTTGGGATAAAATTGTTATTTTATTTAAGTTATTTAACGGTGTTAGTAGAAAAGTAGATAATTGATACAACTTTAAAAAGAAAGTGATGAAGAAAACATATTAAAATTTTATGGTAGTTGGATGAATATAAGACAAAAGAGAGGTGGTGCAATAATAATTTCCCTAATTAAAATTCAGATTTCGGACAAGAAATAAACAATTCCAAGGTCAAAAGAGAGAGAATTTCTCTTGTTGCCCGTGTAACCCAAAATGACGTTATGGGTTATCTGAATTGCTACTACGTACTAACTGCTCAAAAAAGAGAGTTTTGCTGTCTGTTGAAGCCTGCGAAAGATGCAGTTTCATGTCCCACTCGTATTGGATGAACAAAATCAAAAGTTAATTGGATTCATTCTTTTTTTTTTTTGGCTGCATTGATTAAATGACTGGAACATAACTTATGGAGTTCAAAAAAAAAATCATAGAGGTGAATTTATGGCTGCTGCTGTGAAATGGCACTGTTGAGCTGGTAGAAGTTGAAGGTATCAATTCCGGATTCTTTTGCCTCTTGTAATTGAATCAAATTCGAAGAGTAGCGCTCTACTTTCACCCGGTAAAGCCAAGCAGACTTTAAAACGACCTTCCTCAATTTCCCATCTCACTTCTTTTTACTGTTTGTTTCATTTCCATCCGTTGGATTTTACTCTTTAAATCTAACGACCCTTATGGCATAATAGAATGATTCATTGATACAATTGCTAGGCATTGGGAACATTCTTGAAAAACACCCAAAAGTTTATAGAGCCATCAACATTAAACCGACATTTTTTGTTTTTTAAGAATTACACCGACATTCCAAAAACATTGATGGGCCCGTAAGTTCGTGGCGAATAGAAAAACAAAAATTGATTTAAATTCCTATTCCTTTCATTTTAAGGATTCGTAAAATTCTATTCACTTTCTGCTAAAAATTCTATTTTTTATCTTAAACAATTACATATTCATTTAATATTCTTTACTGTAATTACAAAAGTCTTTAGTTGCTCTTTAATTACTCATGACGTCTTCGATGTTGACTAATTAAAACAGCAAAGAGTCATCGGGATCGAGCTTGTCAATATTTCTCAATGTTTATAAGCATATTTGATGTTAAGTATTTCTCGAAGTTTGTAAGCTTCTAAGGTTAATATAATTAAAAAGAAAAGTGTTGTTTGTTTTTTAAAATGAAATCTCGATAGAACAAGGATAGTATCACTAGAAAAATGTACATGCAACTAATCAGCGGACAATAAGTTTACCTTTTAAAAGTAAATTAAGTACAAAAAACAAAAATAAAAGTTCAAATTAAATTTTTAGGCGCATATCCTCATGATTTTAATTCTAGTGGTCAGCTAAAATCAAAGTTGGGACATCTAATTTATTTTGAATCAAAATTGACTGGGATATATAGCACAAATCCTCATATCAGAGACTTGGATTTATGTTACAAACACAAATTGTATGAAGTTAATTTGAAGAGCTCTTATCTCCAAAATAAGATTTGGTTATTTGGAAAACCAAAATAAGATTTGGTTATTTTAAAACTTTTTAACTAAAAGAGGACATTAATTTGACTTGATAAGAAAGATAAAAAAAAAATTGTTACTATCACTATTTTATTCAGACCTACTAGCTATGGATCAATGGCTTTTATTTTGTTTGCACTGTTGATCTGCCATTGATACTTTCTAACTTTCAAACCTTGGAAAGAAAAATGTATAATGGTCATATTATTTGACAATCAAAATATTTCTTTGGAAATTTGTATTATTTGACAATCAAACCATCAGCAATAACTTGACTCTTCTCTATTTATCTGCTTTTGAAACATTTTGGATAAAAACAAGCTTTGACATAAGACATATAAGACGTTGGTTGATCTCTATCCTTCATCTAAACGATTACTCCACCGTTCAAGTTTCACTATTTTATCCTTTGAATATAATTAACTTGTGATGCAATCCTAGACCTTCTAATTTTACCATTTTGTCCTTTAACTAATTATTGACTTAATCAGTAATCCTTGATATTTATTTATCAAACTTATGGCATTGAGATCCACATGGGTTTATTATTATACAAATACCCACATTTTAGGACTAAAAGAAATTAAAAGTATGAAAAATTAGGCATTTTCTACTGCTTTATTATTAATAGCTTGTTGTAGGTGTATTTAGTAACAAATTGGTTGCTAGAAATTAGAGCTGTCTTATGCATATTTGATGAAAAAAGCACTAATAAAATAATATTCGTTAGTTTTTTTTTTCTTTGATAATTTAGTTTTAAAAAAAATGTTTAAATCATGAAAGAATCCAAATGTCAAAAAGTACATTAATCGAAATAAATCAAACTACAATCCTCAGACACAAGCCATTCAAAGCCATCCATTTATCTTTTTGAAGATAATCATAGAAGCTTATGAATATAATTAGGATATTAAGTATTGTATCGGACAGGTGTTTGATAATTTGGCACTATCAGAAGGTTTTCTGTAAAAATTAAAAAATAAAATAAAATTCATAATGATAACTGATAATGAAATATATAACTTCCTAATAAACCCAAATCCCAGTACACCCTCTAATTTCACTCACCCCCAAGCTCCCAAGTTCTCGGCGAACAAACCGAGTTATGACATTTGCCAGCTAGGTATCCTTGACCGGATACAGGTAGACAACAAAACAAATTTACTCAAGTTTAATCCTGAGAGTTTCAAAACATTGAAAAAGATGATATACAGCGAAGGGCTCAGGTTCCACAGCTTCTGATGTGAGGAAAGTCTAGGCAACAGAATCTCCAAGCAATAGCTTATCACATCTAATTTTAGAAAATAACACGGGCAGCCATCAAATCGTCAACAGCAGCAGCAGCTACATGCAACCATACATACGGCTGTCACTTGATAGCACACCAAAATGGACGAAAGGAAAAGAAACTAACAGCGTTCAACCATTAAACTTATTCAACTTACGTGAATTGATGACATTTGGCAGCAAGAATTATTGCAAGCCTTTTAAAATTCAATACTTCTTTTGAGTTTTGACCCCCTGCAATCTAGGTAAGTAACGACATAGGTTAGCTCAATGGCCTTTTAACAACTCCAACCTAACAATTAGCTTCCTAGAAAAATGAAATTGCGAATCACCAATTGCTTCCTGGAAAGGGTTTCATTTTCAACTCTGTTTCTGTTTGTTCTTTAACTAGTACATATGCCGCAAAGTTATAAATGCAAACAGATGGAAATAAAAAATTAGAAACATTTACATATTCCTGGTATAGAATTTGATTGAAATACTTTATGCTTTTCAATTTGAGAACAAATAACGACAGAGCAGGAGAAGAAATTACCTGAGGCAGAGGATGATTGTAATTGCAAATCCCAATACACTCAAAATTCACTCACACAAAAAACTATCTTATTATCCTTGCCAGTATCCTTGCCACCACACCAGTTTCCAGCAAACAAACTGAATTCTGACATTTGCCTAAATTAGCTGCTAAGTATCCTCAGCCTGATAACATGGATAACTGAAACAACTTTACTAAAGTTTAATCTTAAGAGTTTCAAAACAATGAAAAAGATGATATAGCTGATAACAAAAAACTGAATTATCCATAGGAGATGGAAATAAAATTTCCTGATTTAGATAAATCGGCCAAAAACATGTACTCCGTAGAATTACCCGAGCTTAGGCTTTCACTAAAAAGCTTCTATTTTCCGCAGTCTTGCTCTGGTGCCTGCTTCACCTGTACATTTTAGCACCAAAGAAATTGAAAATTTATCAAACAATTGGTCAAAAGCTGAATTAATGGAGACTTGTGAACCAGGTACTGGTTCAAACAAGGCTGAAGAAATTGCCGATAATTCACCTCCTTTTGCTTCACTCCCCAATCTAGCACCATTCTCACTCTCCATCACTTGCTCTGCAATTGTCAAAAATGACTCGGTTCAAAATTATCTTACATTCAATGACAGGCAAAAAGGAGAAATTACCATCATTACACTCATATCAAAATTTTAGAAAATGTAGCATATATTCCTGATATAGAATTTGATTCAAAATAGTTTATGGTCCTTAAATTAGATAGCAAATAACAAAAATGCAGGAGAAGAAATTACCTTAGGCTTAGGATGATCGTAATTGCAGTGCAACCGCTTGAGAATTTTGTCAGAGGCCTTGAAATAGTTTCATTTTCTTTGGGTCCTGTTACTGGAAATCCTTCCACTAATAAGCTTCTCATTTCATATCCTTCCAGCAACTTATCATACATTAAATTGAGCTTTTTTTTTTTTAATTGTCCTGACCCCGAGCGGTCATTACTCAACTCCAAAGCCAAACAAAATGTAGGTCACTTAAACTGCAAAACAATTTCTCATATTGCATTAATAATCTTTTACAGTAACGTTACCCATATCACAAATTAAAAATCGTGTATTCAAAACGCTATTAGAAACGCTATTTATGCTTCTTAATTAGATTAAAAACAGTAACAAAGCAAATTAGAATGAGAGAAGAAATTACTTATCAAGGCCCAATCTCGAGGTTGGGAATGTGAGATATCTTATGCCAGTCTTCTCCTTCCCCCTTGCGATAACGCTTTTCCAGAAGCCCACAGTTCCACCCAATGTTAAATTCCTTCAACGTTGTCGTCTGATGAAAGTGGTCGGGCAGTGCCTTTAATTTGGGGCAACTATCAAATGTCAAGGAAGAAAGACGTGGCATGATGCTGATGAAGGCGTTTCCCGTTTTTGCAATCCCATAATCCCAGTCTTCCAATTCCAACATCCAAGAAATTGTGAGTGATTTCAATTTGGGGAAGGCAATAGTAACTGATGAAGATGAACATGAAGATGAGTCATGATGATCACTTTCTATCCCCAAAATTTCATTATCAACTCTTTTCACACTATACATGAACGATATGCTGAGTTTTTCAAGGGATGGCAATTTTCCCAAAGGAGGCAGCTTCTCACAATTTTCGCAATCATCGAGATCTAAACTCCTTAGATTGGTTAATGACATCATCCAGGGAGGGAAAACAGTCTTGCCTCTGTATGACCCTATCAACAATTTCCTTAAATTCGGAGGTGGTTGCAGGAATTCAAGAAGAAGTTGATCGTCCTCGTTCTTCCTCCTTCGTCCATCTCCTTCTTCCTTGTTAAACAAAAGTTTCAAACAGGAGAGGTTTTTCATTTTATCGAGCTCTAATCTCTTAGCCTCACCCACATCCGTCACATTTCCCAGTCTGCGTATACCACATACTTGAAGGAGTTCCAAGCTTTTAAGAGATTCAAGCCTACATGCTTTCCTGCCATCAATACCTCCTCCTCCACTCACATAGAACTCATCCAAGGTCCGAAGACTCGTTAATCTCCCAATCCTACTGGCAGGTACCTTAAAGAAATAGTACCATAGTTTAGTAAATGCCTCATGTTTATTAGCTTTCCAATCCCCTGAGGTAGCTCTTGAAGTTTACAGCAACAACTAATATCCAACTTTTGTAGATTATACAACCACACAACGTGTCTGGAAGTTTCCTTATAGATTGATTAGACAAATTAAGGTACCTTAAATGAACCAACCTTTCTATGTTTCTTGAATCCGAGTCAAAGACCCCAATTGTAAATGACCGCCCAATCGCCGAATTCTAATACACTTAAACTTGTTGATTCCCTAAATAATCGTTCTAGGATCTTACCATTTAAATACAAATGAAAATATCTGGAATAATCAATTATGAGGCTACGCATTCTTTTAACTCCACAAGTGGAGACAGGATATGAAGCCCGTTACCAACGATTAACAGTAAATGACGAACCTTCTCATCAAAAGAATTTATGGCATTTAGTCCACTAATTTCCATCGAAAGACATTCATTTTGACTTATAAATTGGCCAAAATCATGTACCATATCATGCATCTTGCACTGCATAATGCAATTATCATAACTTTTCGTAAACTCTTGAAAGAAAGAGCGAGAAGCTAAGATGCCAAAATACTCTTCACCTTTTGTCTCCATCTCTTCATCTTGTTCTGTATCAAGATAACCTTGAGCCATCCATAATGTTATTAGTCTATCTTTTTCTATATTATAATCTTTTGGAAAGATAGCACAATAAGAGAAACATTTTTTCACTTTGGACGGCAAATCATTGTAACTCAACAACAATGAGGATAGAATGCCTTTCTCAATCTCTTCTACTTTCCATAAATCACTATTTAAAATTCTTCTCCACTCTTCTTCAGTTTCTTTAGAGCGCATGAGACTCCCTATTATCTTTGCAGCAAGAGGTAAACCTTTGCACTTGTTTGCAATTTTTCGCCCAATTTGTTCTAATTTTTCACGTTCCTCAATGGGTCGATCAGAAAATGCTATCTTATTAAATAACAAACTGACATTCCTCTTCAGTTAATTCCTTAATGGAGATAATATTTGTGGATCCCATCATGATGCAACTGATTTCTTACGTGTGGTAATAGTAAATTTCTTTCCATGGAGACCATTCTTTAGACAATGAAAGAATGGTTCCCATTTCATATAATTTCCATCCCACACATCATCTAATACAAGAAGAAAGCACTTTCCTACAACGGATTCATAGATATGTTTAATAAGAGATTGCAATTCACCTAAACGTGATTCATGACCATACAAAGCTTCAACAATCGCTTTGGCAACCCTAAACTCCTCAAAAGTTTCTGATACGCACACCCATAGAATTTTATCGAACTTTCTTCACTTCTCATGATTACAGGCTAGTTGTGCAAGAGTAGTTTTCCCATGCCTCCCATGCCAATAATTGAGATGATATGCAGGCCTTTTGGAGAATCACTACTCTCACACAGCAGCTTGCTTAAGAGTTCATTCGTCTCATCCACTCGACCCAAAATCTCTTCCTCATCAATCAAGGAGGTGCTCTGAGCCCGCCCCGGTATCTCACTAGTACTTTTACTCCCATTCTCAAAAAACTTAAATATATATTTTTGAGTGGCAATAGCATCTAGCTTTTCATTGATTTCTTTGATCTTGACAGCAATGTCAGGACGTAGAATGATTTTTTCAAACCAATGCTAGAGGCAGGGAGCAGGAACACACCTGCTTCTGAGGGAAATGACCATTCTGCTTCATTTGCAATTTGCGCCGTGCAGTGATCCACTCATCCAGCACATCTTCAATGTCGTAGGATACGTCCTTGAGCCGACCCAGCCAAAGTCTGACGGACTTCTCCTTCACTTGCCTCTGCTCTGCATCATTGAGCACAGCATGAATCATTTGAAGATGGATTGTAAGCTTTCAACTTCCTGGTCAACCCCTTAACTAGCTTTACCTGCTGTGTCACCTCTTTAACGGAAAAGGAAATCAGCTTCTCTAAGAGGAGAAACAATGGCATCAACCATGGTGTTGGTGAATAATTTGGGATGACAAAAGGATAGAGCAAAAAATGCTAAAAGGCAATTACGTTGTGAGAATGCATCCAGCCTTTTGCGTTCTTTTATATGCTGCATCTCTGCATCTACAATAATGTAAAGGAATCCCCACACACTAAAGCTGATGGGGAAATTAAGTGAATGTAAATGACATGCAATTGCTGGGAAGTTTCAAAGCCTATAGAAAATTAAGAAGTACTTTTGTCTGTAATGGATGCAAGTAATACAAGGAGTCCCCACGTGCTAAAGCTGATGGGGAAATTAAGTGGATCTAGATGACATGCAATTGCTGAAGTTTCAAAGCTTATAGAAAATTAAATAACTCACTTTTGTAATATAGTAAATCTTTGTTGATTCATTTGTGGTTATGATTTATTTATTAATTTTCCTAAATAGTTGATTAATTATCTTTTTCATTTTCAAATCAAAATGTGATTATATTTTCTTTTCACTTTCTTTCTTTATTCATCAACAATGATATCGAACGTTCAAGGATTATTATTGATGTTTTCAAAAGCTTATTTGATTTGCTTATTTCGAATTAGGAAAAAGATATCTATATATTTGGAAAAATTAATATATTTTTAAGTTACTTATAATTGGAAAGATTATTTTTAGACATCTCTTTAGTTAATAATTATTCCATCTTTAATTAATAATTATCTTACAAGAAAGAATTTTCATACAAATTATATATTCGATAACCTTAATATTAAAGACTTATAATTAGTAATATTGTCTAATCACCAATTCATTATTAATTTTTCTAAGAAAAAGATTAAATTCTTTATCTATCTAAAAAAACTTCAATTATCTAACATTGTAAAATTTCTTACGCTTTGCTTTATAAAGAAAATTATTACATTTGTTTGCTCACTTTTGAAGTTAAAACAAAAAAATAGTTTCTTGAAATAATAATTCTAAAGGAAGTAAAAATATACCTTATTGACTACTTTTCATTTTTAAAATATCTCACTATCTTGTTGATTATTGATATTCAAGATATAGTTAAAAATTGATTGAATTTGAACTCTTTTGTGTTTCTTTAAGTGTTGAAACTGCTGAATGTAAGGAGCACTCATACAAAAATTTTGCCTAAGACCTCTAGTACACTAGAGCTGGCTTGAGGAGTGGTTATCTTTTAATCACTCTAGATTTATTTAATTAATTATTTTGTATTGATCGGCCTCAACTTTACACTGTAATAATAATAAATAATAATAAATTAATAAATTAATAAAATTTAATAGCAACAACAACAATAATAATCACATAATGATAATAATATGAAAATATGATTCAATTAGTAGCCCATGTTAATTTAATTTAACAAACTTTGACACTAACATTGATTGTTTTGAAATTGGTCAAGAAATTATGTTTTGAAAATCTGCATTTGCACCCGCAATATATAATACAAAGGAGTACCCACACGCTAAAGCTGTTGGGGAAAGTGGATGCAAATGAAAATGCAATTGGAAGTAAAACGTAAATTTGTATGGCTAAATGCAAGTCTTTCTTTATTGTTTGTTCATTTTTATTCTTTGTGGTTATGATTTATGAATAATTTTCCAATATGAGTTAAATTAATCGTCTTTTTCATTTTCTTCAAATAAAAATATGAATATATTTTCTTTTCGCATCTCCAATACTTATTCATCAACAATGATGGGAAACGTTCAAATGATTATTTATTAATTGATGTCGTTTTGCTCGTTTTAAAAACATTACATGTTGTGGCTCAACTTAATATGCTCCCATAGTTCCAAATCTAGATCCAATTTACAAAATGTAGATAGATGATCATTTTGTGTTTTTTTCAAAATTTTATTTTATTTTTTTTATTGTTTTGGTGGCAGTACTCCCTAATATATTGTACAAGTTATAGATGAATATATTAACAGTTAGTAATGCCAGTGCACTATTTATCCACTCAGTCAGTCAGTAAAATTTTAATTGTTCACCAAATTTTTTCTTTTTACTATAACATGTAATAAACATATTTTAAATACAGCATAATACAATATAACATAAAGCAATATCTCTTAAATGTTTTGACACAATCAATTAAAAGGATAAAATTTAATAAATCCTAATTATCAACATTTAATTATGCAGCTTGATTAATGACAGAAGAAACTGGGTCACAATCTCAAATTTAAAGATCCGAATCATTGTTTGCATCAAATTTCTCAAATGATGTAACAACGTTGGGATCTCAAAGTTCTTAAGTTTTGACAAACAACACAATGTGGTCATTTTAAGCAAATGGGTCCCTAACTCTGATGAAATTAGTGAATTATCCCTCGTGTTAAGGTACACTCTCCCTACCAAAATTATGTCAGAAACAGACGAATCGATAATTTCAATAGAGACAAGGAGTACAAATGGAAATTATATCCTCCTATTTTTAAAAAGATTAAAAGAAAAAAACTTAGTAAATATATTTATCCCCTTCTTAAATTTGTTTGCGGCAACAGCTCCACAAATAACATAAATGATGTATGACAGCGCAGCACGAACAGTGAGTATGAAATGCAACCCATTTGTTCATATTTCAATGATGCAGTCTCTAAGGATTTGGTGGACAAAATTTAACTTGGATGCAAAATGCTTGACTAATAAGAGTTTGTACTGTTTCTATTCATACATTATTGATAAATGAAATAAATGTTACATGATTTCACATAGATGTCATTTTATCATGTATACACCTGTGGAGATCATTGATGATGATTTTGAGCTATTTGATTAGATTGTCAAACTTCAATCGTGGCTGCCGTAGATAGTTAGATTCAAATTTTTGAGGACATTTTTCAGTCCACCTTTTGTTTACAAGGTCCAGGAAAATCAACGCATGTACAGTGACCACTTGGCACCCAAAACTTTGCAGACCTCATACTACACACATCAGCTGACACCTTTGAAACTGAGAAACCCGTCGAAAGAGTCCCCAAAATGTTAACAGACTTAATCTTAGTGACAAAACGATAGGTGCATCTGCGGTATAGCTGATCAATTATATATGCTCTAAAATTTGGTATGTTATGGGTAACACGTCATAAGCGAAGAGTATAACAAAAAATATAGAGTTTTAATGATCAGAGAATATGAGGAGCCATAAATAACAAAAGACTGTGCTATATTTATTCGCCATCGTTTTTACACAATATACAAAATATATAATTTACTATACATATGAAAATTTTAATGCAAATGTCTTTTACATTTTGGTATCATCTCGTTTGAATTCACATTTAAAATATTCAGACTTCCCAACAAAATATATACATTTAATGCCTTTCAGGAGATGGAAAGACTAACGAGATTAATTGCACAAGATGAGAATGATCCACCGAGGTCTTGATAGAAGAAGCTTATCCATGTTTGCAGAATAATGTCCTTGGACTTTGATTTTGCTAGTGAGGGAGGACTGTAATTGGCTATCAACAAGGGGTACTGGGATAATTTTATATCCAAAACTTTGAGACAAAAGCTAGGTGTAATTGGCTACTGGCCTATGCGTCTGATGGAGGTAAGTCCTGGCAATAGAGCTGCTTGCTCCTAGCTCTGCTTGTTTTGGCTTGAACATAAATGGCGAGATGTCAATAAAATGAAATTTCCGCGAAATAAATAAATTGGGGCTAGCCAATGCATGCATGTACTCTAGAAGCAAGCAAACAACAATTAATTGAATCAAATGATATATCTAGCGAAAAAAAGTAACTGGTCACTACTTCAGAATTTGCTCAACTCAAATATTCCAAATTAATGTAAGATTTGTGAATCAGGTAATGGTTCAAATACGTCAATAAATTCACAGCTTTTTGACAAGTTGAGCCACCAGCTTGTTCCTTAATTTACTAAAGCTTAAAATAGTAGAAAATAGATTGTAAACAAAGAAAACTAATTGTTGAATAAAGAGAGTGAAACAGGAGTTGTTACACTGATTTTCTAAGCAACCTGCATCCGGTCATTCCAGGCATACAGAAACTCAGATTATCAAATCCACTTTAAAACCCTGAATCCCGTGCAGTATCGATTGATTAGAATTCAGCACGAATTATTTAAATACAGAAACTCAGCCTAAATATGTCATTTCAATTTGTCAATCGTCCGTTTGATACTTCCTTTTTATCGATTAGCTGGGCCGTCAGCCAATACCAATGCCTAAGGTGTGCACATTATTCCCTTTAATCCAGCAACTTTATATGTTCAAGGCTTACGAAATTGTTGGTTAACTTGTTGGATGATTTTGCATACTTTTTTCATTACCTTTTGACATTTTAATCCCATCTGTTACACCCCTTTATCTGGTTGCTTCATTTATTTATTTAGTTACTCTATCAAACCAACATCTCTCTCTCTAAGAAATCCTGCTTCCTTTATAAATCTTTCATTATTTGATCTCGGTACTTTGCTTCCATTTGTTTCATCTTCCTTTTCACTTTATTTTAATCCAATTTAGTGTATTAGTAGTTAGCAAATTAATTAACAGAAAAGGAGGAGAGCTCCGATCGCTTCATAAGAAGATTTGCACCTAAATAAATTTCAAGGAAACAACTAACAAGTATTGCCAATATAGCGCGAGATCGTCGGCTAGGAGTGGAAACTTAAAATTTTCCAAGTAAGATACCAAACATCCTTGGATTCAACTATTTTCCCTCTAAGTGGCCGTATTTCAAAGGTATTATATAGTGTTGTGAACGTCCCTTGTATCACCGATTAATCACACCCCACGCATCTAACCCAAACTCCAAGAATTAAGAATCAAAACCTAAGCTAATTGAAATAAATAAACATATCAAAGAAAAACAGCTCAAAGAATCAAGAATACATAAAGATTTGCCGTTCAGCACCTTTGTGGTGCTTACATCCACCGGAGAAAAAACAACACATGCAAATAACTTATTAAGCTTCAAGGTTATAGAGATGATAACTAGTACCAGAGAACACTCAGCAAAGCTTCACTCACCATAGCCTTTACTTACCTCTCCTCAATACGCTTTGTTTACCACCGTGACCAAGATATATATCGCTTGCTTGTGCGCGCGATCCGTAAGACTCCTTCCAAAATCAACACAACCTTAATCGACTGATCACAAGCTTCCTCACGCAGTAACCGAAAGCCTTCTTTAAACGACAATAAGTTACTTACCGCTTAAGTCTTTAATAAGCTGCAGTTAATCACGCGGAGTGCTGCTGTTTGAACAACATCATCCATTTGTCGGTGTTGGACTTTGATTAGCTGAAACGACATGTCACCCATCTTACAACTTTAATATGACAAGTTGTTGTTTTGACGAGTTTGAATTCATTTCAACAATCTCCACCTCGAACTCACACCATAGCCCCTCCTTTCTATTGTCTTTCTCCCATCCTGTAGCTTCTAAACTCATGATTCTCGCTAAGTCTACTAAAGGATGAACTTGGCAAAGTAAGCAACCTAGTTAATATGTCACCGGATTTTCTTCAAGATGAATATTCAAAGAACTTCACGCCCCCTTGATACCTCCTCAAGCTTCACAAAGTGCAACTTAACATCTATATGTTTTTCGCCTCTCGTGATGAGATTGGATTCTCGCTAAGATGTATAGCACTGCTATCATCAGATATCGTTAATAGCTTCTTTGCTTAGCTCCTAACTTAGGTTGTTGCTCCTTTAGCCAAATAGGTGCCGTATAGAAAAGAAGTAGAATCGGATTAACCTTTAGCAATACGTAACTGAACGAAGTAATGAT